>CM032642.1:23626328-24044248 GCA_019097785.1 Fraxinus excelsior
TTGCAAAAATAAAAGTTTGGGATCACAACTGCAATTATTTCTCTTTAATTTTGACAATTTCTATTGTTTTTAATGATCAAACTAACGGAATTGAACGGTAGGGAGGTTTTCACACAAAACATGTTGTATTTCGCACAAAAGGTTTTAAAGAAGGGTTTTCTGCAATTTTTAATAGGTAGTGAGATATATCGCAAATGAAAATGTTTCTATAGTGGTTTTTTGTTATTAATCCGTAGATAATAAAAGCAAAACCTTTTTTTATTGTTTTTTAATAGATGATTCAATATATCAAAACATATCCCTCTTTATCATCATAGTACTATTCAATGTTTTGATGATACATATTGGGGGATCACACTACGGTACTTTGATCAGTTTGATTACCCATGTTCTCGTCAATAATTGATGTTCTTGAAATGATTGTTTAAATTCCGGACAGAGGCAGGGCAAGTATTTTATTGGTTTCGATGCTATCAATTGACTTTGCATTATATCTCATGAGAACCATTTTAGTAATTTCAAATGAATTATCAATGGCATTACTACGCTAAGATCAGGCTACTGAAAAATGCCATAAATTTATTGAAAATATCTAAACAACAACTCCAAGTGCTAAGAGACAATGAATGGGACTCTTTTCTGGAACAACTCTATTCTTTCTGTGAAAAGCACAATAGTGACGTTCCCAACATGGATGGCATGATTATACGTTGTGGTTACCCATGGTGTAGTAGTGAAGAAATGAAAATTTCGCATCACCTCCGAGTTGATGTAATTTATACTATCATTGATATACAACTTCAAGAGTTGTTTGATTAATTTTTCGAGATAAATAATGAGTTACTTCTTTATGTAACATGCTAATGCCACGCTGATTCACTCTTGGTTTTTGAAACAACAGATTGTATGGCACTTGATGATCAACTTGAAATTTATATAATTGATATGTGACTACAACAAAAATATAATTTTGTGAAAAGATACATTGTGACATGCAAAAAGTTATAAGTGATTTTGTGTGACACGTTTCTAGATTTTGTCGCAAAAACTATGAGGAAAAAATTAGTACCAAAAAAATGTATGATGATGTAAAACATTGTTGTAATATGCTAAAAGGGGGCGACAAATAAAAAAAGATTGTCACCAAAAACATGAGGGAAGTAAGGGGTCAAAATATTTTTTTATGGGAAACTTATGGTGACTAACTTTTATTTCTTGCAACAAAGTGTTTTGGGAGTGACAGTTGTATTTAGCCTTTTTGCAAACATTGCAATAGAAAAATTAAAAGGCAACATAAAAATTATCGTAATATGTCAAAAGATGCGACAAATAATAAAGATTGTAGGCTTGTAGCCCAAAAATATGACTAAAGCAAGGCGTCAAAATGTTTTTTGATTGGGAACTTATGACGACAAACTTTTATTTCTTTCAAAAAAAGTATTTGTGATGTAACAAGGTCTACTTTTTCTGACAAGATTTTATTTCTTGCTACGTATATTTTATCCAGGTTCCCAACATATTTATAGCATATTTAGTTAAAATTTTTAATTGATCAAACTTGTGTTCAACAAATTTCTTTTATCATTATTTTGTTTAGTTTAATTATTTATCAAACTATTTTTCTTCCACCAAACACATCATGGCCCTTCCTTTTTTTTTTTTTTTTTATCATCTACATTACTACATTAGCCCATGAGAAGATTACATGACTAAGATATTAAGTTTTACCGATTTTAAATTTAAGAGATCAATGTTTAAAATTTCAAATTTCAGACTTTTTTTATCAAATTTTATTTATAAATTAATTAATTAAACATATATTTTATTAATTAAATATATTAAGATTACAATTTCATATAATTTGGTCACAAATTTCATATAATTGGTCATATATTATTAATTGATCACAAATCACAACTTTTATGTCACAAATTATTTTACGGTCACAATTCAAAAAATTTATAGGTCAACATTTGTTCATCAATCACAAATCAAGAATATATATATATATATATAAGTACAAATCTATCAAATTGATAAGTCACATATTATTCATTGGTTACAATTCACAAATTTTATGTCAGAATTTGTTCATCGATCATAAATAAAAATTTATACGTCACAAATCACACGTATTATAAGTTATAATGTATTAGACAATCACAAATTATCAAATTATCGGTCACATATTAACAAATTTTTTAAGTCACATTATTTCTTGGTCACAAAAATTTATACGTCACAAATCACAAGTATAGGACTTGAAGATCTTGATCCATGCCAAATTGTATGGCCACATGATGTGGGAAATATTGCTCAATACAATCAACTTCTAGAGTAACAAGCTCGCAAGGTCTCAAACATCGCACAAGCCCTTCAAATTCATCACTTGAACTAGATTTAAGTAATTCTCAATAATAATTTCCCTCGTAAACTATTTTAGGTAAGAAGTTGTTTTCACTCCTCATGTAAGGGCACCAAATAAAGTCTTTTCAACGCCATCTAGTGCCAATAACACTTTAGTTTCTTTGTTCCCATACTACCTTTATGATATGCCATTGAGCCAATCTTGGCCCGCCAAACCCAATCAAATTGATCACGGAACCTATTGTAGGGAATCTCTCCCAAACCAAGCCTGCACCAGTTGGAATGGAGCTGTAACCTTAACCTCAACAACTTTATTTTGTCCTTGTCTAGTTTTACATTTTTCTGAAGTAACAAGGGCAACTTTCAATGTACTCAAAATTCTATAAATGTCAGCAAGAATAGCTAAAGTCAGTGCAAGTTTTGTACGTTTAGCTAAAATGTCCATCTAGTTTACTATGTTCAACCAGCCCATTCTCACTTATATGCTCAAAATGCATATACCATAGTCTAGTAACATTATCGTCTGATGACAAAGGAGTAGTGACAATTACATCAACTGTGAATGTAGAACACTGTAAGCATATAATTGGGCAAACCTTCTATGTGTTTTCACTTGTTTTCATCGCAACTAGGGAGTCGCTAACTTTCAGGACTCCACCTTCACCAATGTACTTGTACCATTTTGAGTCAAGAGTATTCAAAGAGATAAGATTAGATTTGAAACTATTGGATTTTAAGCGCAAAAGAATAGAGAAATGAATACAAGTATTTAACGTGGTTCGGCAATGTGCCTACGTTTACAAGGAGCGAAGCAGAGATTTTATTTTGTATGAATAATGGGGTTACATTATTAGTATTTATAATAACCCAAGCCCAAACCTAAGCCCATACAAGAATTTAGGGCCCGTACAAGAAAATACACATGTACCATACTGCGGGGGTCCTTGGCAAACAAATAACGAATTAAACCCATAAGGCCGATGTCATCGCTCCGCTCCCCTCACTCTACTCCACTCCGCTTCTATATTGACCATTTTGATCCAGTAAACTTGTGTTCCACTCTATATGAGCTACATATACAACAATCTCCACATTGTCTAATATTTACCCCATAGGAGAAAATAATGAAGCAAACATAACCTGGGAAAAACACACCATTTGGGACCAATAGGTTGGGACACATCCTCTCTAACACCTAGAGATGTTAATCAAATTCAAGCAATGCTTGAACCTATCCATTGTGACTGGGTTTGTCAACATGTCTGCTGCATTCTCTAAGGTATGTACCTTCTCTAGCAACAGTTCTCCTGAAATAACCAACTCCCTTATCTTGTGAAATCTCACATCAATGTACTTAGTACTTGCATGATAAATCTGATTGTTTGCTAAGAAGATGGCGCTCTGACTATCGCAACATAGCTTTATTTTATCTTACTTGATTTCAAGCTCCTTGACAAGCTCTCTCAACCATAATGATTCTTTAGCTACCTCAATTGCTGCTATATACTCTGCTTTAGTTGTAAATAATGCCACAAGTGACTGTACCATAGACTTCCAACTTATCGGCCCACCTGCAAGTGTGAAAAACATAACTTGTATAAGACCTTCTGTCATCCAAGTCGCCTGCATAATTTGTATCTACGTATCCCTGAATTGAAATATCATCATGTGGCTTCTCAAGCATGATCTCATACTCTACTGTACCTTTCAAGTACTTGAAAATCCACTTTACCGCTCTCCAATGCTCTCTGTCGGGATTAGCCATGTACTTGCTTACTACACTAACTGTATGTACTAAATTTGGTCCGGTACACACCATTGAATGCATTAAACATCCAACCGCACTTGCATAAAGTACCTTTGACATCTCTGTAATTTCTTTGTCATTCTTAGGGTATTGATTACTAGACAATCTGAAGTGATTTGCCAATGGCGTACCCACTGGTTTTGCATCAAACATGCTAAACCTCTCCAATACTTTTTTCAAATAATTTTTCTGAGATACCCATAATTTCCTGGCCTTCCTATTTATATTGATCTCCATGCCAAGAATCTTCTTAGATGGTCCCAAATCTTTCATGTCAAACTTACTGCTCAACAAAGACTTCAATCTGTCTACCTCATTCATGTTCTTAGCAGCTAATATGTCATCTACATACAACATCAAGAAAATATATAAATCATCCTCAAGAACTCTGTAGTAAACACAACAATCATACTCACAATGACCGTAGCTAATCTAAATCATGTGGGAGTCAAACTTCTTGTACAATTATCGTGGAGACTACTTAAGCCCATATAAAGACTTCTTTAGTTTACATACAAAATTCTCTTTTCCTGGTTCCAAGAACCCCTCTGGTTGCTCCATGAAAATCTACTCCTCCAAATCACCATGAAGGAAAGCGGTTTTCATATCCAACTGCTCTAACTCCAAATCAAAATTGGCTACTATTGTAAAGACAATCCTAATGGAAGGGTGTCTAACGACTGGAGAGAAAATCTCATCATAATCTACTCCATTTCTCTGTGAGTATCCCTCAACTACTAACCGAGCCTTGTATCTTTCCACTTCCTTTTTTACATTGCTTCTTTCTTTCTGTACACCTATTTACATCATTTCAGTTTCTTCCCCTCTGGAAGCTCCACCAAATCCCATGTATCATGTTTATGCAATGACTCAATTTCCTCCATCATAGCCTCTATCTATTTACTTTTCTCTTGACTACCAACGACATCCTGAAAAATTATAGGATCTCTATTACTGGTAATGAGTGCATAAGAAACTGAATGCTCGAATTCATACTTCATCGGTGGCCTGATAGTGCCACATGGTCTATTTGTAACAATACTATAATATTGTTCCTCTTCTAAACTAAAACCTCCCTGAGCATCAATCTCCATATCAGCATTGTCTAGCTCTACCTGCACTACTTATCTATTCTTGATGCCCTCGCCTGAATTGGGATTCTCTTTATTTGAAGGTTCTTTAAGTATGAATGCTCATCAAGGACTACATTCATACTGATCACCATCTTCTTTGCATTTGGATCCCAGAACTTTTACCCTTTTACACCTTTCACATAGCTCCGAAAAATATATTTTCTTGATTTCGGATCAAGCTTAGATCTCTAATCACTAGATATGTGCATATAAGCTGGACACCCAAATACTTTCAATCCAGAATAATCAACTTTATTACATGTCCAAACTTCATCTGCAACTTTCCCATCTAGCGCTACTCGTGGTGATCTATTTATGATGTAACATGCCATGTTCACAGCTTCTGCCTAAAAACTCTCCGGAAGCCCTGCATTCAACCTCAAACATTTTGTCTATTCTGCAATTATCCTATTCATCCTCTCTGCTTTACCATTCTGTTGCGGTTCTTGCAAACTGTATAGTGCCGTTGAATACTATGTTCTTCACAAAATTTCAAAAATTGTGAATTCGTGTACTCTGTACCATTGTCTGTCTTGAGATATTTAATTTTTCTCCTTGTCTAATTCTCTACTTCTATTTTCCACAATCTGAACTTGGCAAAAGCTTCGGACTTGTGCTTCATAAAATATACCCAAACTTTTCTAAAGGAGTCGTCAATGAAAGTAATGAAATACTAGGATCCACCTTTAGATAACTCTCTCATTGATCCCCAAATATCAGAATGCACATAATCAAGAATGCCCTTTATCTTGTGCTTTCCCGTCTTGAACTATACTCTAGATTGTTTTCCAAGTACAAAAAACTTGTAGATATCAAGTTTGCATAATCTTACTCCTTTCAACAAATTCCTCTTGTGAAGCTCAATCATACGACGTTCTCCTATATGCCCTTGTTGCATGTGCCATATGAGAGTGTCATCTAACTTAGATTCTACTGTAGCAACTCCACCTACAACTGTATTCCCCAATATTTTGTAGATATTCCTTGCCAATTTTCGAATTTTCATCACATCATTGTACATTTCTTCACTGTCATGGCCCCACTCTCTGACTTATAAGAATAGCTACATGTGTCTAAAGTACCTAAAGAAATTAGGTTCTTTCTCAATTCTGGTACATGCCTAACATCCTCTAAATCCCTCACCACACCATCGAAAATTTTAAATTTTATCGACCCATTCCAATGACCTTACATGATGCATCATTACCCGTAAGAACATATCCAAAATTATCCGAACGATATGAATCAAACCAATCCCATTGAGGACACATGTGATATGAACATGCTGAATCAAGTACCCAAAAGTCATGTAATATGTCAGAATTACCTGCAGAGACTTATAGTATGTCTTCGTCTCCAAAATTCAAGTATCCATGTGCAACACTAGCGGAGTTTGAGGACACATCATCTTTCCTTTCATCGCCATGCTTCTTATTCAGACATCCCCTTTTTTCATCCGATGACACTTGTAGCACTCGGCGTTTTTCTTATTTTGATTTTTGGATTTCGATCTCGTATTCCCTTTGTAAGAACTAGGGGTGGGCGTGGGTTGGGTTGGGTCGATTTTTCCCCCAACCCATACCCAACCCAATATGGTCGGTTTGACATAAATTCAACACAACCCAACCCATGTAAAGATTGAAACCCAACCCAACCAAATGTCAGTCGGGTTGGGTTGGGTTGGTCGGGTTATGTTGGGAGTTGGGACGACCTATGAACAAACATTAAAGCCACCAAAGTACTAAATTTAAAGCAGCATTAATATATTGCGTTAAAGAGAGATGTATTGGAAGATAGATCTCATCTAAAATCACAACCAATGTTGATGATTTGGTGAGACGACGCCCGCCGCGTGAGAGAGATGATGGAAGATATGTTAGTATTTTTTTTTTGTCTCTCACTTTTTTTTTACCGGGCCTCTCACCTTTATTCTATTTTAGTTTGACAAAGTTTTTAGTTTTTTAATTAGTGGGTCCGGTTGGGTGGTTTTTGTCGGGTTGAATGGGTTAACCCACAACCCAACCCAACCCAACCCAAGAAAAAAATGGAAAAAACCGACCCAACCCGGTCGGGTTGGGTTGGGTTGGGCCGGTTGATCGGGTTGGGTGGGTTTTTGCCCACCCCTAGTAAGAACCACATCTATCCCTCTTTCTCTCACGATCCTATTAACCCTTCACGATCAACCCTTCACCCTGTGAACTTTCGCTAATACTCAGTTTTCACTGGTTGTAGGCCAACAGGGCTAATGTGACTTTCTCCAATTCGAGAGTCTTTTTACCTCACATCATCGTAGTCACCAGGTGGTCGTACGAGGGAGGAAGAGAGCACAATAATATCATTGCCTTATCTTCGTCATCAAACTTGATTTCAAGTAGCTACAAATCACTAATATTTTGATTAAATATATTTGTGTGTTGAATCAAATCTGTACCCTCCAGCATTTTGAGCTCGTATAGCCGCTGCTTCAGATGTAACTTGTTCATGAAAGACTTCGACATATAATGACTCTCCAATTTCAGCCAAACTTTCGCCGAAGATTCAATGTCCATGACGTGATACATGATCTCGTCCACCAAACAAAGTCGAATTGTACCCACTGCTCGTTCCTCAAGATCTTCCCAATCGGTATCTGAAATACCATTTGGCTTTTTCCCAAATAGCGCCTTTACCATCCCTTGCCGGGCCAACAAATCCTTCACCATTCGTTATCATAATCCGAAATTCCCTATTCCGTCGAACTTCATCACATCGAATTTCGCAATCGAAGAACTTGCCATCTAGACCTTACTATGACACCAGTTGTTAGATTTTAAGCGCAAAAGAATAGAGAAATCAACACAAGTATTTAACGTGATTCGACGATGTGCCTACATCCACAAGGAGCGAAACAGCGATTTTATTCAGTATGAATAATATGGTTACATCATTAGTATTTATACTAACCCTAACACAATCATAAGCCCAAGCCCATACAAGACTTTAGGGCCCGTACAAGAAAATACACATGTATCATACTGTAGGGGCCTTGTCCTCGCACCCCGACCTATTCAGCGTCTCTAGCAAACAAACAATGAATTAAACCCACAAGGCCAATTCCGGAGCGGACCATTTTGATCCAGTAAACTTGTGTTCCACTCTATATGAGCCACATATACAACAAAAACATGTTTCACATCACCAGGTATCCCTACTAAACATTTTAATTTTGACTATTTCAATACCAAGTATTTTATAAGGTACATTATTCTCCATTATCACGGCACTTTTAGAAACTATTTCATACCAATCTTGATTGGAACACATATGAAACATGCAAACTGAATCAATAATCCAATCCTCCCAAGGCTTGAAGTTGTCATAAGAAATAACTAGAAGTTCTCCATCACTGTGGTCATCTTCAACAACGTTGGCTTCACCGAAGTTTTTTTTTTTTTTCCTTTTGATTAGCAGCAACAATTTTATTCTTATTCTATAACTTATATCATACAAATTTAACGTGACTCTTTTTTTGTAGTAATTATAGATTTTGCCTCTATTTTTAGATTTCGATCACTCCCTCACATCACTACCAAAATTCCTCTTTTGTGTTCTCCCATGAACAACAAAACCATCCGTGTAAGCTTCAAATTCAATCACAAGTTGCTTCATCTTCTTCTTAGAGAACATATCATCATATACTCCATCAGGGTAAGAGTGTTACGAATCTACACAATTGTATCTCTAAAATATACGAAGAAGGCAGCGAACACAATAAAATGAACCATAGATCTTCTTCATCATACTTAACTTCCATAATCTCTAGATCAAAGACAATTTCTTTAAAGACACTTTAGTGATCTTTTATAGTTCTACCTTATGTCATGCAACGAGAATATAGTCTCTACTTCAGAAGCAATTATTGGTCAGGTTTTTTGTCATGCATAACCGCTCTAATTTTACCTATAACATAGAGATGATTTTCTCTTTTAAAATGTCACGTAGTATTTGATTTGATATATGAAGATGAATTTGAGATAGGGCCTTTCGATCCTTACATTATTTTTCCTTATGCATCCAATATAAATGTATCTTATCAAACCGTAACAAGATATCATCCAAGTCTATCAGGGCAAGCAAAGCCCGTATCTTAACCTGTTATAGCAAAAATCTAGTGTTGCGATCTAAAATCAAAATATTGTACTTTATAGTTGTCATCATTGATAATAAAATCTCGCTTTTATACCAGTTTGCTATGTAAAAGCAAGAAAATAGACAATAGAAAAATAAGAACAATAACACACAGATTTATTTGAAAATCCTAGATGGAAAAAAATCACGAACATATGAGGTAATCCACTATATATAAAATGAGTGCAAAAACAAGCATTTTGAGCGGCTACACAAAATCATAACAAAACCTTAAAATGCATCACACACACACACACACACACACACACACACACACACACACATATACACTCCCAATGGGATCACATGTGGGCTACAAGATCGGGCCTCCTCTACCACTACAGACCCTAAATTTTTTAATAATTTTAGTTTCACCATAAATATCGCACTGCAAGTTTTTTGGATCGGGCAAAACAGAATTTGAGTCACCGTACTCTAACAAGTAGGACTGGGCAACATGTCGGTAGGGTCGGTTTTGGCGTGAACCCACCCTAAACTGGTTTTCTCAATTTTGGAGACTCTTGAAATCGACCCAAACCGGCTCATAATCTTAAACTGACCCGACCCGAATTGGTTCGGATTGATTTAGTCCGGGTCACCTGCTTTTCATTTTTTTTGTTCAATTTTAACAATAAAATTATCAAGTGTTCACAAAAACAAAGAACAAGAAAGCATAATATTAAATTAAAAAACTTAACCCAGGATTCAAAAACCCCACACTGAATTAGATCAACACGTTCATGAAAGCAACACCACTTCTAGAGACCAAAATCCCAACATAAAACCTATTTTTCCCAATTCCAAAAACTAAAGAATAACAAAAATCAAAGAAAAAACAAGAACGTGTAAGAACTTCGGTGGACACATAGATTAGGAGGAAAAAATCATTGGGCCCAGGCCTACTAACAAGAATGCTTTCCAAGTTTTCTACAATAGAAATATATAATAAGCTTATGAGAGATCAAGTATGTTTTAAAAGAGTAGTCGATATGAAGCCTGGATTCTAAGAGAACTAAAACTGAAAATAGGTTTTACTTTTAATATTAATCTTTTTTGTGTTCTGACGAGATGGAAAAAGCAAAATTAAAGAAGAAACAAACCTCTTCACCTTAAATTGCCTCTGTTATGCTTAACAAATTTAATTTTGATCTTCATGAGCCTTGTTAGAACATCTTTCATATTGAGCCTCATATTAGGTAACTCAGATGTGCATTCTAGTGCTAGTTCCATGATTGATCTAAAGCAACTCTCCTTGGCTCGAACATTATCTTCAACTGCGTTCGCTAGATCGACATCCACTATCTGCGTTAATGCATCGGGGAATAATTCGAACACCCATCTCCTCATTGTGAACTCTCCAAAAAACATATCATCTGTTGGCTTCTTTTTGGTAAATGTCTCCATCAGCATAATTCCATAGCTATAAACATCCACCATAGTCGATACTAATCCTGTCGATCCATACTCTACAAAATTCGCATTTGTGATCAAATTAACAAGTGAAATGTTAAATGGTGAATTATTAAATGAGAACTAATAATACACGAATACATTTACACAAGTAGTTCATAGAAACCATTTACCTGGAGCCATATATCCAATGGTGCCCAAAGTCTTTGTCAGCAAAATTCTCTGGTCTTCAGTGAAAAGCTTAGCAATGCCAAAGTCAGCAACATGGGCAACCATATTTTCATCTAAAAGTATGTTGTTGGGCTTCAAATCACAATGGACAATTGAAGAGGGATACCCATGATGTAGATACTCGAGCGCAGATGCCACATCTATCATTATTTCCAATCTTTGAACTATATTTAGGAAATAGTTGCTTGAGAACAGCCATTTGGTAAGGTTTCCATTAGGCATATATTCCAATATCAAGGCTTTCAGGTCAAGGTTAGAGCAACTACTAATTACCTTGACAAGATTTCTGTGACGAATGTTGCACAGTATTTGGCACTCAGTATCAAAACTTTGGTTTGCACCTTCCAAATCTAGATTAAAAACCTTAATAGCAGCAATCATTCCATTTGAAAATATTCCCTTGTACACTGAACCAATACTGCCTTTGCCAATCAAATTCTCTTCACCAAATTTATCGGTAGCATTTAGAACTTCATAGTATGAAATCCTCCTGACAGTGAAGGGGGGAGTAGAATGAACTGGAAGAAGTGTATTTCTACTACGCCTTCTTATTAAATAAACCACAATAATGGCCAGACCCAATACAACAGCAATTGATGGTAAAATGTACTTCAAAACTCTGGAAGAAGTTTTTTCATCTTTGCATCGCTTGACCTTAAATTGAGATGGCCCACACAATTCCATATTGCCTATGAAAAATTCTGGCGTGAAGTTCTTAAAAGGCCCTCCATTTGGAATTTCACCAATGAGTTCATTGAAAGAAACATTGAAATACTTAAGGTATTCAAGTTTCTCCAATGACTTGGGGATTACACCATAGAGTTTGTTATTGGATAGATCCAAAATTCGCAATGAAATCAGATTAACAAACGACTCAGGTATATGACCATGCAACTGATTGTTTGATAATGTTAGATTTTCCAAATTCTGAAGTTGTCCTATAGTGCTTGGAATATCACCTGAGAATCGATTTCCTGATAGATTTAATGCTCTCATGCTCTTAACGTTGCCAATTTCTGGAGCCAGCGACCCATTCAGCAAATTATAAGCTAAATCCAAAACATGAATTTCCTTGTTTGTCCACAGTGTGGATGGGATGTTGTAAGTCAATGAGTTGTAAGCTAAATAAATTTCTCGCAAAGAAGTAAGATTTCCTAAACAAGTTGGTGGCTGTTGAGAAAGCTGATTATTCCCCAGATCTAGATAATACAGATTTACCAATTTGCAAAGGTTGACAGGCATTGACCCCCGTAGTTTATTGACACCAAGTCTCAGCTTTTGCAACTTACTTAATTGACCCAATGTGTTAGGAATTGTTCCTGTCAATTCGTTGCCATCAAAACGTAACACGACCAAGTTGCTCATATTACCAATTTCATTCGGAATGATACTTTTAATACGACAATAATAGGCAGTGAAAATTTCAACAGATGCTGACAAATTACCCAAGGATTTAGGTAATATTCCGTCCAAGGGATTGTTTTCCATCCGTATGATCTTCAACTTTCTACAATTTTTCAATGAAATGAGAAAATCCAATTCAAGCATTGAAGGATCATTTCTGAACTGATTATCTTGAATTCTTAGAATCTGGAGGTTCTGCAAATTTCCAAGATTCATGGGTACCAGTCCAGTGAAGGAGTTGTAACTAAGCTCCAATGTAGTAAGCTTAGAAAAATTTGAAATAAAGGCAGGAATTTCTCCAGTGAATTGATTGCAACAAAGATAGAGATGTTCGAGATCAGGGAGCCCATTGGCTATTGATGATGGAAGGTTGCCTGAGATACTATTGTTATTAAAAGAAAGTATTCGTAACATGGAGAGATTAAAGATGGAATTAGGTATTTCACCCTCAAGCCTGTTAAGAAAAATATAGAATTCCTTCAAATTTGATAAGCTGCCAATTGCATGCGGAATTGTACCTGTATTTTGGTGTTAGTCAACACACTAAAATTGATGAATGTCAAAATTACTATTAAGTAACATATATCGATCTAGATTGACAAATTGTTAATTTCGCAGAAAACATTTCATGTCAAAAACAGTAAAAGAAAAACTCACAACTTTATAATGTTCGAACCAAAATACTCCAAAGTACAAAGCTCATCTTTGATGTTATTAGAATGTATTTCTAATATTTTTTTGAAAAATTCTTTACATACTGAAACAAATTTGTGAAAGCAGATTTTATTCATTGTACCATCGAGTCATATTGAATATTGCACTTTTTTTTTTGTTTAAAATTATGGTGCGATGACATGTTTAATTCTTTATATAGGTTTGTCGCTTGACATTTCTACATGCTTTTGCATGAAAAATTTATGGGCCAAAATTGGTTCCTATTTTAAAAAATGCACAATCGAGGTTTCACGGGTAAGTAAATACATAATTTTTAGTGGAACTATGTAAAAGGACATATTCCACTGGAATCAACATGTAGATCACTATGCATGTAATAGATGTTTTATGACATGAAGGGATAAAAATATTGGTCAATTTTCAGAATTCTTGAAATACATTATCTAGTGTATTGGGAGATGCATGTATACAAACAACACGTTAAACGTACCTATCAAGTTATTTACTGCTAGAGAGAGATATTGAAGCTTTGACAAGTTTCCGATTTCCATTGGAATTCTTCCAAAAAAATGATTGCGCGACAGACCAAGTAGTTCAAGATTCATACATGTGCCCAAGCTTGGAGGAATGCTTCCATTTAATTGATTCTCTGAAATTCGTAGCTTCTCTAGCTTTGGAAGATTGCAGCAAATATCTAAAGGAAGACTTCCCGAGAGATTATTGTTTCTTAAATCAATTTCAATCAAAGAGGAGATGTTAAAAATCCTATTTGGAATATCTCCATCGAGTTTGTTATAGGAGAGATTTAACCTGTGTAGATTTTCAAGAAATCCAAGACTTCGTGGAATATGACCGTTTAGCTCATTTTCCTGAATCTCTATTTCTTCAAGCTGGCTTAAATTACCAATTTCGTCATAGATAAATCCATGAAAATTATTATTACTTATAATCAATGATCTCAAAAAAGAGAGTTCGCCTATTTCTTTAGCAATAGAACCTCCTAGCCCCATACCTGCCAGATTCAAGCTCCTAACTCTCCGATGTCTCTTGCCACAAGTAATGCCAATCCAATTGCAAAACGCAGTTCCTTGTGACCAATTTTTAGCCAAGATTTTATGTGGATCATAAGATATTTGGGATTTGAAGGCTAGAAGAGCATATTCATCAATGGAGCTATTGAAAGATGGAACAACGTTGACGAGCAAGTAAAGCATTTCCAACAATGTAAAGATGACATTCTTTCCCATGGCTAATTTGAAAAGCATAACGAAAATTGGGAGTGGGTTTGTGATGAGAGAGAGAGAGAGAGAGAGAGAGAGAGAGTGAGTGAGTGTGTGTGTGTGTAAATGATTTGTATAAGAGGAGTGTTTTCTTATTTAGTTGAACATACAGTATTTATTAGGAATTGTGTAAGTTCTTTTCACTATTTTCCAATATCTTTTGGCAGCGTTTTCCCCGAGGAATTTTGGGTGAAAAAAAGAGAGGGAAAAGTTGCCGACAATTTACTCTCTCTCATCTCCTTTTCACTTTAATCTTTCTTGGGTTCGGTATGTTCATGGAGACAGTTTTTAAAATTCACCTTTTTCTTTGAAAATACAGACCAATTTTCCACTTTTCATCTATAATTTTCCAATAGCTTTCGGTTACATTTTCCATATGGAATTTTGTGTTATAAGCAGGAACGGATCCAGGATTGGATTACAAACCGGGTTAATACGTAAAAAAATAAAATTACACATGAATTTTCTTTTTTTTTTTTACATAATTTTTTTTACCTAAAAAAATTCAGTGGGCCGGGGACTAGTTGGGCTGTACCTACATCCGTCCCTGGTTATAAGTGCGCTTCTAGTAGTGAATGAAGAATGGGGTTGTGAAATGGAATGGTGAACAACAATACAAATGGTTCGTGTTCGACAAACAGTGCTTAAGTTGTCTTCTTTGACAATTGAAGTCTTATTTAGCCCTTATTTGATTTTCATTAAATGAGTTTTTTTGTTTGAAAAATGAGGTGTAGAATAGTGATTTTTTAAAGATTGTGTCGTTAAAAAGTAAGAAATTTTTTTGAGTTTACATGCATAATATTTTATTGTATGAATGTGTGGTTGAGAATGAGTTTTAGGAAAAAAAAAGTATTTTTTAATGTTTATTCAATTTAAAAATCATTAATTCCACGGCACTCTTAGTTTCGGTGCTCATCACACCATTACCAAACTTTGTTTGACTATAAAACTGGAGAAATTATTCCATTGGAATGCAGTATCTTTCATAATGGAAGTTTTTCCACAAATGAAAGTTACAGTCTTCTAATAATCCAAAAGAAATTAATAACTTTTCCCCTAAATTTCCAATAGCTTTTGTCAGCGTTTTGGAATTTTGTGTAAGTGCACTCTGATTGTGAAATGGATGATGAACAACTATACGAATGGTCAGCGTGCAACAAACGTTGCTTAAGTCGTCTTCTTTGACAATTCAAGTTTTTTTTTTTTTTTAAAAAAAAAATGTTTATTCAATTTAAAATTCATTAATTCCAAAACACTCTGTTAGTTTCAAAAACTCAGAAAGGATTACAGTTTGACTACACAGGTGTGGTTGAATCAGAGACTTGTACAATGTGGTTGCTATTGTTAAGAGGGCGTCCACGGTCCATCCACTTGAAGAAGGAGTAATGTTAAAAAATACTGTGGTTGCTATTGTTAAGCGGGGAGTCCACGGTCCATCCATGTGCAAGGAGCAGGGGCGGATCTAGATTATTTTTTGAGTGGGGGCGAGATTAGGGATGGAGCCAACCTGCTAAAGTAGAAGGGTCCAAAGTTGAAGGGGTGGGAGCTTACGGGAGTTCGGGGGCAGCGCCCCCGAATTTTTTTTTTTTTTTGGAGTTGTTGAATAGTTTAGATTTAGTTGCATTTTCCCAACTAGTTTATGCTATATAGGCCATGAATGAAGCCTCTCACCCTGTATCAAACCCACAAATATATTCACTCTGACCATGCAACACTTTTTGCAATCATAGGCGGTCAAAATGAGATTTGAATAAAATACCAATTCTTCAACAATATTAGCCACCTGAACTACTACGTGGCCAAAATACTTTCCTTTCGAATCGTGGACTTCAATTGTCAAATCATCTCCAAGCCCTTCTGGCAAGCTGTATTCAAGTGGGAAGGAAATTTAACCATCCAACTCTATGAGATTGAAGAACATGTAACAAGATTAAAGAGAAAAAGATTACATACAAAACATGAATTTCATCAGATTCTTGCTACATTCGAGATAGAAAATAAGCTAAAAAAATTGTAAAAAAAAAAAAAAAAATTTTTTTTTTTTTTGGTTTTTTTTTTTTTTTTTTTCAGTGGGGGCGGCCGCCCCCCGCTGGGCCCTTCGTGGGTCCGCCCCTGGCAAGGAGCAATGTTACAAAATACTGCATCGCTGTTAGTTCATTTTCCTCTTTAGAATATTGTTTTGTTAGGCGAGAGACGAATGGGTGTGGCGCAAGCCCTTGCCTTGAGCGCTTTATCATCTTACGAGGATAGGTGTTGGGTTAATTGATACTATTATGCTTAAACCAGACATCTTTACTTGGGTTTCAACTGATTTAAGCGATCTTTGGCCAGTTCGTTTGTCTAACAATTCCTTTATATAAATTGGATTACACTATTGTCCGAGTAGCAACTTTTCCAGTCGGTCCAATTTTAAAAAACTATATGATCTAGACAGGTTAAGATTGTAATTTGAAATTAGTTTTATTTTACCCCTATTAAGATAATGCCTAGTCAACACGGTGGGTTAACTCGACCCTTACTAGTCGAATTCTTCAAAACACCCTACTCGCCAAACACTTTCAACTCACTTACATGACCTTCTAGAAATGTTAATGCAAATTTGGTAAGAATGTATGTTTTCTTATTTCTCTCACTCCTTATTCTATGTCTTCAGAGTTTACGTCAAAAAATTGTCAAGCAACTCCACGTCTACTATGCATGTGATTAATGTTGAAAATCTACGTAAAGGGCTGGATGTGCTTGCTCGATTGTCCAAAGGCCGAAAAGTTTGGTTTATTTTTCGACCACAAATATGGTTAGGCAGTCAACTAGGGACGCAAAAGTAGAAATCAGCCTTGCCACATTGGAGTGTAAGAGTATCATACACAAGACAAGATGCACGAGTAAATATATCAGAACGAGATACCAATACAAATACTGTTGGGGTAAGCCAATGGGACCCTAAGGGGTAAAGCAGTCCGATAGATAGATGGTATCAGAACGAGATACCAATACAAACCTAAAGGCAAGAACCAAGAAGCGATGGTATGAGATTGAAGCATATAGGGGAAGTTATTTGTAATCTCACACGCATTCTTTAATTTTGATTCAGCCAATTTTCGGCGGTGGGTATCAACAATTTTTGCATAGTAGAGTTTATTGTCGCTTTTCTTGTGGATTTGGTACGGGTCACATTACCTTTGTTCAAAGTGAAGAAGTGTTTTATTTTTTTGCCACAAGTAATGTCAATCCAATTGCAGACCGAGGTTCCTTGGGACCGATTTTTTGCCAATATTTTATTAGGTTAAAACGTTATTGGAGATCTGAAGGTTAGAAGAGCATATTAATTAGTGGAGCTATTTAGAGATGCAACAATGTCGATAAGAAAGTAAGGTATTGTCAACGATATAAAAATCACAGTCTTTCCCAAATGCATAAAGAAAATTGGGAGGGGGCTTGTAATGCGGAGTTTGATATAAGAGTGTGTGTAAATGTAGTCACGTGATTCCACAAATGTACGGATCTTGACAAGTAATAAAGTAAAAACCTAAGTTTGAATATCGTCCAACATAGACTAATCACTTACTATCAATCTTTATTTTAATCAAGTTTCAATCTAAATTAATGTGATGACCAATTATCAAATAAAATTTGGATTTTAACAAAATTAATCTAAACTAATCTAAGCCTATATACTGTTTACAAAGTTGTGGAGGACTATTGTGATTATATGGTTAGGATTAGGCTATTTAACATTCAACCAATCCAATTTCATTCAACCTCTTTTTCATATGTACTAACATTCAAATTAACCAAGTTTAGCTAGAAATCTCTCTCAAGCAAAACTAGCATTATTCACACGATTGAATTTACTATATCTTTATATAAATTCATACACGTGTAAATGTATTAATTGATAGGAATTCAATCATGATTGCATAAGCTATAAATTATCTCTCGATTTCTTATAAAGCACGAACTAGACCAATAAATCTTCTTTCAGTCTCAATATTATTCTTAAATCAAATGATTGATGATTAAGCAATTGCATGTCCATAAACACAGATTAAGCAATTAAGCCCTTGTTTGATCTCCCATTATTTTCAAAATACATTTTTTTCGTATTTTTTTCAACCACACATTCTTTAATAAAATAATATTATACGCAAATTCAAAAAATTTCTTTATTTTTTAACCACACATTCTCCGTCAATTTACTATTCCAAAATGCATTATTAACCAAATAATTAGGCTCAAGCAAGGGCTAATACACAATCAGAATTGTATAAAATTGTTTTGTAGTAAATTCAACCTAATCTATATCAGTCATCCCAACAATCAATTATTTATACACTCGTGATTGAGAAATTAAACAATAAAAGGATTGAAAACATCATCGGATTCATTATAATAAAGGAAGAAAGAATCAAAGTGATCGTTGTTCTTCGACACTCAATTTCCAAAAATGGATATTCAGAAGTCAATTGTGTTATTTAACCTTCAAATCCCAAATCAAGATACAAATCTTGAGGATTTATTGCATTTGAATGTGTTATTATGTATCACGGTTGGATCTCTAGTATCCCCTTTTAACCGAATGAAAGATTCCTATTTCCCTATCCCTATACAATAAAAGAGCCACTTTTGAAAATACTGTTCACACTTTCGTCCTATTAAAACGACAGCGTTTTGGCATTAAAAAAAAAAAACCACGTCGCTTGAGATTTCACATTTTCCGTTCATTTACCCGTCATTTCCCGAAACCCTGGATTCTCTCCTCCTCAATCCGGCAATGAAAGTTCTTCCCAACTGCACTCACCAACAGCACTTTCACTCCCAACCAGCTAATAATACCACATACTCACACAACTCTTCTTAACACCACAGCCACCCATGGCAGACACGGAGACACGACGTCGTTTGAGCCGTTTCTTTTCATTTGCCCTTTTCCTTCTAGCAATTTCTTCTACTGAAGGCAGAGGAAGGAGTAGGTGACTCCATTAACGCTGCAACTACTCCAGCCTCCCCCTTTTCCTACACGGAGACACAGCTACTCCAGCTTCCCCTTCGTTCTACACGGAGACACAGGCGTGTCTCCGTTGCCTACGGACATCGGTGTCTCCGTGTCACGGATGCGCCATAGAGGATTTGCAGATGCGGTAGAGGCGTGCCAAGGGTGAGCTCCAACATCCGTGCTATCACGCCGATGAGTCCTGTGTTTCGAACGCCGTTGGATGGCATTCGCGTGGGAATTGGAATCCTCCTCCGCGCCTTCAAGCTCGCCAGCCTCAAGTCATATTCTTCTCTCCTTGATCTAAAGGTGGAAACCCTTGCTATATATGCTGGAAGTTATACTTTTGAATTTCAATTATAATATTCGGTACTTGATCTCGATATCAAGGTTCAATTGTGTGTAGTAATCTTTAATGTAGAACTCATAGTGCTTTACTATGATAGTTGATGATTGATTGAGCTAGCTGGAGTATAGAATTGACTCAATTCATCTTGTTTTGGCTAATATATTTGATTTTTGAGTTAGGACGATGTAGTTAGTGAACAACTATGGACCAGCTAAAATAGCAATTGGAATTTTAGTTATGAACCCCAGTTGATTCCGCCTAAGGTATTTATTATTTTCTCTCTGTTAATCTTCTCTTCTCCTGGATGCCCCGATTTCTCTTTCATTTTTTGCTCCATAGGGTGTATTGAATTAAGGTTCTGGCAGTTCTTAAATCCCGAAAATTTTTACTCTGAACTTGCTGGTTAAATATATTAACCACTTAGACATATTAGGTTAATGTAAATTTAGTTGCTCCGAATTTATTTCTTTTGCCACTTTTTATTTTTCCTCTTTCCTACATTAGGCTATAATATTAGGCTGTAATACTGTTTGTCGCAGATTTTCTGGTTGAGTTGCTTAGCTAAGACTATTCAGTTTCAAGTGAATATCGAATTTTGCACTAGAAGAACCTTTGTATGCTTGCAATGTAACATTAACTACAGACTAGAGTTAAGAAAATGGATTATTCTGTTTCACATCTCAGAAATTACTAAACTTGGTACTATGCTAAACTCTTTGCACATGATCCATGCTCTTAACAAGATGAATATGTACATCTCTTTCTACGAGGTTTTCCCCCTAACAATGCGCTTGATGATTTTGTGTATTTTGCCCAAGTACATGATTTTCTCTTTGTTTTACAGTTAAAAACTCACCTACTTCCACTTCGCGTAGGATTAAAGCTTGTTTTACTTATTAAGTAAAGCAATTCAATTTAAAAAAAATTACATATTTGATTGATATTGTCGTTATTACTTTGTTGATCAATCTGATGCCTTGTACTTCTCAGGCATTGGTATTCACAGATCCAAAACATAAAAGGTTCTGTTTTTGCAGCCTCTTTCCTGCAACTTCTTTATTCTGCCTTGTTCTCTTCATATGCAGTACATTCATTGCTCAATATAGTAAAGAGGTCGTTCACGTTCTTTATTGACGTTTCTCTTAGGTTTCTTCTGCCATATTTGCTTAAGAACTCAAGTTTATGTTAAATGTCGGTAACTCAGAATCTTAATCCAAAATTTCTTGATATGAGGCTCAAAGAGAAGGATTGCTAAATACGGTACATATAATGTTTGTTCTTCTAATTTTGTTTAACTGATCCCCTGTTGCACCTGACTTCAGCATTTATAGCTTAAGGTTAAAGAGTGAATCAAACTTTTAATCACTTTTCAAGAGCGGAAAAAACCATTTTGATTTAAGATTTAAGGGTTAAAGGAAGAATTCGATTATGCTTAAACTTTGTATCTACATTTTTGTAGTTAAAAATTTATATAATTTTGAACAACTTAGAATTATAATTTGTTTTATCAGTTCTAAAATCAATGCAGGCCACCTGGAAGTGAACCATTAGCCGAAGGTATAGTTACATCAACTTCTAACTTAGAAACACGACCATTATGGGATTTTCCAAACGTATTAATATTATACAAGGGAAATGTCATACTTAAAAAAGTGTTCAAATGATGTAACTCCTGAATTATACTTATTTTCAAACCTTTTCCATTGAAGAATAATTATATGTAATTTTCAACGCAGAACAAAAATACTTCTAAAAGTTTATTTGCTGTTGGGATTAAAGCAAAAGAAAACTATAAATGACTTGGTTCAACATATAAACTCTCTATAACTATTTCTTTTGAACTCGAGATTCTTCGCAGTTATTCACATTGATAATCGTTTTCACTACCTTGATTTGCAGTTCCTAGCTAGATATTTTGTTGTAATGCTTTTCCTTTATGACGGTATTTCGATGAGTGGCAGGATTTTGAATCGAGCAACAGTGTAATACACATATCTGCTCAAAATCAAACTAAATAGTAGTCTACTCTTTGATATTTATATTTACTTATAAGTAGAAGTTGGATTTCCTTTAGATTCATTTGATGTCCTCGCTTAAATCTCCTTTAAAAATCTGGTGATTACCTCATGGATCAGGTGGTTTGCCAAGAGATTATTGCATCCAGATATAGTTGCACAGATATAGTTGCAGACTATGATTACATTTTCCTGCAGGATGAAGATCTCGGAATTGAAAACTTCAATCTCCACAGGTATGCAAAACTGATTTATTCTAAAGAGGGTCAGGGACTCTAGCCCTGCACCCGCGGATCTAAGGTTTGTGTGCTCTTCAAAAATCAGTTCCCCGAAAGTAGCTTTCTTTCAAAGGTTTGTATGCTCCTTTATTTATTCTTGTCAATTGTCAAGCATAACTGTTTGTTAATCTGAACTTATCTTGCATTTTTTTCACGTGAATGAATCAGGAAACCATAGAAAATCACAAAACATAGAGAAAAATAAACAAAACAAAAGCATAAAAGGTTCATTGAGGCTTTAAAGCTTTAAAGAACCATGAAGAAAAATAGAAAGTGGTTATCCGTTGATATGATAAATTAGAAAAAAAATTAATCTTGTTTGGTGGATGTTGTGAGATTTTATTATTAAGCATTTGCCAACATGCCTGCGAGACAATTTTAATCTGCGCTAGAAAACAACAGGAGTTTATTCTAATTTTGATTTTAAAGAAGGGGACCTAATTTTGAAGGATCAAATGCTTGTTGGTGCCCAACATTTTTCTAATAAGATCTTACAACTTAAGATTGTTACTATGTTACACTCCTCACAATGATTTACTTGGTTACATTTTTAGTTATCTTTATATACTCTAATTTAATCTTGCAGATTGATTGTTTGGTCTATAGCTTTTGCTTCCAATTTATTGGCTTGATAGAACTTCAAATCGGAAAGAAGCTTTATTTGCAAGAGCTAGGCATCTCTGCTGATGAATGTGGTCTTGATAGAACAAAATGTTCTTCTGGTAGTTTTAGTGACAAACCTCCTCTCCTTCGAGATACTACCAAATCATCGATGAATGGTTCTATGCAACTACCTTTCTCTGAGAAGTACACTCTGCCTTCAGTTGTTTCATGTCCGGACAGTCCGGGTGGATGCAAAGAAGCATACTACTGCAGGTAAATAAATATCCTAATACCTATCTTGATACACAAGAGAGAGAGAGAGAGAGCGAATTTTCTACCATATTAACTTTATAGTTTGTTTATATTCTAGAGCATGAAAAACTCGAAGTTGCTAAGAATTTTTGGAATGTAAATATGCATTTTCTGTCCATCCAAAGAGACTGTTATACTTGTACAAAACATTGTTACCTATTCTTAATTACGGTAAGTAGGTCTATTCAATAACTATCCATGAATGATATTTGTTCGGTGTCTATTAAGTCCATTTTATTCACCTCAATGGAAATAAACTCGATGCTACATTGACTGGATTGTTTTAGCAAGTACTGATTATAAATATAAAGTAACTACACCATCTGCTTATTAAGATAAGTTATCTATAGCAGAAGCTTGAAGCAAAGAAGTAAATGAAATACCTATGGTCTGAATGTTGACGTCAAAATTATATCATGATAATGGTTTTAACATATTTTATTTATGAGCAGAGAAGTTGTTTGCAAATATATTGGCTTGTATATATCATTTATTTTTTAGATTTCAAATTCTTGAATTATGCTTTATTTTCTGCTTCCTATAGGTTTTCTTCCGAGATGCTTCTTCTACATGTTTCATCTGATTACACTTGCAACATTTAAATTATAAACTAACCAAAAATCCAATTCATACAATTACACAAACAATACATTATTTATACTGAAAAAATACTTTAAAATCACTCCACACTATTAAATACCCAATTAAAATACAGCACGTGCATCGCACGTGCCTACACTAGTATATCTATAAATACACAGGTAATGCCAAATAATTTGGATGAAATGTTGGTCTTCGTCGTTCTACTGAGTAAAACAAGTAGTAGCATTAAGCATGCTTCTTCAACTAATTCACCAAATCAGTTAGCAAACTTGCGCAACATACCCAACAATAACATAATATTTCTTAAAATTGTGCGAGCAAAAAACAAGTAGACTGTGGGAGAATACTGGATATTAAAGGCGTGGAAGTTTCAAAAATAAAAAATGGAAATCTAACTAACTCATGTATTACCAGGCTCCATCCCATCTTGATCATCCTGGTTAAGCCTCTCATTTAGGTCGAACTTGAAAACTTTATGCTCTTTTTTCGCTTCGTCTGCAGAGGTAACATGATCAGCGTGATTGCACTCACCAGTGGAATGGCATTGATTCTGAACTCCAAAAGCCTGACAAGAAAGGAAATTATTGTTGAAAATCATACAATCATAAGTGCTATAAACTGCTTTTAAGCTAAAAGCTGTTTTTTACGTACTATGTTTATTTCCAATTGTTTGATGACATTGGCTTTTGGCCTATCCTTGGCATAAGAAGCTCCATTTGAAGACTGATCATCGATGGTATTGTAAACCTTCACTTTGAACTTTTTGTGGCTTGACCTGTGCCCACCTAGTGCTTGGGGTGTGGTAAAACTCTTCTCACAAGTGCTGCGAATGTATTTATCAGGTGTCACGGCTGGAAGGAAAGATTTGGCCTCGAAGCGATTCTGGATCTACTGATTTTTTCTCTCCTGTAGTCTTATTCTTGATTATCATAGAGCCATTAGTACCATATTTGTAAGGTTCATCAAACTTATCAGTTGAATAATCTGAACTTATAGAATTTACAGGATTCAATTTTCCCTTTCCTTCGCCATTGTAAAGGATTCTCCTGGATTGTGGACCACTAGGGTTTTCATCAGTTCTTTCCCAAATTTTCAGCTTTTTAACAGGATAATCCCTTTCATCTCCAACTAGAAACACCTTCTCTCTGTTCTTTTTCGATCGAAAACCCTGATTAACATCATCAGTTTCACCCACAGGAGTCCAAGAATTGATTCTAGTGTCGTCACCTGACTTAACCTTAGAATCCAGATATTCACTAGGGTCAGTAGAATCTCCATTGACAAGCCTTATGAGCTGTTGAGCAGCTAGAATTTCCTTTGAACTCGGAAGAGGCGGTGAGTCAATGACTGGCTTAGTTGGCGCCCCGCCACGCTTACCTGTCACCAGCCGCTTCACAGGTTTATTCAAAACCACTGCCGCAGAAGCCATCACAGGACCTGAATCAATCTGATCACCATCAAGAACATGTGAAGGTACCTCATTCATAGCCTCAAATTCCGGTTCGGAAAAATTTCTCGCCGCTTCAGCTGGTGGTTCCATCCCTCTCCACTCCCTGTAGGGATGGCTCCTCATGTGCCCAAATAAGGACTTGTTTGTAAGAAAACCCCTCCCACAGATCTTACAAATATTTTTTCCACCATAGCCAGAAGGAGAACCCGAGCCTACAAGTCCCTCCAGCGTGCTCTTAGTCTTCGTGAAGGAGAAATCTCTGTTGGCCTGAGCATGAGCACTGCTCATGTGACCTCCCAATGCCTTACCGGAGCTAAATCTCTTTTTGCACTCCACACAGCAATGATCCTTCACTTTTTTGCTATCCTTCATATTATCCTCCTCCACGCTTTCTTTCATGTTCGGAAACTTGATCTTCACCCGCAGTGGTTTGTCGGTGGAACCACCCGTCGGCGCCACCGGCTTAGCTCCGTCTAAATAATCTTGGTCATCTTCCATCATTGAATCCGGCTGATTTTCATGATCTTTCTCCATTCTCAAGAAAGAGAAAACAGAAAAGATCAGCAAACTCAACGCTTCAAATAAATCTGGAAACAGATTCTATACAGAATAGATTTTTATTCAACCAAAGCAAACTAACCCTAAAGAAAGAATAGAGAAAGGCAGTGAGAAAATACGAGAATTAATTAAGGAAAGTGGTTGAATTTCGAAGGGTTTAAAATTTTAAGATTCAGAAGGAGAGCTGGTGTCTTAGCTTACAAGGAAATTGAACGAAAAAGAAACAATAAATCAAGAAAAAACGAATATTTCTCAGACCCAGGCACGAAAAATTCGGATTTTGATAAACCCTGAAGAAGATAGACCTTATCTTGTATGTAAAATCTTTTCTCTCTCTATCTCGATATATCAAGTGTACGTATTGGCATAATGTATGATGAAAATTGTGGAAGAGGAAGAGCTGTTGCATGGTTCCTATCAATCTCTTCTTTACAAATAGTTATTACCAATCACACACAAATAAATTCTTAATTTTTAATATCTTTTTAGGGCTGAATTCTAAAAGAATGTTTCGGAGTTGTCTATAATCAATTTAAGTTATAAATAAATCGATCAAATAGATGAAAGATAAGTGGATTATATTTTTAAATAATTTTACGTGAATAAATTGTAATAATAATAATAATAATAATAATAATTTGGGTCGATAGACGATAGTTATAACTTGCTATTAAAGTTATCAAATATGGCTAAATGTGACAATAGAAAAATTGATTAGAAATATAACGTTAATATTTCACTAAAATCATGTAATAAAAACGATTATTCTGCAATTTTTACGGGATTTTTAGAAATTTTATTGGCTTCATGATAATTATTTGTTAAAAATAAAAATTGTAATTGCATCTTTTAACCTAAGTCAAAAATGTAAATAATATTTACAAGTGAACCCTAGTCCTTGTGTGAAAATAGTGGATGGTGTTTTCATTTTCTCTCGACAGATATTTAAAATTATCTTCTTCTTTTTGTTAGTATAGGTAGAGAGATAGGTGACATTAATTCAATTATAATACAAAATAATTGTAATTATATTGCTTTGTTTGACCCTCGTTTTTTCGAAACTCATTTCCAATCACACATTCTTTCATAAAATAATTTTACACTTAAATTTATTTATTTTTAACCATGCATTCTCTAGAAAAAGGGCATTATAACGTGTTCTTATGTGATTACGCGGAATGTAATTTTGATGCAATATATATACGTGAAATATTATATTAATATATGTATATGGTCGGAATATTCGAGATATGATTTGACTATACAATAGTTATACAAGTACAAACGTTGGAACAATGTCGACATATATGTCTTTAGGACTCATATGATGTACACATGCATACATATGCTTGGATATGAGAGAAATATTCATAAACAACTCATAATAGGAGCGATAATAAAAGTAAGAGGGAGATGATGGTCCATTTGGAATAAGAAGATAACATTGAAATAATGGGATTGCCCTATGGATGCACCATACTTGCGTCCTAATAGATATATCAGTTGAGGCTCCGATAATCATTAATGGTAACCAATGATGGGGTATTTGGCGTGCTGCACCGATATACGGGTGGTGCTATAGATGTCATTTGGTGGCATTGGAACAGAAAATTAACACGATAAGCATCGTCTACATAGGCTCAAATTGAATTTATTGTAAATCCCACTATAGTATGATGTCTTGTAGGCAATGACAAATATAATAGTGATCTCCTAACAATGGACCTATAGGCATGGGAACCCGTGCATGTTTTTCGGCCATATTGACATTTTAGGTCATACTTACACCGTTGTAGAATTCAGACCGAAGAGATAAAAGGCATATAAGGTGTAATTGTGAGAGAATGTGTGAACTTTGAGAATGAGATCATATGGGAAAAAGAAATTGAAAACGGTGCACAAGATTATGTATATGCTCATGCATATCGTTACTCACTGAGCATCCGTTCATGTAGTTTTGCGTTGTAGGTTTGTCAAATTTATGTACTAAATACGTGACCGTGGTTCGACTGATCAATGGATAAAACATCGAAAAGTTTACAACTGATTTCTAAAGGTACCAATTTTTTGCAAATAGCCATCTATACTTTATAATGTTACTCACCAAATATCTTCCGTACACACACAAGGATACATTGTTCTAAAAATATACTTTTTTCAAATAGAGATAAACTAAATATTAATGACATATCATTGACAATATTTTTTAAAATATATCTATTTTATAGATAAAAATTTCAAATTCAAACACACTTCGAGCCAAGCAGAAGCCTTAGTAGGTGCTCGCTACCTATGCCAAATGATCTTTCTCAACTAACTACTACTTTTAATATTGACTAAACGATAGATAGATACTTAAGTATGGTTTCGCTACCAGAGAAAGGTCTTCATGCTAGGTGTCCAAACGTACTATGCTCGAGCAGCATCACGGACACTTTACGTACGTACAAACATACAATACTATTAAATAATTTGAAAATCATTTTCAGAATGACATCACCAATATTTGATATAACATTATTTTATGGTTAGAAAATTTGGTGGTGGAATATAATAAATGAGAAGAAAATTAGACGAAATTTTGGGACGTTATGACAAGCATGTATTATCAAATTTCAAATTCAATTTCTTGTAATTTATAAGTAAAGTGCAAATCTAGATGCAATGTTTATAATTTACTAAATGAGACGCGTAACGTAAATGCATTTAAAAGCAATAATGACACATCTGCTCTTTTTTACCGACATAAATACAAGATAATGTGATGAGTCGGATCCTGTATGAATCATTAACTTTTGTTGAACACTTGCATTCTTTGATTCTTACAAATTGGGTCCAATCTATTTTACAAAACACGTCAGCACGAAGAGCATACCTAGCGCCAAAAAGAATACAAGACTACAAGGTGCTTGCAATTTCTCATCTTAATTCTTGAGGTTCTCCACATTCCTTCTAAGGAAGTCAAAAAATTGTCTCCATTTCTTCAATTCAAGTACAAGAAAATGCCATTGTTATTTCGACTAAATCTCAAATAACTAATATGTAATTATGACGTTAATTCGATAAGTTATTTGACTTGTTCTCTATTACTAGAAAGAAGTAAATCAAAATTATATTTATTAAAAAAATTCGAAGAAAATGTCCTTTGATTAGAATTCAGAGTTAGTATGTTAATGGAACTTTCGATGACAGTAGAAACTCACCATCAACTGATTTAATATCAAGCATTTGTGCTGCATTTTGCCTACCATCAAATACACTTCTTGAAAATGATCTTGAATCTTATATCTTCTACTATTACAACAGTTATCAATCTGAACAAGATACACTGTGAGCGAACAAACAATCCCCTCTGTAGTGAATTTATCGAATCAATTCCCGAGACTATAGAAAGAGGTGTAGGCAGCCCAAAAATTAACAGGCTTACTCGCAAAGGTCACGAGTATGTCTACTAAGTGTTTTGGTCCTCTGATAGACCTATAAATATATGTACATTCACACGTATTGCGAAATAATTTGTAAGGAGTAAAGCAAGTAGCATCAAGCATGCTTCTTCGACTAAATTGCCAAATATGATAGCAAAAAAATGACTAAGAAAATGTTCCATTCACATAAATGAGTAAAACAAACATTCATACCAGGCTCAACAAATATTTCCTAAAATTGTGCAAGATGAAAAACTGTAGAAAACAAAGACTGTGACAACCAAAAGTGTAGACGCCGAACACAGAAATTGAAGGATTAAAAGTTCAATAATATGATCAAATGGACATCATCTAACTAGCTGTATTATCAGGCTCCATCCCATCTTTACCATCCTGGTTCATTGAGGTCGAACTCATGAACTCTTTTCTCTTTTTTCGCTTCGTCTGCAGATGTAACATGATCAGCATGATTGCACTCACCAGTGCAACGGCGTTGATTCTGAACTCCAAGAGCCTGACAAGAATGGACATTACTGTTACAAATCATACAATCTCAATGAACTGCTTTTAAGCTTAAAGCTGCATTTTTACTTACCTTGTTTACTTCCAATTGTTTGCTCGCATTTGCTTTTGGTACATTTTTAACATAAGAAGCTCCATTTGAAGACTTATCATCAATGGTGTTGTAAACCTTCACCTCGAACTTTTTGTGGCTTGAAATGTGCCCACCTAGTGCTTGGGGTGTTGGAAAACTCTTGCGACAAGTGATGCAAATGTATTTATCAGGTGTCACAGCCGGAGGGGCAGATTCGGCCGCCAGTCCAATATGGCTGAAATCTGGTGGCGATTCTGGTTCCATTGATATCTTCTCTTTTGTATTCTTCATTTTGATCATCATAGAGCTTCTAGGATGATATTTATAAGGATAGTCAAACTCGTCTGATGAAGAATCCGAACTTGTAGAATTTTCAGTATCATATCCAGGAATCAATTTTCCCTTTCCTTTACAATTGCAGAGGATTCTACTGGATTGTCCATCACCAGGGTTTTCATCTGTTCGTTCCCAAATTTTCAGCTTTTTAACAGGAGAATACCTTTCATCTCCGGCGGGAAACACCTTCTCTCTGTTCTTATCCAATTGAAAGTCCTGATTAGCATCATCAGTTTCATCGTCAGGAGTCCAAAAATTGCTGCTTGTGGCTTCACCTTCCTTAACCTTGGAATCAAGATCTTCGTTAGGTTTTGAATCTCCATTAACAAGTCTTATGAGCTGTTGAACAGCTAGGATTTCCTTTGAACTCTGAAGAGGCGGTGAATCAATGACTGGCTTAGTTGGAGACCGGCCACGCTTGCCTGTCACCTGCCACTTCACAGATTCATTCAAACCCACTACCGCAGAAACCACCACAAGACCTGAATCAACCTGATCACCATCAAGAACATGTGAAGGTACCTCATTCATAGCCTCAAATTCCGGCTCGGAAAGATTTCTCGCGGCTTCAGCTGGTGGTTCCATCCCCCTCCACTCCCTGTCAGGATGGCTCCTCATGTGCCCAAATAAGGACTTCTTTGTTGTAAATTCCTTCTCACAGATCTTACAAATATTTTTTCCACCATAGCCAGAAGGAGAACCCGAGCATCCAAGTTTCTTCGGCCGCCTCTTTGTCTTTGATTTCAGCTTCTTGAGGGAGAAATCTTTGTTGGCCTGAACATGAGCACTGCTCATGTGACCTCCTAATGCCTTGCCGGAGCTAAATCTCTTATTGCACTCCAAACAGAAATGAATCTTCAAATTTGGGCCATCCTCCTCCACGCTTTTTTTCATGTTTGGAAACTTAATCTTCACCCGCAGTGGTTTGTTGGCCGAAAGATCAGGCGGCGCTATCGTCTCAGCTCCGTCTGAATCTTGGTCGTCTTCCATGATTGAATCTCGCTGATTTTCTTGTTCTTTCTCCATTCTCAATAAAGAGAAAACATAAAAGATTAACAAAACCAACTCTTCAAATAAATCTGGAAACAGATTTTATACAGAACAATTAATTCCACCAACACAAACAAACCCTAAAGAAAGAATACAGAAGGGCAGTGAGAAAATACAAGAATTAATTAAGGAAGGTGGTTGAAATTCAAAGGCTTTAAACTTTTAAAATTCAAAGAGCTGGTGTCTTATCTCACAAGGAAACTGAACAAAATGGAAACAGTAGATCAAGAAACAAGGGAAATCTTTAAAGAGAAAAATTGCTCAGACCCATAGCTTGAAAATTTCGGGTAGACTCATTTTTTATGTAAATCTTCTCTCTCCATCTCTTTTATATCTAGTGTATGTATAGGCATAATGTATGATGAAAAACGTTGGGGAGGAAGAGCTGTTGCATGGTTCTTAGCTCTATAGAATTCTTCTGTCACCGTCTCTGTGCATTCTTAACTGGCGTTTCTCTTTTTATTTTCTTTTTGTTCTTTTGTTTGTGGGGTGGGGGTGGGGTGCTCTTTGAAGTTGTTACCTTATTTAAGTTGGTTTGTTTCCTTTGTGTTGTATTGATGAAGAATATCATAAAAATCTTTTTAATTACATTCTGAAAATAAATGATTCTTGATGTTAATTTTTTCAACACTTAATATATAATTGAAATGAATTCTTCTTGTAAACTACTGGTCTTTGACAGAAGCCAGAAGGGGTTAATTTGTGTTTTTGGTCATTTGTGAATCACTCGAATAAATGCAGTAGTTCGTGAAAATTAATTATCTATAATTATATAAATTAATACATTATCTATACAAGTGCCCGCTTACGTTTTAATTTGAAATTTAAACAGCCAGCGATGATTCACCTAACTATTCTCGTGTCTTGATAATCCAATACAATTGTAACAAGTTGTCACTGGCACTTAATAAATACTATAATCTAATAATACCATGTATTGGATTAGTCAAAAACCAATTAAACTATAAAACATAGGTTTATATACTAGTAGTAAGCACGTGTGTTGCACGTTTTATGTACGGAATGAATGAAATGAGTAATATTTTTAAAATAAAGTAATTGATAATATATATATAAGTCAATAAATTGAAATGTAATGTTTTGTTTACTTATTTGTTTATGTTAGATATCGGTTGGATTTCTAGAAATTCTAATTTTTGCAACAGTTGCGTTCTTCTATGCAAACTCAAAACTAAGGGATGCCGCCTACTATCCCTCCCTTCGTCGAGCCTTTCCTTTAATGGACCCTTATTTTCAACCATTACAGCGACATGGGCTAGCTTTGTGGTATAGATGGACTCGAAAAATAATCGAATTAAGAGATATACATTTGACCAAGTTTAAAATGTTTACTAAGAAGTAAACTAAAGGTACATAAATGACTTTCAAAATAAAAAAAAAATTACTCATTTTGTTTGTAACATAAACTTCTTTACATTAAAAAGAAAAAAAAGGTATCTTATCTAAACACATTTGAAACAAATTAAAATTACGTAGTAATCATGCTCGACATATTAATCCATAACATTTATTTTAAATTAAAAAACAAAGTTATATTCAAAACAAATATGTAAGTGAGATTTTTAGACAAAAGTTTTCTTTTTCTTTTGAATGGAATTAATACAAATGGAAGAATAAAAATTCTCCCTTTAAATGTCTCAAGATAAAAATATTTTTCGCTTCTTTATATATTTATATCTAATAAGTAATTGGATTACCATCAATTTTTATGCTTATACAAAAATGAACATACAATAATAATAAAATATCCAATACTATATTAATTATATTTTAGAACACATAATATTACTTTTTATTAATACTTAAAAATCTGGTTTTAGTGAAAAATGTGTAATTGAGATGCTAAGCTTGTATTTAGTGGGGGTGGATACAAACATGGGATGGGTAAGTAACTCCTAATTATTAGGAGAAATTAATAATATTTTTAAGATTGATGGATAATTCCTTCTGTCTTCGACTTTTTCTCTACAACTATTGATCACATTTAAGCAACTTTTTCTTTTAGAGATTTGTATAGAGATATGAAATTGAAATAGTTAAATAGGCTCAATGAGATCTCGACAAGGGAAAATTGAATACCATAGAAAAATTCGATCGAACACTACATTAGACTCTTGAATCTTGAATTAGGATTTAAAGGTGATCAATAGGTGAAGTTGTTCGTCCTTAATTCTAATCCATTATTTGAATTCTCAACCAATCTTTATGTGCATTTTAATTAAATTCAACTATTTAAATCAAAAATTCACATTTATGCATAATTCGTTTTTTACTTTCATCAAATAAGAGTTAGAAAATCTAATTAAGTTTTTAAAGTATAGTCCTCGTGGGAAAGATAATCAAGACTCAAATGTTCCCTATATTACTTGTTACAATATCGTACACTTGAGATAGAAAAAACGCAACAAATTTTTGGAGTCGTTATCGGAATTATTTACTTTTAGTCTTAGTTTAGTTTATTTTTACTTGTTATTTGATTTGTTTATTTAAAAAGGTGTTCGTTGTATGCTTCGTACCCAAGATGACGATCTTAAAACATTTGACTCGAAAATAGAACGTACTTTTAGACGAAAACGCAAGAAACATAAACAAAAACATCAACATCAAATAGCTGATAATCAAAATATTCCTACTTCTATTCAGCCAATTGGACAAGTGGCCGTAAAAATAGCGACGCCACTGGATCAGCAGTAGGACCAAGGGGAAATAAATGAAGGAGACTTGCTAGTTTCAATATTCTTGACGCCCATAGCTGGGTCTGCGCGTTCCAGTATTGTGTATGCAGATTTCAGGGTTAATAATTTTCAGATAATGGCGGGGTAGATCAATTTGATGATCCATACTCTCTAATTCTATGGGTTACCTTATGAAAATCCGAACACACATATCTCCAAATTTTTCAGAAATTGTCAGAACTTCCATACTCTGGGGGTTAATGAAGATGCTATTAAGTTGCGACTATTTCCATATACATTGAGAGATTCTGCATTGGAATGGTTAGACGTCAAACCTCGTGGAAGCATTACTACATGAGAAGACTGACCAGAAAATTCTGCAATAAATTCTTCATACAAGGAAAAGTAGCTTAAATCATATTGAAAATTCAAACTTTTCAACAGAAAGATGGAGAGAGAGAGCTATCATTAGGCATAGAATAGATTTAAAGAGCTCATGCGCAAGTGTCTAAATCATGGAATCATAATTGGTAATCAAGTGCGGTATTTCTATACCAGACTTTCATTATTGTCAAAATCTTAGGTGGATTCCTCTGTTGGCGGATTGATCATAGGAAAATTAGTACAACAAACCTTTGATTTATTTGAGTTAATTGTCACTACACATTCAATATTTTCATCAGAAAGAGTAGTACCACCGAGAGCATTTGGGGTGTGTGAATAAGATAACTAAAGATCTACGAATGTGCAGATAACAACTTTGGCAAAGTAGGTAGAGCTATTGGTGAAATCACAAAAGAGAGGTGCACATGCAATAATGGGTAGTCCATCTTGTGAAAACTGTGGAGCTAACCATTCAACAAAAAAACTGTATGTCTATGGGCTTTCCCGAGGAACAAGTCAACTTCATTCAAAATGACTTCCACAATTTAAACCCATACTTGCAAACATATAACCCAGGATGGAGATAGCACCAGAACTTCAGATGGTTAGATAATCAACAAGGGAATGTTTCAAATAATGCCCGACAGGAGAAAAAAAGTTGGGGGATGTTCAATCAGATAGCAGAAGACAAACAAGATGTTCCAGAAAATTAACATAAATTTTCAGAATCAACAGGCATCGATCAAGAAGTTGGAGACACAAATTGGTCAGATAGCTCAACAGCTTGCAGAACGCCCACAAGGGACATTGTCAGGCAATACAATGATAAATTCAAAGGAGCAAGTGCAAGCTATTACAACTAAGAGTGGAGTACAATTGCCAGAGATATATGTGAATAGGCCAGACAGAAAAGACAAAGAGATAGAAGTTGAAGATGTTTATAAAGAGGAAAAAGATGCATCAGTTGAAGAAGATGAGGAAGAGAGAAAAGAAAAATTTACAGTAAGAGCACAAAGTCCTATCAAATCTTATGTGCTACCAATTCCCTTTCCATAACGTTCCTAAGCTAAAGGACCCAAGGAGTTTTACTATACTGTGCACTATTAGTTCTAATTATTCTGAGCATTCCTTATGTGCTTTAGATGCTACTGTGATGCAGGAGGATCTGAGTCAGACGAGGCCGAGCTGTCTGATAGTACGTTAATGGCGCTGAAATACCATAAGTTGGTAGGTCAGCGCAAGATTGGCAAATAATTGGCGATATTTCCTAATTGGGGCCATCTACGGGCATGTTTCGGTAATTTGGCCATAACTTTTGTTACGGTTGTCAGAATCACGCCCATGACCCCAATCCGAAAAGGTCTTTTCGGCACGCACGACGTGATCACTAGCTTTGCTTGATGAGCATCGATCTCGAAACCAAATTCAGCTGTTTTTCTTTCCGAATCATCAATTTAAGTTATTTTTTGCCGTTTATGGTAATATTTCAATTACCTTTTTGAAATAAAATAAGAGCTCGATTTGAGCCGAATTTTGGCGATATTGTTTCTTTTATTAAGTATTTTATTTTGGTAGAAAAATTAGAATTTACCATTTTTGGTAAATTTTCATTAATTCCGCATATTCGGCTATATAACCCGGCTTGTGGGTTAATTTTCATTCAGTTGTTGAATAATAAAAAATTCTTATCGTTTCCTTTGTTTTTTCTCTTGTTTTATTCCATGTTCTTATCTATTGATCCTCGCCTGCAGAATAATCATTATTCTGCCCGACGTCAGTTGGTATCAGAGTATCAACATCTTCTTGGGACTAGATTTCATCAGTCAATCATGGTTGGTGGTCGTGGTCGTAGAGGGCAGGTCCCGAATGAGGAAGTCCCACACCGTGATCGTAACGTTCAAGAGGTGACGATTGAAGACTTACTCAGCGTCTGACGGCGCAAGATCTCGGTAACTGCGAACTGGAGGGTCATGAGTCCGATACCAGTTACGAAAACCCGTATCACAACCCTGCTCGAGTTTGGAAGCGTTGTGGTCGGGAGGATCGTCATGTGGATTTCAACTTTCGGGTGGATCTACCAGAGTTTGCTGGTACGTTACAGGCTGAAGGTTTTGTTGATTGGCTGAACGAAAGTATAACGTATCTTTGATTATAAGGAGGTTCCAGATCACATCAAAGTAAGGTTAGTTGCCATCAAACTTAAGGGGAGAGCATCTGCGTGGTGGGAGCAGTTGAGGCGTTCACGCAGTAGGCAGGGTAAGGTCAAAATCACAGATTGGAAGAAAATGAAGAAGAAGATGAAAGGTCACTTTCTTTCTTTCGGCTATACTCAAACTTTATTTCAGCGGCTTCATTCTTTGAGGCAAAGTACAAGATCGGTTGATGACTACACGGAGGAGTTCTATAAGTTGGTGGCTCGGAATCATCTATCTAAAACGGAAGAATAGATGGTAGCAAGATACTTGGGATGGTTGCGACAGTCCATACAAGATGTCCTCAGCCTTCACTTGATGTGGACTGTTTTTGAAGCATATCAGCGCACACTTGCTGTAGAGAAGCAGTAGAATAGGAGACCGGTGACCAGAAGCGAATGTAGTCAACCAGTTCGCCCTCAAGCACCTCGTCCTCCTCAACAACCACCTCGTCCTGGTTCGAGTATTAGATGCTTCAGGTGTGGTGAACAGGGACATCGATCAACTGATTGCAGAGAACCAGACAGTCGGACATGTAAAAATCTCTTTATTGATGAAGAAATTATGGATGAGGTTGAGGAAGTTGGAGAACCTGTATATGACGACGATGAAGAGGAAGGCGTACTATATGGGGACGGTCATGAGACTCTAGTTGTGCGAAAGAGTCTGTTGACTCCGAAAGGCGACTCAGGAGACGACTGGTTGAGAACCAACATATTTCACACAACCTACACGGTAGCAAATAAGGTTTGTAAATTGATCATTGATAGTGGAAGCTGCGAAAATGTGGTGTCTGAAGAAGCTGTTCGAAAATTGCAGTTGAAGACAGATAGGCATCCCAAACCATATAAATTGTCGTGGTTGAGTAAAGACAGTGCAGTATCAGTTGACAATCGTTGTTTAGTATCTTTTTCGAGATGGCGAAAAATATTTTGATAATGCATGGTGCGATGTTGTGTCGATGGATGCTTGTCACATATTGTTGGGACGACCTGGCAGTATGATCGCAGTGTTGTTCATGATGGACGGAAAAATACGTATTCCCTTAGCATCAAAGGAAAAAATGTTGTGTTGGCACCCCGTAGAGAAGAAGTCACTCCAGCCCCGGTAGCTAAAAATTCCAACCTGCTTTCTATGTCCAATTTTTTGGGAGAGATTGAGCGTGAAGATGTGGTCTATGCTCTTATGCCTTGTGAGCATCATACAACAGATGAGAATCCAGATTTAGCGGTAGAAGTACAGCAGATGCTAATGGAGTTCTCTGATTTAATGCCTGAAGATCTTCCTCCGGGGTTACCACCTATGAGGGATATTCAACATCAAATTGACCTTGTTCCAGGGTCGAGTCTGCCTAATCGACCGGCTTATCGCCTCAGTCCCAAGGAAGCTGAGGAATTGCGGCGGCAAGTGGTAGAGTTGCTGGAGAAGGGTTACATTCGTGAGAGCATGAGCCCATGTGCAGTTCCTGCTCTACTAGTGCCGAAGAAGGATGGTTCTTGGCGTATGTGTGTTGATAGTAGAGCAATCAACAGGATTACAGTAAAGTACAGGTATCCGATTCCCCGTTTGGATGATATATTGGATCAGTTGTCCGGTTCTAAGGTCTTCTCAAAAATTGACCTTAAGAGCGGATACCACCAAATCAGAATACGACCAGGAGATAAGTGGAAGACGGCGTTTAAGACGCAGCATGGTTTGTATGAGTGGATGGTCATGCCTTTTGGACTATCCAATGCGCCTAGCACTTTTATGAGGTTTATGCATCAGGTGTTACGGCCTTTCATGGGAAAGTTTGTGGTGGTCTACTTTGATGATATCCTCATCTACAGTCCAACGTGGGCATCTCACTTTGAACACATTCGTGCAGTTTTTGATGTGTTGAGGACGGAGTGCCTATTTGTGAATCGAAAAAATGTTCTTTCTTCATTACTTCTGTTACCTTTTTGGGTTTTGTTGTGTCTACTGATGGTGTTCATGCAGATCAATCTAAAATAGACGCGATCTTGGAGTGGCCTAAGCCAAAAACCTTGCATGATGTCAGGAGCTTCCATGGACTGGCATCCTTCTATCGCTGTTTCATCAAGAACTTCAGTACTTTGATTGCCCCAATCACAGAGTACCTCAAGGGACACTCATTCCAGTGATCTGAGGAAGCAGAATCCAGCTTTCAGTTGGTCAAGCAACTGATGACAGAAGCTCCGGTGTTGGCACTTCCAGATTTTGATAAGGTGTTTGAAGTAAATTGTGATGCCTCTGGAGTAGGCATTGGTGGTGTTTTGAGTCAAGAGGGGCGTCCAATAGCATTTTTCAGCGAGAAGCTCTCAGGATCAAAGAAGAACTATTCTACCTATGACCTCGAATTCTATGCCATAGTCCAGTCTTTGAAGCATTGGCGTCATTACTTAGTACAGAGGGAATTTATTCTTATCACTGATGATGAGGCCTTGAAGTACATCAATGGTCAACATAAATTGAGTAAACGACATACCAAGTAGGTGTCATACTTGCAGGAGTTCACATTTTCACTACGACACCAAGCTGGGAGCCTGAATCGTGTTGCAAATGCATTGAGTCGGCGTACATCACTTCTCACCACCATGAGCACCAATGTCATGGGATTTGAGGTTTTTCCAGATATGTATGCTGCAGACTTTTCCTTCGGGAAGATACTTCAGGAGGTAAATAACAATCAGCGACATGATTTTGTTTTACTTGATGGGTATCTCTTTCGTGGATTGCAGTTATGTGTTCCAGATTGTTCACTCAGGCAGCATATTGTTAGTGAACTTCATAACATGGGACACTTTGGACGGGATAAGACACTGGCATTGGTTTCCTCTACCTATTATTGGCCCAAAGTGAGTAGTGATGTGGCTCATCATGTTGGACGTTGTTATGTGTGCTAGCGATCAAAGGGGGCTCTTACTAATGCGGGTCCTTACACGCCTTTGCCAGTACCTGAAGCACCTTGGATTGATGTCAGTATGGATTTTGTAATGGGGCTGCCCCATACCCAACGAGCCTCAGATTCTATTTTTGTTGTGGTTGACAGGTTTTCAAAGATGGCCCATTTCATAGCATGCCGGAAGACAATGGATGCTACCCGAATTGCCCATCTTTACTTCAATGAAATTGTGTGTTTGCATGGTGTGCCTCATTCTATTACTTCTGATCGTGACACTAAGTTTATGAGTCATTTCTGGAAAAGCTTGTGGGTGAAACTGGAGACGCAGTTGATTTTTAGCAGTGCCTACCATCCCCAAACAGATGGTCAGACCGAAGTGGTTAATCGAAGCTTGGGTAATCTGTTGAGGAGTCTGGCCGGAACTAAGCTGAAGCAGTGGGATTTGGCATTACCTCAGGCCGAATTTGCTTATAACAGGTCGAAGAATAGAACCACAGGGTTAAGTCCATTTGAAATTGTCTATGGTCGGGTTCCAACTGGGGTACTTGACTTAGCCCTTATTCCCCGTGTAGGTCGTATAAGTCACAAGGCAGATGAGATGGCAGACCATCTTCGAGGAATCCATGACCAGGTGAAGTTAGCCATTCAAGAGAGTAACGCCAAGTACAAGGTTCAGGCTGACAGCCATCGTCGTCGGGTCCTTTTCGAAGTTGGTGATTTTGTGTGGGCCGTGTTAACTCGTGATCGCTTTCCTGTTGGGGAGTATAATAAACTGAAAAAACGGAAGATTGGTCCTTGTGAGGTTTTACAGAAGATCAACGACAATGCTTACCATCTACGCCTCCCCAGCCACTTGAAGACTTCTGATGTCTTCAATGTGAAACACCTCAGTCCTTGTTTTGGGAATCCTGAAGACACCCAAGTGAACTCGAGGGCAAGTTCTTTCCAACCCGGGGCGACTGATGCAAGAGGATCCGAGTCAGATGAGGCCGAGCTGTCTAATAGTACGTTAATAGCGCTGAAATACCACGAGTTGGCAGATCAGCGCAAGATTGGCAAATAATTGGCGATATTTCCTAATTGAGGCCATCTACGGGCATGTTTCGGTCATTTGGCTATAACTTTTGCTACGGTTGTCAGAATCACGCCCATGACCCCAATCCGAAAAGGTCTTTTCGGCACGCACGACGTGGTCACTAGCTTTGCTCGGTAAGCATCGATTTAGAAGCCAAATTCAGCTATTTTCCTTTCCGAATCATCAATTTAAGTTATTTTTTGCCGTTTATGGTAATATTTCAATTACCTTTTTGAAATAGAATAAGAGCTCGATTTGAGCCGGATTTTGGTTATATTGTTTCTTTTATTAAGTATTTTATTTTGGTAGAAAAATTAGAATTTATCATTTTTGGTAAATTTTCATTAATTTCGCATATTCGGCTATATAACCCGGCTTGTGGGTTAATTTCCATTCAGTTGTTGAATAATAAAGAATTCTTATCGTTTTCTTTAGTTTTTCTCTTGTTTTATTCCCTGTTCTTGTCTATTGATCCCCGCCTGCAGAATAATCATTATTCTGCCTGGCGTCATAGTGTTAACTTAATGCCACTTTATGTTTACAGGTCTCTTGGATTGGGAGAAGCTAAACCTACAACAATCTCATTGCAACTGGCTGATAGGTCTATCAAAAGACCAAAAGGGAATTATTGAAGATGTGCTAGTCAAGGTTGATAAGTTCATCTTCCTGACAGATTTCATTATCTTGGATATGGAGGATAATTCAAATATTCCTCTAATCTTGGGAAGTCATTTCTTGGCTACCGAAAGAGTACTTATCAATGTATATGACGGAAAAATGATTTTTCGAGTGGACAACGAGTAGGTCATATTCAATGTGTTCAAGGTAATGAAACATCGATTAACTTCAAATACTAGTATTGAAGGCAAATTCAGACGCCATTGTAGATATCAGGATAGCCAAATATCTTTTGCAATTTGAGATAAAGTCGGATATTTGATTGCATTTACTTTCCACCATGTTAATATGTCAAAAACATCCAACCGAGGTAATATAGGCTCATCCAAGAAAGATTCAAACTCAGTTTTCATATTGCTAGGAGCTCCAACATTGGAAACAAATCTATAAAAACCTGCCACGCGATCTGAATTGTTATTAGGACTTGACGTCTCGATTTGACAAGAAGAAGTAGAAGACTGAGCTGCAGACCTACTGAATCATTCTTTTTCTGATAATCATGCACTAATTTACTACAAACTTGATAAATTTTTTCAATCTCGCTTGTAGCATTGTCATTAAAAATAAGAGGATAATAATACTTAACTAACATCATCTTATACCTTGAATCCAACACTGCTGCTAAAGCCAAAACTTCATGAATATCGCTCCAATACTTGTTAAACTTTTCCATCATACTGGAGGCCATCATTTGAACTTCCACATAAGGAGATTCAAGCCACTTATACAACGACAATTTGATATCACAAATATTTGAAAAGAAAAAAAAAAGATTAAAAGTTGGATACTTTGTTCCTAAAAACAATTTAGCAACCTAAAAAAAAACTTTTAACTTCTCACATATTTATTTTGCTAAATCCCAATCACCATCACTAGGCAAACATTTATACCGTGACTCCCTCTGTTTCAAACGAGGAAAAACATCTTTATAAATCAAAGTAGTATGAAGCATCAAGTATGTGGAATTCTACTTTGTTTTACAATCAAGCACCAATTTTTTCTCACGATCAATTTTCAATTGACGTGCAAAGAGCTCAAATTTTTCGGATCTTTTTGGCGTAGCTGTCCAATAAGCAACACTATCCCGAATTCTCTCAACACTACCACCAACAATCTCCAACCCATCCTTTACAATAAGATTTAATATATGTGCACAAGACCTCATATGGAAAAGTTCACCGTTCAATACAAGAGAACGAGTACAAATCCGACTTAACACAATATTGATTATAGCATCATTGGTGGTGCAATTATCTACGGTCAAAGTTAGTAACTTACAATCAATATTCCAATCTAGTAAGCTTCACAATAGAGTTTCTAAAAGCACGTCAGCAGTGTGTGGACACGACACATATATAAACCTGAGTTGATTGAAGAACAAATTAAATCAACTAAAAGAATATAATTTCAGTAAATTATGAAAACAAATAAATGTATTTTTTTATTGTACCTTAAGATTCGACTCTGTAGTTTTCAAACATTATCTATGAAATGAGGAGTGATAACCATGAAACCTTTCTTTTGATTAGAAGAGGTCCACATGTCGGTAATGATTGAGATCCGACTCTCAATCTTCTCAAGTGCAATCATATTATTTATAAATTTTCAAAATGTCGCTCTTCAAAGTGTTGCAAGATGGAACCTTAAACAATGGTTGCAGGTCGTGCAAAAACTCTCGAAATCCAATGTGATCAATCATAGACAAAGAATACTCACGTAAAATCACAATTTTTGAGAGACTATACCTACACTTATCTAAATCGAAAGAGTAAGTACCCATTGTGACCTTGCCATTCGCGGCATCCTTTTTCAAATTTAAGTTGTTTGACAAGTATTATCATGACGACAAAATGAGCATCTCTTCAAATGATCATGCAAATGCTTTGTACCATTTTTTGTCACCCCTTAACTGTTTCTTGCAATGATTGCATATAGCCTTCCATTTCTCACCATTTTTTTGTCTTTTGTAGTGATCCCAAACAGCTGAAGTCAATTTCCTTTTTCCGAAAGATCGTTCTCCAATATCACCATCTTCGTCACTTAGGTTTATCGGCCTTTCATTTGCATTTGGTAATGGTTCATTTGGATCTTCTTGCGGGACATCGCTCATCGATATATTGGCCGTGCTATCTTCCTCACGTGTTGGTCCTAATCCAATACTTCCAACACTACTATTTGGGCAAGACATCTATGCAAAATGTAAATAACAAGAGTATCAATAATACTCTAAAAACACACATTGATTAGTAGGTATTATTTATTGAAAACTAAAATCCCCAAATCACAATCAAAGTTCAGAATCACAACACAAAGCAAAATCTAAAACCAAACCCCTGCTACCCATTGCCGTCAACAGTCGCCTGTTGTTGCCCTCATCGCCCTCAACCACAACACAAAGCAAAAACAAGAACTTTCCTTCACAAACAACACTCCTTCCTCCCCTCTGTACCTCCACCACCGTTTAAAAATTAATTGTGCTTATTTAACATTTGTTCATATCCGAATAGAATCAATAGATCGTCTCTATAGATTTATACAGATATATATAACAATGGATAGTAATGATAATAATAACAATAACAATGATTTATGATTGTAAATTCCTCCTATCGGCGACGGCGAATGAAGGGAGACCGTAGGTGACTCGTCAGGATAGGTTTTTTTTTGCCCCGTTCGGGGCGGGACGAGGCGGATTTTTTTACCATCTCTACGCAATACCCATAGGATCATGGAATTATTCTACTTTATCACGGGATTTTTGACATCTTCCTCGACATATGTGAAAGTAGATGGAAATTAAGTTTGTGTTTAAAACAATTCAATAATAAAATGTCACGTGATATTATGTCAACATATCTGTTAAGGAGGTGGGCAATGTGGCATGACGATACGATCATGTCCTTGTTTACCTAAATGGTTACCATTTTGTTGTTTCTTAAAATTCGCTTTCACTTGGTACAGATTCTTTTATAGGAAGTTTTTTAAGTAATTGTTTGGTGGCCATTTTTATGTAAAAACATCGTTTTGAATAATAAATTTTTGGAAAACGTATGTTTAAAAAGTAGAAAAAAGTTTGGGACTTACGTGTAGAATATTTTATTGTGTGAATGTGTGATTGAAAATAAATATATTGAAAGAATGGAAGACAAACATAAGCTAAATTTACAGAAGACCTAAAATAACTTGAACCATTTTGCATTGTCAATTTTTTTGTCATCTTCCTTGACAAAATGTTACATGACATTTTATTATTAAATTGTTTAAAAAAACAATCAACTTTTCTAACCAATCAATTGTTGCCATCACTGCATCTGTTGATAAAAGTATCTGACAAAGTGGCTTATTCCAAATAACTTATGGTTGTTGGATAAAAAGAAGTGGAGCATTAAATCAATCCCAAATAGGGCCTTAAAGATTTTCGATCCAAAATATGCATTTCATATTCTATAGTAATTATTAAAAAAAGCACAAAGAGTGGGAAGGTATCAGATTCTTCCTCTATCACAATGTTAAATATAAAAATACAATAATGCTAAGTGTAAATTGGACGGGTCATATCTTTTGTACATTTCGTGCAAGTTCAAAAATGTATTGAACAGATAAGTGCGTTTTTTTAAAAAATAAATAAATTGTTCAATTATACGTTGAGGTGCTCTGGAAGTAAATACAGGGAACAAAATATTGAAGAAGATGGGTATTGATACAGGGAGTTAATGTAGCAAACAAATAAATGTGCAAGAAAAAACTAGAGATAAAGATAGTATATTTTAAATTTTTAAGGTACCATTCACAAATAAATTTACATTCAATGAAAAAAAATTTCAACACTAGGGGAAAACCCCAAGCAGAAAAAATGACATGCTTGTGCATCAATTTACATTTAAGAATCAAAAGTCTAAAAGCTAAAGAAACAAAGACAACAATTTGCATTTATCACCAATCAAATAGTAGAAAGATAGTATTTCCAAATCCCTTCTTCACCACCTGAGATGATAATGAAAAAAGATCTTTCAAGTTCAATCTTTTCAGGGAAACTAGTGCTTGACACGTAAATCTTTGAATTTCCAGAGCACAATAACTTGATTCTAAGTTTCTTCCAAAAGGAGAGAACAGGTCAGCGTTCGTTCCACTTATTAGAGTTACAGTTCTTAAAGAGTATTTTACAGTATTGAATAGAGACCTTGTGGAGTTGCATTGAATTCAAAACCAGGTCCAATTCCTGAAGGTCGGACTCCTTCCCTTATGAAGGGTATATCAAGGGACTAGACATTTCCACGTACTCAGGCCATTTTCAGAAAAGAAATTGTAATTCAAGATGCTTGATATGTTGGCTGATATTGCTTAATTTTGAATAGCCAAAAGACAGGTATAAAGGACAATATGAGGGAACAAAATAAATGCAAATGCGACTTGTCTCCATAAACCCAAAGTATAATCAATCCACATTTTACATTGGGATTGGGTGTTGGAAGGAGGGAGCTCATCCCGTGAAGAGCAAACAAAAGTATTCTAATGAACCCACCTGTTCAGCATACTTTCTTTTGTAACAGTCAACATGCCTGAAATTTGTTCAAAAAAAGTGAGAATGGCCCTCCAGTCTGGTGATTTAGGAGGTCAAAAATAACAAGGATAAGCAATTTAAAAGCTGAAAATTTCACAGGCACTTCATATTAACAACTCGCCTCTGTGATATATGTCTCAATGTGCACAAATGCATAGTTGAAGCACAGTTAAGTTCAATTGAGGAAATTTAAGTACATGAAACAAAGCTGATAGCAAGTGAACTACCTCATATAGGATAAAGATTCCCAGTGGGCTTCTGCTCGGAGCCATGCTGCTGTCTGCCATTGTTAGTGAGACATGGAAACAAGATATTAGTAAGTACTTATAGACAATAATAAATGAAAGAAGATACAAGAGAGTGTGTGTGTTTATGTTTTACAGAGTAGAAAAGTGAGTAAAACTAACCCAATATTCTTCATCCAGTAAAGCCTCACGCGCAACAAAGTGTCCAAAGTTTTGCCTTTGCAATCCAGCACAATCCTGGTCAGTAAGCTGCAGCCGGTTAAAAGAGATTTCAGGCATCTTTGAGCTCTCGCTTAGAAAGAGCCAGGTGACGGATACTTTTGTCATTGTTACAATGAACTTCAAGATTCTTCCATCTATAGTATTGAGCAGGAAATGCATCCCTAAAGGAATTCAGAGCCCAGTGAAAAAAAAAAAAATAGTGAAGGACAAAATAGAAGTCAAGTAATAAGTGATGCTGTCAATTAACTCTACATTTATAGATACTCTCCAAATGATATAATATGATCTTTAAAAATAGAAAGTCTCTTGAAGATGTTCTAACGTTACAAATTGCCTAGCAATAGTAACATGTCTCTTTTGCTTATATACAAGACAAATTTATGTGTTTGTTTTTGTTTATACCATGTTGACTTGAGTACTAACATACCTTGAATATTACGCAAAATTTTAGACTTTTAGGGTGTGTTTGAGCCACATTATTTTAGAAGAATATATTTTAGAATAGTAGATTGATGGAGAATGTGTGATTAAAAAAGAAGAAAAAATTATTGATGTGATGGAAAATATTACTTTATGAGTAATGTTTTTCATCCCCATGGGGTTATAAACACAGTTTAGGTAACTCTAAATGATAAGTTAAATGAAAAGTGAAATTAAATGACTTATTTAATTTCATTTATCATTTAATGTCACATTAACGTCACATAAACTGTGTTTGTAACCCTAGTGGAGATGAATAGCATTACTCTTATTTTATTGAAAAATGTGTGGTTGAAAATGAGTAGAAGAATGATAATTAAAATTTTAATGTATACCAAACAGGGGCTTAAAATGGCTTTGGATATTCTAAAACATGTACTAATTGTTTTTTTTTTATTATATTATTCTCTCTCATCAAGGTTTTTAACCTTGAAATTGACAAGTTTTATAAATATTATTTTAAAACTTAGCAGAGTCAAACTTTTAAAACTTGGCAAAACAGATTCACAATCGATTTCCAATTCTGACAAGATTTTTTTTTCATTTCTTTTAACAAAGGATGCTAAATTAATTTTAACGGACAAGCAATAGCAATTCAAATCCTGCCACTTTGGGAAGAAATTCATGAGATCCTTGTTTAAAATAGACAAGGATGAGACACCATTTTAGTGCATTTTCGGTAACTTAGATTTATAAATTCCATTATCTCAAGTAGCAATGTTGAAGCATTGCAGTTACTATAATACTTCAACCAGAGAATCAATTTGAAATTCCACCATAAGAGCTAGAATCTTAGACAAACTGACCTTAGAATACGGCCTTCTCCCTCAGAATATTCATGCTTCTCCCCCTCCATTTCAGCAATATCTTCATCACTGTCACTATGGAGAAATGCCTCACCACCATGTCGATCGTAGTAAATTTGTCTCCTCCCAACTCAAAAAAGAAGGGCAAAAAACGAAAAAAGAAATGTAAGAAGGCATGGTGAAACTCATTCTGATTTCAAGGGAAAGTGGAGACGTAAAAATTATTATCAGCAAAAAATAATGTCTACGAAACCAATAAATCATTCAACAGCCTGATTCAGCAAGGAAAATCTAGATATAGTCACAGAGCTTAGCCAAACAAGCTCAACGAAAATAATGTTTCAAAAATGACGAAATAGAAATTATAAGCATTAATATCATCAAAATTTACAACTGATGTGCCTTATTAAAATTTTCTAATTAGTATAGTATGCTAAGGAGGGAGAATACAGGAGTTTCAAAAGATTTTCTTTGTTGAGCGGTTTGGTTAAAAATGCATCTACTCCAGCCTCAACCATATTGTTTATCACTTCTCCTCTTTCATGTGCAGTTAGTGCAATTATTTGTATGTGAACACCATAATTTCCTTCTGCTTCTCTGATGCGACAAGTTGCTTCTATCCCGTTCATCAGTGGCATCTGCTAATACACCAATACCAAAAAATCAAAAAATTAAAAATCTGAAACACTACAAAACATGCAACTATAGGACAGATTTATGACAAGAAAAATTCACTGTACCTCACAATCCATTAGGATATAATCAAAAGGTAGTGAAACCTTGGAAGCTCCAGTTAAGTATTGATCCTTAAGACCCTTGCAAACTGCTTCCAGTGCTTGTTTACCATTTACACAGGAAAAAGTGTTTGCACCAAGCTGGGAAGCTAAAGATGTTGCTATTTTGCGCCCAATGGGATCATCATCTGCAACCAGGATTTTCTTCCCTGCCAATGGCTTTGTACAGCTCGAAACCTCACCCTTTTGTGATGGAAGATTTTCTCCTGATAATTTCCCTTTTATAGCCCTATTCTGGCTCATATTAGATGTACCTGAAGCGCAGGATTCATGACGAATTTGTCCAGGCACAATATTTTTGGCATTAAATATATTTTCTCTTCTTTGTGCAAACTCAGGTAGAAGTCCTATAATTTGTTTTAAACGAGAGCCATGGAGTGGCTTGGATACGATTAAATCCATTGCAGGTAACTTATCCTCATCAAGGCCGTGAAAATTTATGCGATTCGTGCCCGGTGTATCTAACCAAACCAACCTACTACAACAGTTGTTGCTTAGGTCCCTTCTGAATTCAGCCACAGCCCAACTGATATCACGAAATGGCCCAGCGCCTGTATCGATCACAATCAAAACGAAGCTTGAAAAACTTCTAGCACTAGTCCATCTTTGAAGGCGTGGAACATTATATGTACCGTCTAGTGAACTAAGGGGCACATCCTTTGATAGATTACTTGATGCCCTTGATGAATTAACATCATATTTACCTGAGGAGCTTTGGCGTAAAAGGTTCATTTTCTGTTTGATTCTCTTGAGAGTCTCTGAAAATTGTTCATGTTGCTTGACCACATATGCTTTTATCCCATGTCGTGCCATGAATTTCTGTATAATTTTGCACCTTTCGTTGCTCTGCATAAATATTACGACTTGGGATGCTTCTGTCTTGGGGCTATGGATTCTATTAATGGACCCCGAATACTGGTAAGAGTCACTGGATGTGGAACCACCATGAATTTCAATGTCGTCTCTTGCATTACCAGACATGTCTGTCTCAGTACAAGTGCTGAAGAAGGCGTTGAACCTGAAACAAGTTCCCCTTTCCCCGACTTCCTTGTCCACAATCCTGATTTCTCCTCCCATTAGACGAACCTAAAACCAAACAACAATGTAAACAATAAAGAAAATGAGTATATATGTTTTAAAAATTGACATACCAGAGACTGAACAATGCCAAGTCCTAAACCAGTTCCTTCTTGTCCAAGAGCTGTCTCTTTGACTTGAACATAGTTTTCAAATACAGATTTTTGCTTCTCTTTTGGAATCCCTTTCCCCGTATCATTCACCTCAAATATATATTCCATACAATTTGGATCTTGTCGAATAGTATTCACCACTCCCGACTCACTATGCGATTTGTCAGTCCGAAAAAAGCAGCATGATGTGCAGCTCATCCAGTTATTGTGATTAGAAGCAAGTATTACATTCTCAAAACTCGGTTTCCTAGCCCAAGCACGAAGTGTCACATGCCCATCTGAAGTATATTTGACAGCATTACTTAATAAGTTGCCCAAAATCTGTTTCAATCTTCCACGATCACCTTTCACACGAGAAAATCTCTTAGTAATAGAGCCATCATCGGGATCCAATACCACATCTACCCCCTTCTTCATACCAGCATGATAATACAAATCAACTACATCTTCAAGAAGTTGTTCCAAGTCGAATTCTTCTTCTTCAAGCTGCATTTTACCAGCTTCAATCTTATTTGCATCTAGAATGGAATTCAATATACCTGAAATAAGGCACTATTATTAACCAAATTTGTTTTTAACATAAAATAATGCTAGCATAGCTTAAAAAAAGTCAAAATACTTCTAAAACTTCTTTGTGGCCAAACAAAATTTTAATAGTTGTTTTTTTACTAAGAAAAACTACTATTTTAGAAACTATAAAATCTTAGTTTACATTCTGAAAAAGCTACTTTTAAGCTTAGGCAAATAATTTCATAATGAATAGGCATGAAACAATACCAACCTAAAAGGTCCTTTGCACAATCTTCCATTTGTATCAAATTTGTCTGCAATTCCGATCCATGAACAGCTTGATAGTGACATATTTCTATCAAACCAGTAAGGCCTGCTAAAGAGGCACGCACATCGTGGCTTGCACTAGCAAATGCAAGACTCTTATTCATATTCTTCCTTTCCGCTTGTTCAGTCGATTCCTTCTGCCTTATCAGCGCAACACATAACTTCATCTCTCTTCTTGCAGCTCGAATAGTTAATAACACAAAAGTGAATATGATAACAGCCATATCTGTGAAGATAAATTTGAGTAGTACAAACGCAGATTTGATGTTCTTGTGAATGAGACGCGCCTTATAGTTTTCAGGTAACGCCAGCACAAATACCTAAAACTCAAATGAAATTTTAATATCCCAAACATACACCTTGCATGTCTGATATAAATAAATGAATTCAAGATAATTCATGGACATGTCTTGCTGGTAAATAACTTTTATAATTAAATTTATGTAAATAATGAAACATACCAATTTCAGTCCAGCAATTTCAACTGGCGAACAGTTAATCACATACTTCTTTTGCCATATGCTTAATGTAGAGGTTCCGAGTGTGCCATCACCTGCCTGACACTTGACATTTCCTACAGTTCCAACTTGATCACCATTAGGGCTTAATAATTGAAATGAAACTTGATTTCCATTCAAGATCATACGAGTGTTGGAAATTCCTCCAGCAAATACATTCCCGTCTTTCGTTGCCAAATATAAGCTTCCATTATAGAAGGATATGCCGGTGAAGAAATTAATCAAAAATTTCATAGGAAATCCTAAAGACACTGCCCCTTTTCCATCCATCCCTGCAGTACTAAGAAATAGAAAATTTTGAGAATTATCCCATTGGGACCCTATGGTAGCATGGGCATTTGTACTGTTTAAGGCTTCTTGAAACCAACTTGAATTGACCACATCAGAAGGACGAAACTTTATAGATTCACCATATAATTTTCCCGTATCACGATTTGCAGCCTGAGTATACCACCCGTATTTTGTTGTATCACTTCGGTTCGAAGAAATCGTAGAGTTGGAATACAAAGCAAATAGTTGATCGCCTCTCCTATAGTATGCGAAGAGCAAACCATCAAATGAGATAAACGAAATCTGTGACAGGTGAGGAATTGTTGAAAATGCCAGAAATAATGTAGAAGATATCTGCATTATGCAAACAAGAATGTCAAGGGAGTGTTTGGTATGTATTATTGTATGGTACTAAGTTCATAGTTATATACCAACCTCCGATTCAATCTTGGAAAATTGAAGCTCATTTCGTCCCAACAATGAGCTTAAAGATCGTGCTAAATTGATAGTTGATGCATTGATTGAAGCAAAAAAAGAGGCTGTATTTTCAATTAATCCAGAGAGTGGTTGATTAATGTTGTAGGAAAACAAATTCACTTCATTTTCAATTCTTGTAATCCTGATCCAGAAGGGAGTTATTAAACCTGGCAGCAAAAGCACCATGATCATCTGCATTAAAGAGTAGATAGAACAATTTCTTATCAAATTCAAGAAATAGTCCACTATTTCAAATTATACAGATTTAACAACTTTCATCTTAATATCCTTGAACCTAAAAATTCAAATTTTCACTAGCATAATATATGTATAATACTATAATAGGAAAATTTGGTTCTGAAGTTAAATTACCAGGATAACGAAAAGAAAAACTGGCCGCAACACTATAAATGAGCTTATAAGCTTCATTTTGGACTTGATTTTCATTGGGTACCAATAGTTTTTCCTGCATCTCCATGGAAAAGTTAGTCATGTACAAATTAATGTGGCATAATATCTTCATATATTTCATTTCTAAAGCCACTAATTTTGGTAAAAAGTAATTATTATCCCCATCAAATTGAAATACCAAAAAATGGGCATTGCTACCTATATTTATTTCTTCAAATTTTGAACTACATAAGGGGTAAATTATTGACGACCTTAAATATTTTTTAAGCTCAATATTTTGTTTTACAATTAATTAGTATTTGTGTAATAGGTAACAAAGTTTCCAAAATCTTGTTAATTTTTGTTTATTTCACAAGATATATATGCATTCATATAAACCTAAAATCTGGATCCGCCTGTATTGCTTTCATATAAACCTCTTTAGACACCATTTCCATATAGTTGAAAATGTTCAAGCATGTGCCAAGTATATGCAGGTACAAACAGAAAGTTCCCGACATATCAACATAAACCCGAATTGTTATTAAATTGGCTATGGTTAATCCAAGGTCTACGTCTCAGGGACTTCTTGAATTTCAAATCATCACTACTCTCAAACTTTGTTTCTATCTGAATTGTCTGTGTTCCAAAAGTAACAGTAGAAGCACGGCAACTATTTATTTTATTATATTCCACCCTCTTTAGGGTGAAAGGAACAAGTGACTCAAAACCAGGTGAAATTGAAGGATTTTCCATGTTCTCTTTTGCACAAGGTCCAAAAAGTTATGACCCCATAACTACTGGAAAATTGAAGAAAACCATATCTTAAAATAGATGGAATACATTTTCTAAATATAGGTTAGGTGATGCTCTTTGTTTCTATTTTATATTGAAATTAAAATAAATTTAGAACACATACACAGTTGATGAATGCATGTCTGAAAGTTGTGAGAGAGAAAGAATATAGATTAAACTTTAATTAAACTCTTGTAGAATAAACTGAAAAGAAAGACAGAAAAAGATATACATTATAAATATTTCTATGTTGAGTGTACATACAAGTAGAAAAAATAAAAAAACACAGGCTAAATAATATCTCTGTAAGAAACTTTAAATTGGTAGTCAAAATCACTTTTCTTAGCTCCTAAACCCCTCATCTCAAAGATTTGGAATGAAAGAAGAAATTATGAATTTGGGGTGAGGGATTTTGAAGGATTTTGGAAGGAATTAAATAAAATAATAAAATTTTGGGGATGAAGATAAAGTGGAGTAGGATAGAAAATAAAGTTTTTAAAGGTTTGTGATTGTTGGTGGATATAAAAAAAAAAATTGGGTATAATTTGTAAAAGAATAAAAAGTTTAGATACTAAAATTGTAATTATTAGTTTTTAATTTTGACATTTTTACTGTTTTTAAAGAAAAATTTGACGGTATGGGGTTTTTCTCACAAAATGTTTCAAATATGAGGTTTTCTGTGATTTTTAATAGGTATGTGAGTATATCGCAAATGGAAATATTTATACGAGGGTTTTCTGTTATTAATCCCCGAGTAAATTAAATAATGATATATTAGTAAATGAACATAATAAATATTTTATAAATAAAGAAACATGACTATATATAAATTGAACAAGAAAATAAGGAAAATCAACATATATAAATAAGACACAGAGTAATTTCTTACTTCATTTTTGAAAAAAGTGTTATTGAAAATGACAGGCAAAGACAACTAAATACTATTCACCCTTAATTTTTAGTGCCAACTTCTAAAATCACGATCTTCACTCAACTACCACAATGTTGACTTGTTTGATCTATTTTGTCCACGAAGGCACGAACATCTGTCTTTCAATGTTAGTAAAGCTGCGCAAAGCCACGAACAATAAATGTTGGTCAGTTATGTAGGTGCGCGGAGCGAGGAAAGTAGTTCGGCGTGGGCACAATGTATCGATGTTGCACGTAGAGTTTTTGGTTATTGTCGATAAAGAGCGAAAGGCCAAATTATGCATCTTCCTCGCGCTGGAATCGGGAGAGAACATGGTTACAATCTGTTTTTGCGTCTATTAAGTACAGTGGAATTTCCGATTTCAATCTGCATTATTTCAAGTATGATGTAAAATTCTGAAGAAATTCTCGTTGCAAACCTATCTGCAAGTTGCAACTAAAATAAGGATTCATTCTTCATATAATAAATTGAAAATCGTAGTTTTCTAAACCCTTTATTAGCATAATTAAACTAATTACATTTCGAAGACAAACTTTCGATGGAGAAACCAACCACTAAAACTTCAGAAGAATCATTAGCTTTTTCTCGTCTTTTTCCAGTCCATTTTCCCAATCAAAAAAGACCCAAAATAGCATTTTACTTCAAAAGTTATTATAAAAGTATTTTCCAATATATATAACCATCATAAAATCACATTCGTGAGGAAAAACAAAGACTGCATTAAATCACATAATTAATACACAAACATCGAAACGAATAAACATAAAACAAATAAAATCAGAAAGGTACAAAACCTGGCTAAACTTAAGGGGGTGTGGTTCGCCGGAAAGCTGGAGGTTACCGGAGACAAACACAAGCATGCCACCGGCGGGGCCAGAGGGCTGGCAATCTACCGTGGAGGCGTGGAGGCTGCGAAGTGAAATGGAGCGGCGAACCGGTGTTTACATTTTTTGAATTGGGCTGGGCCCGCGAGGCTGCGTATAATATTTGGTAATTACCTAAAATCAGCTGTTTTACCTTTTTAAAAATCAGGTTTTAACGTTATTTAATTAAAAATCAAATTTTAACGTTATTTAATTAAAAATCAAATTTTAATTTCACAATTAATATTAATAACAATATTTTAAATTAAATTAATCTATATACCCACACGTACCCCCACCCCCACCAAATTTCACATAATTCCCAAACCCTACTCTCTCTCTTCTCTCTTCTCCCTTCTCCCTCTCGTCTCCACCTTAAATTACCCAAAACGCAGGCAGCACGTTGCTGTGTCTGAGCAGCGTCGACGTTGCTACCAGCGTTTTGGGTGGGTGGACAAGTTGGGTGTGTCGACACTGTTGATCTCTGTGTGTGGATGTGTGTGCGCATGCGTGTGTGGGTGTGGGGGTAAATCTATGTGTGTGGGTGTGTGGGTGCGCGGGTCTGTGGGTGTGGGATAGATCTGTGTGTGTGTGGCGGTTCGTGTAGTGGAACTGTTGTGGCGATGGTTGAGTGGTGTTATGGCATGTTCGACGGCGGTGGTGGTGTTTTTCTTGGTGTTGTTGTGCGGGCGACGATGTGATAGTTGTTTTTTGTTATTATTATGGCGGTGGTTGTGGTGGTGTTGTGATGGGGTGACGATGGTGATGTTGTTCAGGCAGCGATAGTGGCGGTTTTGGTGGTGTTATTGTTGGGGGTGGTTTAGGGATTATGGTCGGCGGCGGATGGGACGAAGTGTTTGTGACCAACTATTTGATTGTTCTGTGACTTGTAACCAAGTATTGTTGGTATACTGGGATTAGGGGACGGGTTCGGCAGATGGGACGAATTGTCTGTGACCAACTATTTGGACGATCTGTGACATGTGAGGCTGTGACTAAGTTTTGGTGGTGCACTGGGATTGGGGGACGGGTGTTTGAGTGTATGTGACCATCTATATGGTAATTGTTACCTTAAAATTCGTTACTCTGTGACTGAAAATATAACATGTCACCAACAAATATGGAATAATTTTTTTAAATTGTGACCTATAATATTTTTATCGGTGACCAATGAAGTCAATTGTGACCTATAAATGTTTTCGATCTGTGACCTCAAAATAATTCGTGACCAATTAATTTACCAATTTTGACTGCAAATTAAATTTTTAATTACTTAACAAGATATCTGTGATCAAATTGCATATAACAATTACCTTAACAATTGTTGGAATCGGAGCAATCGTCGGAATTAAGCGACGACAGAACGGTCATCAGAGTAGTCATCGGAATTAAGCGCGACCGGAGAACATTCGTCGATCGTCAGAGTAGTCACCGGAGCAATGGGGTGGTGGAGGTGAGGTGGGGTAGGGTGGGTGGGATGAGTTAATTATATTATATTACAGTTAAATATTTAATTTAATATAATAATTGTGAAATATAATTAATTAATTCATGAAAACCCTGATTTTTGCAATTCTAAATTTTGAGACCTGATTTTTTATTTTGGGATAGATAAAGCTTGAGTTGTGAATTTTTCCCTATAATATATTGGTCAGGATTTTGGGCTTCCTTCTTGGGTTGGAACTTAGCATATAAAAAAAAAACCTGAGTCCAAAAGTTCATTGTTTGAGGATCAATTTGAAATTTTACAAACTGAATGACTATGTTTATTTAGGTTGTTCAAATTCTGGATTCGTTCAATTTGGTCCTTCAACTTTAATTTATTCGAATTTGATCCCCCAATTCTCAGGTTTCTCCATAAAGTTACTTGGTCCACTTTTGATCCCCCAACGCTACAAATGTCGAATTTGATTAGGGATGACAATTCGAATTGTTAAACTGAAAACCACGGTTAACCGAACTAAATGGAGTGAAAAAAATCGAACTGGTAGTGCAATGAAGTGGTTATGGTCTTGATTTTAATGACCTGATTCGGGGTGGGGCAGGGATGGTATTTAGCGACAATGTCCCGCCCCGAATAGATTACCTGTTAAAAAATAATTAATCGAGCTTTCCATTATTCTTTCCCAAAATTAATTTGACAATTGAGCTACCCCAAAATACACCACACTCTTCATTATCTTCGCAATCAGAGTCGTCTACTACTGTTGGAAAGCATTCTCGAATGGCTGGTTTTTGATACATTTGTTAGTCATTCTGTTACCGCAGATCATGTAAAAATAGAGTTTGGTTTTTTTTAGACGAGCCAATATTGCCAAGGGTAGATGGTTTTGATTTATTGACATGGTGAAAAGCAAGTTCAATAAAATATATGACTTTACAGAAGGTTGCTATAGATTTAGTAGTCATTACAGTATCTACCATTGCATTGAGTAAACATTTAGTACACGTAATAGATTTGTGAGTTCATATAGAAATAGGTTTCACCCGAAAACTTTAGAAACTTTAATGTGTGTTCGGGATTGATTTTGGGTTGGTATTCATGGTAAGATTTGTTGTTTTATATTTGTTATTCATGCACTTTCTTTTATTACTAGTTTTTTTTTTCTATTGTGTGTAGAAAATTCTGCTCCTTTACCATACTCTGGAGCTTGTGCAAAGTTTAGTGAGGAAGACGTTGACGAAGAGGTACATTTTTTTTATTTAAATCTTCAGTTGAGATCAGTATTGATTAGGTAGTATGGTTGTATTATTCCTCTAATTACATTTCTTATTTAGTCTTGACTCTTGACCTATGCTAGTAAAAGTTATGGAGAAGAATGAAGATTGACCTATTCTAGTAAGAGTCTTGACCTATGTTGATAATATTGTTTGTTAAATTTGAATTTACATTTGGAAGTTGAGATATTGTTTGCATTTTCATTTGAGATATTATTTTCTAAATTGGTTTAATATTGTATTTTTGTTTTTATTGACTTTTCTTCATAATTTTTTTTTTCAATTTAACGGTTGGAGTTTGGACTTATAAAAAATAATTTATTTTCGTGATTATTAACCGAATCGAACCGAGATACGAACTGAGCCGACCTAAGTGGTTATGATGCGGTCATTGTATGACCAAAAATTTGGTGGTGTGGTAATGATTTTGGTCAAATCGACCCTGAACCGAACCGTTGACATCCCTAAATTTGATCCCAAAAGCTTGTGAATTCATCCAATTAAAATTTCCAAAACTTCCAATCAATCCTCAATTTCCCTATAGCTCTTCAATTTCATCATTTATCCCTTGTTTGATACACAATTTTTTTCAAAATACATTTTTCCCTTTTTTTTCTTTTCAACCACACATTTTTCACTAAAATAATATTATACGTAACCCAAAAACTTTTTCCAACCACACATTTTCCATCAATCTACTATTCCAAAATATATTCTACACCAAAAAAGGGGCTCAAACAAGCCCTTAAGCTCAATTAAGCCCTACATCTCTTCGTTTGATGCTCGGGTCAACTCCAAGTCAAGATTTTGCGTATAAAAACAATATATACACTAAATTAAGTACAAATCCATCCACACAAACAATATCGAATAAATTTAGAAACCTTGATAAACGTAAATATGAGGATATTTTTTGATCATATTTATTCAACGCTTTCCTGTTTAGAGGTATGTAGACATTATTGCTTTGCTTCTATCATGGTGCTTGTGATACCAATGCTGCAGCCAAGCATACTAAAGAAAGGTGGTACATTTGTTTGTCTTGGGGAAGTCCATCTCAGATAGATACCATGAATACAAAAATTGCATGGTGAATGCAAGGAAAATAATGTTCCCACAATTGGCACTCACTAATTCAAGCATAGTACATTAAAATTTACATAATGAATTACATAATATCACATGTCACTCTAACATTGGTCAGTTTAAAACACAATGAACTTTTTCATCCAATCTTTTCACTCTATATCATATTATGTAATCCATTGTGTACAAAATCCAAGAAAATTTACATTTATAATTGTCTTCTACAACAATTTATATACCCTTACAACTCAATCACATTTAATTAATTATACACACATCACGAAGCTGTTGACTTCTATAAACCTATCTGAAGCTAATATTAACAACGGAATTTCCTGTTTTCCTTTTCTTCAAAGTGAGGCAACACTGCATACATAACTTACAATTCCATGGACATTAATAGCCTCTCATCTTTTGATGAGGGAGTTGAAGTTGTATCAAAGATCTGCAAGAATCATCAAATGAAAAAATTACACGAATCATCTCTGTACAATTGACAAAACTTCACGAACTGTACAATGATAAACGAATGGTTCGATGAGGTATATCAGCCCACGGTTTATTTGCAACACAGTCAATCACAAAGCGGATTTGTGATCATTCACCAATTGCATTTAGGACAAAGAGGGTGTTGAAATGCCTCAAATGTTGAAAAAATTTAAAAGCACATGGTCAAGCATGAAATGCAAGTTAGTACTTAACCTTGAAACCAGTTTTTCTGTACAGATCCTGAGCAGTCTTGTTCTCTGCATTTACATGAACAAACAGATGCCTAATACCTATTTTGATAACAAAAGAAAAGTGCAAGGAAAATTAGCATAACGAATAGCAAAACGTAAAGCCTATATAAAAATTTAATAGGCAAAAAAATTAGTAATAAGCAGCAAAAAAACTTTCAATATGGTTAACCGTTAATGCTAAAATACGGCACCTGTCATGGTGGCAACATCGGTCGCCAAGTATAACATATTTGAAGCAATACCCTGACGTCGAGCAAACTTTGCAACACAAACATTTGCAATGTAAGCATATTTGTTCGCATTAAATGGCCCTTTACTTGCCAAGACAGGTGACAATCTCTTTACCTCCTGAAACCACAGAAATAAGTTTTGCATTGAACGTGGTCAATTTACTTAATTTGCTGGAACTTTTATGCCATGCTGTTTTTGCTATTTGCAGACAATTTAGGAAATCGAGAATGTACCCCAGGATATGTTTCCCCTTGGATGAATTGTCTGATGCTCAAGTCCAGAGTTCCTACAACACTGTTCAGGACAGTTCTTCTAACATTTTTCTCTTCCTTCTTAACCTAAGATGTGGAAGGAGAAAAGATGGAGCTCACTGCAAATGTAGAATATTCATCCAACATTTTATAATAGGAAATTCACACTGAAAGATTTTAATTCATTCAATAAAGTATATGATCCACAAAATCAGACTCATATGTTGAAGAGAGAGAGAGAGAAATTTAATTTGGAGAGACAGAAGTTCCCCCATGAACTTAGAGTCTGCTGGCCATAGATATAGAAATAGAAAGGAAGGAAGAAAACAGAAATTCTATTCTCTAGTTTGTTTTGCTTGTAAATTGAATGAATAAAAGAGCACAACTGGAGAAATACAGGTGCATGCAAAGTGGTAAAGGGCTTAGCAGAAGGAAAGACTCGCATCAGAGTTTACTTCACTTACTGCAACAAAACAAAAGCACTTCAATACATTTCCATCCTGCCCGAGACACCTCCGCTTCAGAGCATTGAACTCCTGTGAATGCAGGTTGAATGCAAGAGATTCATTAATGCATAAATACATCATCAAGGAATGGAGTACAAGAGTGTTGAGGTGCTCTGGAAGCAACTACAGGGAACAAAATATTGAAGAAGATGGGTATTGATACAGAGAGTTAATGTAGCAAACAAATAAACGTGCAAGAAAAAACTAGAGATAAAGGTAGTAGATTTTAAATTTTTAAGGTACTGTTCACAAATAAATTTACATTCGATGAAAAAAAATTTCAACACTAGGGGAAAACCCGAAGCAGAAAAAATGACATGCTTGTGCATCAATTTACATTTAAGAATCAAAAGTCTAAAAGCTAAAGATACAAAGACAACAATTTGCATTCATCACCAATTGAATAGTAGAAAGATAGTATTTCCAAATCCCTTCTTCACCACCTGAGATGATAATGAGAAAAGGTCTTTCAAGTTCAATCTTTTCAGGGAAACTAGTGCATGACACGTAAATCTTTGAACTTCCAGAGCACAATAACTTGATTCTAAGTTTCTTCCAAAAGGAGAGAACAGGTTAGCGTTCGTTCCACTTATTAGAGTTACAGTTCTTAAAGAGTATTTTACAGTATTGAATAGAGACCTTGTGGAGTTGCATTGAACTCAAAACTAGGTCCAATTCCTGAAGGTCGACTCCTTCCCTTATGAAGGGTATATCAAGGGAATAGACATTTCCACGTACTCAGGCCATTTTCAGAAAAGAAATTGTAATTCAAGATGCTTGATATGTTGGCTGATATTGCTTAATTTTGAATAGCCAAAAGACAGGTATAAAGGACAATATGAGTGAACAAAATAAATGCAAATGCAACTTGTCTCCATAAACCCAAAGTCAATCATAATCAATCCACATTTTACATTGGGATTGGGTATTGGAAGGAGGGAGCTTGTCCCGTGAAGAGCAAACAAAAGTATTCTAATGAACCCACCTGTTCAGCATACTTTCTTTTGTAACAGTCAACATGCCTGAAATTTGTTCAAAAAAAGTGAGAATGGCCCTCCAGTCTGGTGATTTAGGAGGTCAAAAATAACAAGGATAAGCAATTTAAAAGCTGAAAATTTCACAGGCACTTCATATTAACAACTCGCCTCTGTGATATATGTCTCAATGTGCACAAATGCATAGTTGAAGCACAGTTAAGTTCAATTGAGGAAATTTAAGTACATGAAACAAAGCTGATAGCAAGTGAACTACCTCATATAGGATAAAGATTCCCAGTGGGCTTCTGCTCGGAGCCATGCTGCTGTCTGCCATTGTTAGTGAGACATGGAAACAAGATATTAGTAAGTACTTATAGACAATAATAAATGAAAGAAGATACAAGAGAGTGTGTGTGTTTATGTTTTACAGAGTAGAAAAGTGAGTAAAACTAACCCAATATTCTTCATCCAGTAAAGCCTCACGCGCAACAAAGCGTCCAAAGTTTCGCCTTTGCAATCCAGCACATTCCTGGTCAGTAAGCTGAAGCCGGTTAAAAGAGATTTCAGGCATCTTTGAGCTCTCGCTCTTAGAAAGAGCCGGGTGACGGATACTTTTTTCATTGTTACAATGAACTTCAAGATTCTTCCATCTATAGTATTGAGCAGGAAATGCATCCCTAAAGGAATTCGGAGCCCAGTGAAAAAAAAAAGTAGTGAGGGACAAAATAGAAGTCAACTAATAAGTGATACAGTTACAAATAGCCATAAAAGTTGGAATATTCCTAATGTTGAAGATAAGATTGAAATGATATATATGACATTATCTAATAGCTCAAGCTTTTAGATTATTATATCAACTGGTTCAACATTGTGGGTTTCAAGTCTCCCCACCATTCATTTATAAAATTCTGCAAGTATAAGGCTTTAATGGGTAAAATAAATCCCGCCTCCACATGAGAGGCTTGTTGAAGATAAGACTAACGCGATATACATGTGACGTTTATATAATAGCTTAAGCTTTTAGATCAACTGATTTAACGTTTAATCATCGTCACAATATGAAAACAACCTGGTATCCTACTGATCCTCCAGATTAGCAGCCTTGATACTCGTGATGAGCATACTTAACATATGAATGAGAAAGCTGGTTATACTAATAAGTAAATGTGGTATTTATGGAAATGTGGGAATTCTAATAAAGCATGGCCAAATGTAAAACTTTTATCCATTTTTCACAAGGGCAGGAGACCCATCTCTCAGTTGCCACTGGGTATCAATAACTACTTCTGCCTATCTTTCAGAAAATGTCAAGGAAATAGATCAAAATTGAGGTTTTGTTATGAATTGAATATTAAAATGTTGACTGCAGTATGGAACTAGATTAAAAGTAAGGTTTTGTTGCTTAAGACAAGAAAATCTCTTCAATCCTGTATTATCTCAAATAAATTTTGAGGCTATAATTTGCTGAATTTACAGAGCCCCAAGGAATCCACTTCACTAATATTTCCCCTCAGTCCATCCACTTAAATTATTTTTTCCCTCAGATGAAGTTCATTTAGGGTCTCTATTCACCATCAGAAACTTACACTTGCCTAAGATGACTTCGACATCAAATCTGCCTAAGAAAAAATTCCTATAGGCATAATGCACAGCCAAGAAAATTGCTTCAATAACGTTACCTATTGGTATAAATGCTTCAACAGCAATATATCTATATTTGACGAAGAGTAGAATAATGATGCATGAAGATAGAGATATGTGCATCAATCTTGCAGTGCAAACTAAATTAGATAAGAGACGGGCTATTGGCTATGTCTACTAGTCAAAATCTTGTACAACTGATTACGTAGAAAATAGATAAAAGAAGGGTAGTTTCTGTCCACTTTATTTTGGTATTCGAATCATATTCCTATACAAATCGCTAACATTATTCCCTATAACATTTCTTCCCTAAAAGGAGGAAACTCAATTGCCTCCAATCTTTTTTTAACTTGAATGAAGTTCATACTCAAGATGTGCTTTTCTACAAAGCCACACTTGCTGAATCATATAATGGAATTGATGCCTACGTTAACTTTGTTGGCATATTCTTACATTATCCATCCCCAACCACATTTACAAAATCATGTTAAACTTTTACACCTTTCCTTCGCTATAGCTTTTTTAATTTCGTTTCTTGCTTGTTTGCCTAAGTAACCAGACAAAAAGAAATATCTGTATATTCTTTTTATCATTTCCATTTTCCATGTAAAAAAATAAAACTAAAAAATCTTACATCTGAGAATTACCCAAAAATCATGCAACAAAGTACTAAACCATACCATAAACTAAGCACGGACCTGCAAAATATTAATTAAACTGGCCTTTTTCCTTGAGTTAAATTATTCAAATTCTATTACCCAAAAAACATACAAAAGCTTGCAACATAAAATTTCTTGTATAAATATAATAAGCCTAATAACATGAACTAACCATTAAAAATTACCTAGTAAACATGCTGAGAACAATAAGAGAGTCGCGTTTTGTGCGTTTGGTAGAGAGAAGCCCCGTCAATCGAGGCTGTCGGACTCTGAATTGCGGCAAAAATTTACCCCTCAGCTCCATTTCTCCTCCTTTTTCTTTAAATCATAATTGAATACATGATTTTTACATGTAAATATATATAATTAAGGTAGAATTTATTTCCAATATTTCGAATTTCGGTTCTGGATTTAAGGAAACGGGGAATTAAAGTTGAAATTGAAATTGGGAGGAAAGGGATTTTGTACAGGGAATCCGGAGGTCAACAGAGGATTACTATTAATCTCCGTTCTTGATTCTTCCACGTATATAATCAACGACTAGATTCAATCCCAAGTTTAGAATAAAAAAAAAATTATATATTCGTGTAGAAATAATAAATTACATTCTTTGCTCCATTTTCAGTCAATGTCACGTTGAGCCGTCTTAGTTACACGTTAAAATTTTCATTTTTATTTAGGATGGTAAGCAAAAATCGTCAAATCGAAACCACATTTTAGAAATCGTCGATTTGCTGCCACGTGAACCCGTCAACAAAATGATTTAGAACCAAACCAAACCGGTCAAAAATGGTTTGGTTTAGGTTTGAGAATTTTAATTACGGTTTAAAAACAAATCGGACCGGCGAAAAAATATATAAAAATAAAAAAATAAAAATAATGTTTTTTTTTTAAAATTCATCCAAATATATAAAATTCAATAGTTTTGTTATTTATGTATATTTTTGTCAATTTATAATTTTCTATTACATATATATTATTATTACCAAATAATTCTAATTTATATCTGATTATCTCAAAACTAACATAATCTATCAAAAACTTTTTTCCTCTTTAAAATTCAAATTTCTACAGTTGCTTTTGAGTCTGCATTCTCAACTGGAGGTCGCATACTTGATTCATTTAGGAATTTATTAGGTGCAAGAATGGTTCAGACTTATATATGCAAAAAGAATTGGTTGCAAATTAAGAATGAACTTATAGTGATGCATCAATATTTAGATGAAGTGAAAACATTTGATGATTCAATGAAAGTTGTGAAATGTGGTTTATATTTTCTATTACCGTATTTTTAAAAATTCTCTTATCTATCTAGTATCAAATACTATGATGATGTAACGAATGCATTTGTTTGACAATGAGGACTATGAATCCTGTGTGACAACAATTGATGTTTGAGTATATGTGAGAAACTGAATTCGTAACAGTATACAACGGTAAACTTGTGTAATTGTTATGTTTAGATATTATAAACAATTGATTTATTATTATGGTTGGTTATTCTCTCTATTTAATCAGTAGTTTTATTTTTCAGATATGATGATCATGATATCTTGTAGAATATCATTATGATTTTTGAACTTAATATGTAATTTAGTAGACTTGTATTGTAACGTTATCGTAAAATTTTAGCCTAAAATGATAAACAAAAAACTATATTTTAGTTTATTGTGATTTCACTTTGATTTAGCTGGTATTTAAACTTGTAGTAGATATATTTAGTTTGTTTTATATTTATTGGTAGTAAGATATAAATATATATTGAATTCAATGAATTAATATCATAAAAGTAGACAGACAAAAAAATATACGGCGAAATCGGCGGTTTAAAATCGGATCAAACCGTTAGGTTTAGGTTTGAGTTTTTTTCAAACCGTTCAAAATGGTTTGGTTTGAAAAATTGTCAAAAACCGATAAAATCGGACTGCTTACACAATTTTATTCTTCTACTTATTTTTAACTACACATTTTTCAATAAAATAATATTTTTAATCATATCAGTAACTTTGCCCTTTTTTTTCAACCACACATTCTCCATCAATCTACTATTTCAAAATACATTTTTTTCAAAATAATATGGCTCAAAAACACCCTCATTTTTAACTTATTCTTATTAAAAAAAATAACATACCAAAAAATTAGGTTATATTCTCAATATAAAATATTTCTTTTTATTTTTTTTAGTGAAAAAAAAAAATCTAAATATTGGTGCATTAATTTCGATCTCATGATATTGCAAGTTACAAGTTTATAACTAGCAATTGGGTTACATAGATATATGAAAAAATTGTTTTGTGATGCCCGTCTAACGAGTCTGGCCTAACGTTGTACTGAGAATTCCATCTATTTCTCCTTGTCATATTGGATATAGAAACTCTTCCCAATGCCAAGACTTGGGATCGGAAGAAAATTCACAACTCTTTGGTATGATAATAGCCTACGATTTTGAGGGACAAGGAAATGGTGTCATATATAGACTTGACGCCTAATTGTATTTAATGAAGTCGACTTACTTGGCCAAAGTTCGAGTAGGTATAGGAATTGGAGTGAGCAACTCGTCACAAAGGCAAGTGAGCTCGCTTGGCTTGCCTAGCCCTGAAGGAAAATTGTGAGGCGAGCCAGTCGCCAATCTCCCTTGCGAGCCATTCCTGGCTCGTGAGGTGAGCTCGTTGGCTTGCCTGCAAACCACAATTTGACGGCCCATTTAGATCTGAGACGATTGATTTAGGGTGTGTTTGAGCTACATTATTTTGGAATAGTAGATCGATGGAAAATGTGTGATTGAAAAAGAAGGAAAATTTATTGATGTGTTGAAAAATATTATTTTATCGAAGAATGTATGGTTCAAAATGAGCAGAAGAATGAAAATGAAAATGAAAATTTTAACGTGTACCAAACAGGGGCTTAACTTCAAAATATAGTTTTTTCCCCTATTCCGTTTGTTTGATATTCGCATTGAACTAGAAAAATAGTTTTCAATCTACATTCTCTACTTCCACATTTTCGTGTATTTACCAAATCCTTAATGACTATCTCATCATCTTTATCTCAAATATATTTACAATTTTCAGGAGGCTTTTCAAAGATTTGACGAAAGACCAAGTTTCCTTACACTGCCCAATAAAATGAAAGAGTAGTTTCAAAAATCTCGACAACTATACATGTAATATTTCTTTGGCATTTGATACGACTTAATGTGTGGAAGGTTATCGATGTGAATATTTAGCAGCGTTATATTTTGATGATGATAACGTGACTCTTATTGAGAAGTAAATAAATAGTTTAAATAGAAAGTTTTGTTAGAAATATTAATTTTAGGGGTATGTTTGAGCCACATTATTTTGGAAGAATGTATTCTGGAGTAGTAGATTGATAGAGAATGTGTGGTTGAAAAAAAAGTTATTGATGTGATGAAAAATATAATTTTATTGAAGAATGTGTGTTTGAAAATGAGTAGAAGAATGCGAATGAAAATTTTAAGGGAAAATTGAAGTCACGATACCAAATCTTTCAATTTTTTGCGAACTTTACCCAAACATTTATTTTGTGTCACCTACGATACTAAACCTTTAAACAATTCGCACCCGGAGTCCAAATGGAAGGTTTCCATCCAGTTGACCGTTAGTTGACCAATAATTAAAGTCTGGCCAATTGTTGACCAATTTTCAAATGGTAGATATGTAGCTTTACATTTTTCCTATTAAAAAAATTAAAATAAAAGAAAAACCATTTATTGTTCATCTTCTTCCACCCCCTCCCTTTCGATCACCAGAATGCCTTTCCTAATGAAAGTTCAACAAGTTGATTTCAACGTCCAAACTGAACCACCTATACTTGAACCGATGAAACCAAACTGAACCACATATACCATGAAAAGGCTGCTGGCAACGGAGGCGTTGATGAGCCTCATCACTGTAACACGGATGGTCAATTGGCTGGTTAATTGGTTCAATTGATGGATTATCTACGGTATTATGGGTCTCAATTGGATGTTGTTGGGTAGAATCCATAATTTGAAATGCATTTAGTCCATCAATTGATTGATTGTCTATTCTCGCAGAAACCGTTCGCGATTGGAAAAATTATTTTGGACATCGATGAATGAAATCGGTTTTGATGAATCAAGCTATGAAATTGGTCGCCTTGGCGAGGAGGATTCGGTAGGTAGTGGTTTGCGATCGCGGGTGTCGTCGGAGTGGTATGAATCTGGATGAAGGTCATGCATTTGCAGTTTTGAAGCTAGTTTTTTGTCTGATTTGATTGTTGTTTGGGCTAATGCTTGTAATAGATTTGCAAAATAGACCGGTGGTGGCAGGATGGTGGTTGTGGTCGTGGTGGGAGATGTGGAGGCAGGACTGGTGGTGGCTGGATGGTGGTCGATTTTCCGTGGGGTGGGGTGGAAGGTTGTTTTTTTTTTTTTTAAATATTTTTGAGATTTTTAATTCGTTTTTTTTAAACTTATTTGATGAAAATTGTGTGTAATTCCGAAACTACCATGGTTTTTTTTGTTGGAAATTATAATTATTTTTTTTATTTCTGAAGTCAACTAACGGTTTTCGTGGTCAACTGGACGGAAACCGTCCATTTGGACTCCGGATGCAAATTGTTTAAAAGTTTGATACCGCGATTGCAATTTTCTCAAATTTTAACGTGGACCAAACATGGGCTAAAACAAAAATTTACTTGCATGATAAGAAAATTTTGTGTTCTATGTGCTCCCCTTTCTTTTGCATCAAATTGACATAATTTTAATTAACATGATCGATCTTATGTTCCGAATAAAAGGCACATTAAAGATTATAGTAGAATTGTCCTATGAAAATATAAATTCATGAAGCCTAAGAAGCAATTTATTTTAGACCAAAATTTGAAGCTCCCAAGTGGGGAATTAGGTTTTACACTTCTATATACATGCCATCCAAACCAAACTTGATCCGATATAGGTCATCCTAAAGGAAAAACCGGCCCCCTTTAAACCACAAGTTAGGAGGAAGATCGTTTCTTCGTTGAAGTATCAAGACTTACTCACCCGTGAATAAATCAAGAATGCAGAAACACGAGATGATTCTCTTTCGCGAGATCCTAACAAGATATTTATACACGTAATCTTGTAGAAGAGAAAGTTCTCTCGCACCATTTTATTTTTATTGTGACACCACATTGGATACACCAATTACAAACACACGGTGCTAACATTACTTAGTACAAAACCTAAACGAATCAAATCAAACACTTGTCATTTGGCATGAATCTTGTTCCAAAGCAAGAAGTTACACAGCCAATGTTTTCATTGCCACACTGCTGATAGCAAGGCACAGCTGCCCCTCCTCTGGTTCCACAGTCTATTGAGCAACTCACCACTTTCTGCCCACAGGCAACAAGGCACTGCCCAACTTGCTGCCCCTCAACATGCATCAACACACTGCAAACCAAAAAAAACCCTAAAAACAGCCCCTTAGCCATTGATGAATATTTCAAGCTCAGTTCCATATTTGAGGTTTATTTCTGTACCATTTGATCACCAGCAGGTGGGTTCTTATATATGTATAGAATGATCAACCTGTGATTGAAAATAGTTGGTTGATTGCAGGAAGAAAAGCGTTTACGTGTCGGACACGTTTTAAGGTTCGTGCAAGTAGTGTGATAGTCTGTTAAGTCCTAAAATGTGTGTTTTGCGCAGAAGAAATGGCTTTTTTGATGTTATTATCTATGTTTTTGGATAAATATAGGAAGTGTAAATGACAATATTAATTCATTCGTTACATGTGAGAAAAGAGGAAAGGACAAAAGAGGTTGTTTCTTTTGACCTATTACCTATTTGAATTATCATCTATGCTCCACTAGAGAGAATATCTAAATGGCACGCCTGGCAGGATAGACTTGACATATTAAGAATTAGAATGGAAAAAAATCGACCTCTTATTTGTTGTCGATTACGTTACTAAGGCTCTATTTGGTACAAATTAAAATCAAATTTAATATAAATTAAAGTCAAACGATTAATATTAACTACATATTTCATGAGTCCCACAACTTTTCAACCACACATTTCAAAAACTTCAATTACAATCTACTAAAAATCTAATTTTAATCTCTACCAAACACCATCTAAAACTTATGCCATGAGACTTTCTTTTCTTTTATTTCAAGAATCGAGTTTCTCCTCTTTTCCTCTTAAGGATTATACCCTTGTTTGATGGAGATTAAAATCAAATTTTTAGTAAATTTTGATAAAATTTAATAAAATACATAGTTAAAATTAATTATTGACTTTAACTTAAATTAAAATTTTAACATGGGCTATATATCTTCATTGTTGTAATATCATGAGTCAAAAGGCATTGGCTCAAGTCAATAGAAAAGCGTGTATAAGACAGTGGGGCTCATGAAAACAATGCAGATGGTTTCTCGATGTCGGTCAAAACATCTCATGATAATCATACTTATTATATAAGTCAACTTAACACAAAGACGTTCAACTCGACATGTATGCATTCGACAATACCGGCCAACATTATCCTTTGGACAATTTCATTTGTACATAAATAGATGACGATGGAGGTTGACAATCTCTCACATGCATGCGGACCTCGCATGATTAAAAAATTCCAAAAAAAAAGTGGGCCTCCCCTATTGTGAGTGTTCGGTCATCCTCCGTTGTCATCTATTTTGGTACATGTAGCATGGTTGTTATCCTTTACCCTAGAGCAGGACATGACTCACCTCTAAGTTCAGCAATGCGACAACAACTTCTCTTTAAAATATGGAACATGAGTTCTTATAATCCTGATATCCTCTTTGATTAGAGAAAATACAAGAAGCTGGTAATACATATGATTCTTGATCAGAATTAGGGATTCTTAACATTCCCAATTACATTTATGATTATGTTTGTTTTAGCATATGTTAAATGACTAATTTCCCATTAATACTAATGAACTTGATGAGATTTATGCAAAGTTATAGCTTGCTAATTATACTTGGCTTTTGGCAGCAGAGTTGATCCCATGCAAGTAGTCACACAGCCAATGTTTTCACTGCCACAATCTCTAAAGCAACTATCTTTCCCTCCCTTGATTCCACATTTCTCTGCACAAATAACTATTTTCTTCCCACAGTCGATGAGGCACTCTGCATTTAGCTGCCCTTCCACGCATACTACCACCCCGAACAGGAACAGAAGCACAGCAATGCCTCGTGCTACTGAATTCTTGCGTAAAGCGCCCATCGTACAATAGTAATTTATTTCTTTTTGTGAAATTGTGTGTATTATATCTATTAGGTTAATGAATTGATTTTTTTATATAGGGGAATAAGTATGATGCATCAATCAAGAAAATAAGTTTCTTCTCAAATTAGGCAGCCTCTCCTTTCCCATGTAAGTGGCATGATGGTTTGTTAGACTCAAAGGAGCGTTTCCAAAGTGTATTTGATGCTGTTTAGTTACCTCAAGCTCACGCAAGCGACACATTGAGAAATGTGACCAAGTCGAAATCCAGACAAATGATCTTAAAGCATGTTTGGGAAGCGTTTATAAACTATAAATTATAAATAGTTAAAAAATGACACCCCGTTTGGAACACATTTTCATTTCATTTGAAGAAAAAATATGACCGTTAGTTGTCAAATTTGGGTCCCACTTGTGAGATGAAGGTCAAAAAAGTGGCTGCCTTTTCATTTCCAATGGCTATAGTTTTCATTTTTTTCGATTAAAAATGTGCCCCAAACAGGGGCGAGTTATGAATTAGTGTGTAATAGTACTTGTTGATCTTTATAAATATGTAGATTGAGCGTTTAGCCGTTTATAAATAGTCTAAAAGAATGAGCCAAACATAGGCTTAGGTCCATAAGTTCGGACAAGTATGTTGGTGTCACCCTAAGTTACCTAGGGGAGTTATTGAGTTAGACCGCCTCATCCCACACCATTGAATGCAAAGTTAGAAAATTGCAGTAGTTTCGTATTGTATACATTATTTTTTCTTGAACAAAAGAGGAGATGGCAATATAGGCACTGGAATGAAACTGGAAGAAGAAAATGAAAGTGGCAGGTGGGAGTGCCTAAGCTTCTAGAGATCGACAATGGTGGGAGGAACCTGAGGAAAAATGGAAATGGCAATCTTGGAATAACAGCGAGGTGTACTTACTTTTTAAAAAAAAAAAATTATTAGGTGAGGATTATTTTGTAAAATATCTGCGATCGATTTAACAAAAACGAGTTTTAATTGTTGCGTATTTAAAATGTGGTGTAGTGAAAAAAATTGTAGTAGCAATATAACCGCTGACAATAAGTTACAAAAACCAGCTAAAATGTTTTAAGTGCCTAGACCAATTGGGCTTCGGGCTAGCACCTTTTGACCCGTTGTCCCATTGTCGGCCGGCTTAACTTCTGACTTCTGAGAGGGGAGATGGGCTGTGATACCCCCAAGACGGCCTTTTTGACTCCTCTAAGTGGATGAAAATTTGTGATAATTACACCAAACCAGACCTAATCTTTCCCGTTTTAAAAAAATCAGGTTTTAACGTTTTTTAATAAAAAATTAGGTTTTAATTTCACAATTTATATTAATAATGATATTATAAAATTAAATTAACCTATATACCCACCCTATCTACCCCACCAAATTCATTTTAAATACAAAACCCTAGATGAACTCTCGCACAATTTCTCTCCACTCTCTCACTGTCTCCGTTGTCTCCTCCACCGCCAACCACCGGTATCTCCCCCTCCCTTTTTTCTCCTTCACTTTCCCTCCCCCGCCCTCCATCCACTGCGATTTCGTAGCAGCGCGACGTCGCTGCTGGGAAATCGCGGCAGCATGGCTCCCTTCTCCCTCCCTTCCCTTCACTCCCACTGCTGGGAAATCGTAGTAGCAGAGCTCCCTTCTCCCTCCCTTTCCCTTCCCCTTCCTCCCTCTGCTGCAATTTAGCAGCAGCGCGATGCCACTGCTGATTCAGTTCTCTTCTCCTTTTTTTTGTTGGAACTTGGGATGATGAAGTCATTGTGCTTATGGGTGTTGAAGAAATCTGATTTTGGGGCTGTGGTAACTGGTTGGCTATTGTGAGGGGTGATTGGTGTTGGAGGTGAGTTAGGCGTCGGTTGGTAGTGGGTCGAGGCCGCTTGTTGCTTTCGGCTACGGTGTTGTGCGACCGTGAATTTGGGGCTTTTTTTTCATGAGGTGCTGGCTGTTGTTGGGGGCGGATCTGTTGGTGGTGGTTTGGGTTGATCTGTGGTGGTTTGGGCTGATATGTGGTTGGTGTTATTATTGGTGGATGGTTGTGGCGGTGGAGGTGGCAGCGACGACAGGGATGCGACGAAGAATGTATGTGACCAATTAGTTGGTCGATCTGTGACATGTGACGAAGTATTGTTGATGTATTGGGATTGGGGAAGGGTGTGGTGGATGAGGCGAAGTGTCTTTGACCCTATACTTGGTCGATCTATGACCTGTGACCAAGTATTGTTGGTATTAGGATTGTGAATGTGACCTTAAAATTCTTTAACATGTGACCAACAAATGTGGAATAATTTTTTATATTGTAACCAATAAGAAATCTGTGACTTCCATAAAAAAAAATATGTGATCTATAATTTTTTTATCAGTGACCAATGAAGTCAATTGTGAATAGCTCAATTTTTTGATCTGTGACCTCGAAATAATATGTGACCAATTAATTTAATAAGTTGTGACTGAAAAATAAATTTTTAACTACTTAATAAGATATCTGTGATCTCGAAATCAGAGCAGTCGTCTGACTTAAGCGGCGGTGAAACGGTCACCGGAGTAGTCGTCTGGATTAAGCGCGGCCGGAGAACAATAGTAGGAGTAGTCGCCGGTCGTCGGAGTTGTCGTCGGAATAGTCGCTGGAGCAATGGGGGTGCCCCACCGGGGTGGGTCAATTATATTATATTACAGTTAAATATTTAATTTAATAGACTGATTGTAAAATATAATTAATTAATTCATGGAAAACCCTGAGTTTTGTAAATTTAAATATCGGGGGCTAATTTTTTATTTCGTGAAAGATAATCCCTGACCTATAAATTTTCCTTGAAAATATTAAGGGCCCGTTTAATTTGTGGTTCGATTTTCAATTTTCAATTTTGAGTTTGTTTCTTATTTTCTATTTTGAGCGTTTTTTTAATTTTATTGTTTTTTTTAAAAACGCGTTTGGTTTGTCGTTTTAAAAATTTATTTTTCAAAACAGGAAATTAGAAAAATGTTTAGTTTGAAATTTTGAAATTTTGTTTTAATACATTTTATTCCATTTGTTGATTTAGTAAAAATGAATAATTTTATGTTAATATATTATCAAGTATTATATGCATTTTAACTTTAGTGAATCTTATAATATTTTTTCGCACTAAAAAATTAAAATAATAAATAATAAATTAATTTCAAAATATAGGAAATAAAAATAAAAACTAATGCGTGCACTTAAAATATTTTTGTCCGTTTTCATTTAAATATTTTTTAAAAAATTTTTTTATGTAAATAATCAATAAGAGTTGGAACTATTTTTATATTTTGTAATTTTTATTTTTCCAGTAACTTTTATGATCTTTATTTTTTCAGAATTTTAATTTTAATTATTTAGAATTTTTTTAGAATTTGTCATATTTATTTTTAGAATTTTAATTTTTTATAATTCTTAAAATTTTATTTGTTAGAATTTTATATTTTTATAATTTTATTTAAATAAAAATTTATTCGAACGCTTGTTTTCCTTATTTTGAGTGTTTTCAGAATTTTTACTAAACACGCTCAAAATGTTAAAAATGTGTGTCTTTTTTATTATAAATTTATCCTTATTTTCAAAAATAACAAATCAAACACGTTTTCAATATTTTACAAAACTGAAAAAAAAACTTGAAAATAACAAACCAAATGCACCTTAAGTCTTTAGATCATCTTCAAAATTTCAAATAGCGTTTAGTCACAAGGGTTAAATAGGTTTGGACTATTTTTTTTAATAAGATTGACATTTTAAAATGTAATCCGATTTTTATTATGGAGTTAGAATTCATTAAACACTTACGATCAATTTGATCCGACTAATACTCAAACAAGCACAAAAGGATCAATATTATTGTTTTCAAACGAGTCATCATCTTGCGATGACGTGTTAAGGAATAAATCTCGCATCTATTAAATATCAAAATAAAAATTAATTTGTGAAGACTTGGGCTCCTTCGAGACAAGACTGGCCTTTTAAGATTAAATGTCAAGTCAATATTTTTTTTAAGATCAAATCTCAAATCTTAATAAGTACATCACACCTATTATATACATGCTAGGCTCAAGCCTAGCATGAGCCGACAAGATGGTCCATTTGACACTACTAAGTGAATAAGAATAAAATCTTTTGATCGTCTTCAAAATTTCTAGGAGTCTCTCAAAAGAATCGTGATAAGAAATCAAAGAGATTGAACTCCTCCTCTTAACAAAATTGACTTTTTAAAATGAATCTTAACTCTTGTTTGGTACACATTATTTTTTTCATTCTCATTCTTTTACTCATTTTCAACCACAAATTTTTCAATAAAATAATATTTTTCATCACATCAATAATTTTTCTTTCTTTTTCAACCACACATTATCCATCAATCTATTATTCCAGAATACATTCTTCCAAAATAATGTAGCTCAAACACACCCTTAATAAAGAAATCAAGTCAATTTGTACAAGTTGTGCTAGATTCGTACGTTAGTTGGGCTAACCTAACCTGATCCAAGAGAGTGTAACATCACTAAATAAAAAAAACCTTTTGATCCCCTTCATATTTTCTAGGAGCCTCCATATTGAGTGTACTGTTTCTTTGAAAGCTTGTTCATGTGGTCAAAAAACCTTTTTTTCTACTAGAGAAATGTATTACCATGACTAATTTGATTAGACAATTTACTTAATGAGTATAAAAAACTAAGTATCCGTTTGATTGTAAATGTGGAAAATGAGTAGAAAGAAAATGTTTTATATGAAATTGATTTGCGTAGAAATTATTGTATAAAGAATGTAATTAATTGTGTTTGATCGGTATAATTTTTCATGGAAAATGTTGAAAGTTTAGTGTCCGTTTAACTTCGTTTTTTATGAAAATTTTCTATTAAATTGATAATTTTTTCTACCATTCGGTATAGAATTTGTTTCAATTGCCAAGAAAAAAAAATTATTATACCTTATATCATTCGTTTGAATTTGTTTTACTTGAAAATTGTCAATAAAAGTGATAATTTTTTTTACCATTATATCTAGACTTTTTCCTAATTGTCCAAAAAAAAAAAAACAAAAAAAACCTGAAAATTTTTTTCCTACTAAAACATCAAGAATTTATTTTCTTCAAAAATGTGAAAAATGAAAAAGGTGGAAAAATAAATTTCGGGAAAATTTTGCCCATCAAAACACTACAAAAGTTGAAAAATGGAAAATATGACGAAAAACGGAGCCTAAGCAAAATTAGTAATAATGATTGCGCCTATCATTTTATTATTCCATAACATTTTATATGAATCCACAAATATACAAACTGTAGAGTTGAAACAATGGTATGTGATGCTACAACCAAAATCAAGGTATCAATTCTCTCTTTCACAAACCAGACTAGATTGATTCCATCAGAAGGAAAAACACAGATGCCCCCAAGTAAACATCATTTACGAATTCTTAGTTTCAGCATATAACAAAATTGTTCGAAATTCTCTATAATTCCACGGAATATATTGGTATTTACATAGGGCAGCCACAATCCACTCTTCTTCACATGGTCACACACTGCATAGTAGACAAGTAACACACATCATAGTCCTTTATATTTACGCCAGAGGTTGCTCTTGCACAAATGTTAAGCTGAGCATCTAATGTGTACGTGTTAGGCTCATCGTGTTCGACCAACATATCGTACTGTTTTATGAGGGCTTGACTTCTCAAACACATTAGTTTCAGCATTTACTTGGGGTGAACTTCTGGGGCCATCTTTTACTGTTTGAAGTTGTTCCAACTTTTCCAGGACCTCGGTCATGGCTGGCCTATGTTTAGGGTCTGTGTGGAGACACTGTAATGCAAGGGCAGCTGTAGCTTGTGCCTCCTTTTTAGAGTACTGACCTCCTAACCTTGAGTCCATAATTCTCAAGACTTTCCTACTATCGTTTAGGAACGGTTTTGCCCAGTCCACCAAGGTTTCATCAGCACCTCCCACATTCTCATCGCCTGCTGCACGTTTACCAGATAATAGCTCTAATAAAACGACTCCGAAGGTGTACACGTCATTCTTTGGAGTCAAGTGGCCTGTTTGATCATTTTAGTTAAGCAAAATATAAGACTAAGCAGTATGCGAAAAAGTAACAAAAATGAGAAATCAAGTGAAAAAGTAACCTGTTGCAACATATTCCGGTGCAGCGTAGCCCCTAGTACCCACAACTCTGGTTGACACGTGAGTTCTATCTCCACGAGGACCCTCCCTTGCAAGGCCAAAGTCTGAAAGTTTTGCATTGAAGTCCTGCAAAAGTAAGATCAAAAGTGATTTATAACACCAAAGTGGATATTATAGGCTAAAGATTCAAAGTTCCAATGTTTAATCATACCGAATCAAGTAGTATATTGGATGCCTTCAGGTCGCGATAGATTACATTGGCGTCTAAACTATGCAAGAAGGACAATCCTCTCGCAACATCAACTGCAATATGCATCCTTGTAGGCCACGCCATAAGTTGCCCTCCTTCTGCACAAAAAATCGCACCCATTACTCACAAAATCTTTCTCCTCATTTTGTATTAACACATCTTAAAAATGTGTGATTAAGATTATGTAGCAACATATGCACGTTCATGAGAATCAAAAATGTTAGTTATGGCCAAGTAGATGAATCCAATCACGTCATAAATTGATAACAAAAATAACGAACAACGGGTAGTTATATAAATGAAAAGCAATAATCCCATAGAAGAAAATTCACTCACTTCTAAACAGATGATTTTCCAAGCTTCCTTTCGTCATGTATTCGTAGACTAAAAGCCGACTCTCAGATTCTGAGCAGTACCCAATTAGCTTCACGAGATTTTCATGATGCAAAAGACCTAAGTAATTTACTTCGGTCTGTCGATTGAAACAGATAAAACAAAGTCAAGTCACAGTACTAGGCAAGTATTCTGAGCATGTTTGGCTGTGATTTGCCACACGTTTAGAAGTAAGTTAAAACTTACTTTGCGTTACTTATTTTGTCAAATGTGATTTACAGGGTTATTTTTCTCCCAAACAAAACTTATTTTTCTAGAAAGTGATTCTTAACTTACTTTTCCACTTTTAAGCAAAGCCAAACATGCTCTCTATTACAGCAAGAAAAATTAATAATTTGCTTACTAGCCATTCCCGGTGACCTTGAAAACTTTCGGCCTTGAGTTTTTTGACGGCTACTATCATCCCAGTTCCTGGTCTGGTCGGAGCCAATGTGTGCTCGTCTAACCATCCTTTAAAGACATATCCAAAGCCTCCCTCCCCAAGAAGACTATCACTTCGGAAGTTCCTCGTGGCATTCTTGAGATCGTAGAACGTAAAGGATTTCAGGTTGCTGGAGACACCTTTTTTTGATGCTATAAGAGCTTTGCACAAGGACCCTGAAAATGTAGGCTGGTTTAAAGGATTTGAAAACTGTTCTGTGTTAGGATGTGCAGCTTTACCATCTGAAAAAAGAAATCCAAGTTAAGTCAATACAAGATTTTTCATTGAAATTCACACATCAAAAGTTGTAAACATCCAGGACGTATACTACACACGGCTCGACATTACAATACTCAAGATTAAGTTAACTTATTTTCATTTTAATATTGTCTAGTATTATCCAATCCAACTTACTAACCAATGTTTTACAAACTAGCATATGTTTCCAATACCATGGAGTCAACCAAGAATTTTAACAGAAGTTGTAAATGCTCCTTCAAATATTTTATCTACATGAAACACAGTTATGAGGGAGATTATTTGCTTTAATTAACAAAGTTTTCCTTTCTTCTAAAACATCTGTAATGGACAAAATGCAAAAATTAACACTTATCCCAAGAAATACATCAAAACTCTGTCCTTTGAATTACATAGTAACACAGAATCCTATGAAATTCATAACATAAAATAAATCCTTAAATTTACATTCAATAAGAAAAGGAAGCACAAATCCTAATATTGATGCCCTCCAACTTTATTCTTTTTAACATTTCAGTACAAATCAGTCCAAACCAAGCCTCTTTCCCAATAAATTCATTGTTGAATAAATGAATTAGAAGGTAAATTAATAAACAGAAACTTGGTTTAGGAATCATACCAGACAATTGGTCAGAAGAAGCATGAGCAAGCTTAGAAGATTTGCCCAAACAAATCCCCATATTAAAAATACCTCAATAAATACTCCCTTAACTGTTGGCAAAAATAAATGGTGGGCTGTGAAGAGGAAGAAGGTGTAAGTATAGGAATGCGAATTCAACAAGTAAAAAGCATTTTTGGGTGGTTTAAAAGAGTGGACAAGAGAGAGACAATCATCCATTTTAGGGTCTTCAGTCAAGGATTAAGAAAATCTTCATTGAAAATAATGACACAGAACCGCCTTCATTTCATATAATTCTTTGACATTTTCATGGTCCCAATCTGCCTCTGAATAAAAAATTATGATTGCCATTATTTGACTGCAATCTGCTTGGAGTAATCCTTTTTTTTTTTTTCAAAAAGTTTGACTAGTCTAAGAACAATGACAGAAAATATCCTTTCCATCCCAATTCTCTTTTTAAGTTTTGCTACACTTGCCCTATAGTTTACGAATTTAGGATGCGTTCGGTAGTGATTAAAATCGGATTAAAATTGAAAAATTAGTAGTTATGTATTTTCAATTTTAACTGAATTTTAAACTGTACCAAACAAGCTCTTATTTACATTTTCTGACACATCACACAATTTTGCCATTCATTTTATGGCCTTGATTTTGACACCTCAAGGAGTGTCAAACTAGCTTAATTCATTATCTTTTGATCAGTGTGTAAAATAAGTACTTTCATACAAGTATAAATTTCACCGTCTATCCTAAAATTTTCTTAATGTGTCCCTCTTCCGTTCTCGACCTTTTGGCATCCATGTCGTGGTGTCGAATTGAAAGGGCAAAATTGTTAAAAAGTATTTCTTTATTCCAAACAATCCAATCGGTAACTTCGATTTTTTGTTGGGAAATTCAAATAGGAAAAAACTTCTCAACTCGATTTTTTAACATATAATAAGCGTGCTGAATTTTGAATGGTTCGATCCACTCCTTGTCACATTGAGAAATGAATTTAACAATTTATAGTCAAGTCAAAATCCCTATTAGAATGATCTATGATTGAGGCGGTCTTAGTGTACGACACATCCGCCCTTTCCTGGAAAATACTTAAATTATGTATTATTCATATTCAAATTGAAGCTAGTACATCTGTACCTTTTGTTGCGTGGAATAAAACTCCATCCAATCAATCTGGAAAATAGAAAAATTTTCATAAAAAAAGGGAATTTGAACTTTTCAAACTTCATTTAAAAACGTTTTTATTATAATCTTTATACTCTGCTTCAATGAAACTTTATTACAATCTTTACGGGATCCACGACTTTTCAACTGTAATTTCTTTCAACTTCTATAAGAAATTCACTAAAAATCTTATTTTTATTTAAACCAGAAAGGTGCTTAATATCACTACTCGACCGAGTCCATCTTTGATAGGTTTTTTTATAATAAATTTTGTGAAAAAAATGACTTCTTTTCTTTAAAAATCGTATAATTAAAAAGCGTGGAAAAAAAATATAATTTACGTATAAAATTATTTTACTGAGAAAATATACGATCGAAAATGATTATGAAATTATTTTTTTTATAAAATGGAGGTCAAATAAGGATTAAATCGTAATAAATATATCAAATTGTAGAAATTAAAAAATAAATAAACGGGACGAAAAATAAACTGTGAGGCAGCGGACGAAGAGGACCGCGCCCCCCATCTGGTTTCTAGATCTTAGTTATCATATATCCACCTACTATTTTTAATGTATAAGCAACAATCAAAAAAGTAATTTTTAAAGGCAAGTATGGTTAATTAATTTAGATATAATGTCTTGACTTCACGTAATTGAATCCATTATTGCGAATAGTCTAATTTTTATTATATATAGTCTCGATTTCGAAAATAAGTTATCTATAAAATTTATTATTCGTTCTCTGAATTATCATATTGTTATTACGTTTAAATATCAAAAGCAAAAAGAATTATCGATTTCAACCTCCTTTTTTTTGACCCAAATAGAATGAAATATTCAAAGATGTACAACTTAAAATTACGTATTAACGTCTATTTATCATGGAATAAAAATAATTTATTGAAAGAAAAATACCCCATTTTCTTGTTTTTTTCCTCCAAAAAGTCTTTTATTCAAAGAAATATGCACCAAAAACTCAAAATGTGAACGTGGTTATTAAAAAAGTCTTGGACTCGCTTCATAATTACCATCATAACCTATAACCCCACGTTGTTAACTTGTCAGTCTTTGCTTCTCTAAAGTTGATTTGACATGTTTTGCACAGTATTAGAGTTTGTTTGAAAGTTACTTTTAAAATTAAAAAATTACTTTTAAACATGATTAATTGACTTTCTAAAAGTATTTTATCGATCTAGAAGAACTTTTAAAAAAACCGACTTAAGGTAACTTTCTCAGAAAATCATTCTACAAGTAAAAGTCCTATCAAACGAATTCTAAACGATATCAAAGCCCTGTTTGAGCCAAATTATTGTAGAATGAGAATAAAAAATATAAATGTTATTGAAGTTCACACAAGAGACAGAAACTTTGAATGTAAATGTTGATGTGATGAATAATAATCATATTTTTCATTTTAATGAGATGATAATATAGATCAAACGGGAGCCAAATATGTAAAAACCAATCCCCATTTTGCAGCATCAAAGTTTCGAATGCTAAGTCACTTTGTGGGAACATCAATCATTTACACAATTGATTCTAGTGTCAATGTTGTCAAACTTTAATACTCATGCATGCCTGCAATGAGTTTTCTACAAAATAATAGCAAAATTCGACGTACCAAAAAAATGCAATAAAATATACTTCTAGCTTCACTTATTGCTTTCAAAGTTTAGAGTTTTTTTACTTTTAATCCCCTAAAGTAAGCATTCGACAAGATTAGACTAAATAACTGACGAATTCTATTATAGTTTTTATTCATCATATCCAATATCGTCAGTCCAATATACCAAACATGCTACTGCAATTCAAAGCACATAAACATCCAGACGTCTAAACTATTTCCGGGCATATAAAAAGATTCTAGCAAATCCCAAACTTCCTTTCTACTATCCAGTCTTCAACATTACACAAACTCAAGAACTTCTCTTCCAAGATTAGCATTACAATCAGGTCGAAAAAAATAAGAAATCAGATCAATCAGATCAAGGCCACTAAAAAATGCCTAGCGAATGACGCTAATGGGAGGAAAATAAGTGAGTCGAAGGAACAATCAAGCAAATTCGACATATATTGCCGACTAAAAACCAATAGAAACCAGATACACAAGGACATCGATATAATTACATTTTTCTAGAGTAAAATTAGGTTGATGTATTAAGTTCCTGTTTCTGCTCTATCGTCTGGCCCGGCAAGCATAATCTGGAAAAATTAGAGATTGTTTTAATTTCCATTTGTTTTTCATTACTGGAACACAGATTATAAGCGAAGAACAGAAGCAACAAAGATTGTGACACTTACATTACAATCAAATGCAAATCTTCTAGCCAGCATAATAGCTGCATTTCTCTCTCTCTCTGATTCAAATGCTAAGACGAAAGAATGCCCGACTTGTGCTTGCCAATATGCTGCCTGAGCTGCCGCGTTCCCACCACCTCGAACTCCACAAAGCTGAGGGTGGAAAAACAATATTATAATTGGTTGTTTTAGTCCAGTTTATGGGTGAAAAAAGGGTAGCCGAACATGTAGCAAATGTCCTGACTATAAGACTGTAGCAGTTTCAGAATAAACAACATTTCAACCTTGTCATAACTTAAGTAAGAAAAAAATTTCAACTTCTTGTTATATTTCTCTTACAATTCAATTCACTCCTTCATACAACATTTCTCGTGCTTCTGGTTACAAAACTAAGACTCCTACTTTCACTTTTTGTGAGAGAATTCTACACAAATCCTGTATTTTTATGTAACATGTATAGATGTTCACGAATCTTCAAGATTCACTTTCACAAGTCAAGATTAATTTCCAACAAAAATTAGTAATGACAGCAAATAAAGAGAAACGTCGTGACCAACTATAACATAAAAATAAGGAAGGAAGGGTATGGATCTCTGTGGATTAACATTTGAAATGACCCTCGACAGAGTCAGCAAGGGGCCCATATGGTACACAATAAAGCTTATTGAGATGCATTCAATACCTGCATTGAATTGGAATAGTATTCTTTTGCCACTGTTGTCTTTCCTTTGCAAAGTTTCATTCGCATCTTCCCCACGTGCAGTACATAGATAGACTGCGACTGATTATCTACCCCGTTAATCTGGATAATAACTACCTGAAATGGACAAGGATTTCAATGTAATTGCGATAAATTGAATGGCTAACTACTTCATGGTAGATACAATACGGACATGTTCAGTACAGTGCTGGAAATGACGAGATCTCTAAATGGACAAGATTCTAGCTTCTTTTCTTTTTCAATGTCAGGTACAATCCATCCACTGGACCAAACATGTCATATATGAACACATGTACGCAGACAAGATATTGTCGATACAATAGAATATTTACATTGAATTCGGTGTCATGCCTTCGCACCAATGCTTCTACATAGTTCCCTAATCCAGCCGCTGTTCAGGAAAATGGAATCAGTAGTGTACGCAAACAAATAATTCTGTAATTTTAAGGAAATTTAAGTCAACAGACCCGGATCGATTGGAGCAGTGGTTCTCACTGTTATTGTTTGACCATCCGTCATAATAACAGCTTCTAGAAATCGGCCAACATCGAAAGGCTCTGGAGCATAAACAGATTTTGTGGCCCCTGACTTGGTAAAAAGCTTTTAATGTTAGAACAAAAATGTTACTACTACAAAATAATGTTCTAATTAAAATAAATAATGTTTTCTCGTACAAGCAAATGGAACAAAATGACTTCAACCACCAAATATGCAGAGTCCATCATAGCTACTGAAACACGAATGTTCATGAAGAAATGGACAAAATGTAAAAGGCAATTACAACAGAAACAGCAAAAATAATGGACATCTACTACCTGATATAAGCTCCTTTTTGTCAGCTTCAGAGGTTGAACGGTACCATTGAATAGTACATTCTGAAATTTCTGGAGCTCTATCAGAACAACGATATATCACCAAATATGAACCCAATGCCTCGGTACCATCTATTTCATATAAGTAGGGCATATTTTCCTCGCCCTTCTTGCTCATCGCCAGCTGAAAAGATTTATGAGAATGAACGTGTAAGAGATTCGACCTGATGTATTTTCAAAATTCACTGCACAAAAATCGATCCCACCAAGTATTTTTAGATAATAACACTCAATTAAAACTTTTCAGAGGGAATAAGTTATACACCTACTAATAATATGCAGATGAAGTATCAGCAAACAGCCAAAAAAATCGACTAATTCAAGTAATCAACTAATCTCAAATATTCTGTATTTTTTGGAGAAACATCTTATCCCAATCAAGGGCCTTTTGCAGGTCTATCTCACCTCACATGTAGAGCATGTTTGGCTAAGATTAAAAAGTTCACATATTAAGTAAACAAGTAAGTTTTAAAATAAATATTCTTCTAATTGTTCAGAGTTGGAAATAAGAAATTTATTTTAACATCAAGGTAAGAGTTACATAATAACTCTTTTAATTTACAAGAAAGAAAAAAATAACCTATCTGAACATATTTGGAATCAATAATTACTCGAAATTGACTTCTAATTTTTTTTTTAACTTAGCCAAACATGCTCGTAATTTATTGACTTTCTTACAGTGTAAAAACACTTCACATTCCTCCACATCACACATTATTTCATTCTTCCCTCATAAATGTCAGATGCCAAAATATACTTATGGTTTGTTAGGTGTAGATTTTTTAAAAATCATTTTCACCCACATTCTGTGGGACTCATAAATTTTCCCTACTTTTTAACCACACACTTTCCCAAATAAAAAAAATCATTTTTCACTTGGAAAAAGTTCTCCCAAACAAATGTTTAGTTGGAAAATATCTCAGAAAATAATATTGTGGCAAAATCCTCACAGGTTTAGTTTATCTTATGCATCGCTTGGTTGTTTTTTTTTTTTTTTTGTCTCAAATTCCTCTATAACCTACATTATTCAGTTCCTCATCGCACCTACTATTTAGAAGAGATTGTTTTTGACAAAAAAATGAAATGAACCACATGGTTTGGAGCACTTATGCATAACACATTATGGGATCAAGAATAAGAGAAAATAAAAAAGAATTATTTCTACTATTATTAACATAACGATCCCTGTTTTTATGCAGTCAAGTAGTCCCTTGTTTCGACTTTCTAGTTTCAAATTTTTTCACGACAAGGGTATTTTTTTTTTCCAGTTCTTTCAGATCCTATATTGCAGCACAGCTTACAATGATGCAGAAACAACCCTTCTATCTGTAGTTACAGTTTTAATGTAGATCATATCATGGTTTGCACATACCTCTATTGCAGCAATTTCAATTTCGCACTAATCTATAACTTTCTTATTACGTAATATATAAAATCTAGGCACAATTCTTAAATGGACATCATTATTTCATGCGTTAATATTTGCAAAGCAAGGAACAGTAAATATATGACTAAACGTACCTATGACAAAAGATATAAGACTAAAATTTCTTTCTGCCTCTCAAAAATTAATATGTGATAGTGGACGCTAATTAGTCAAAAAAGACAATTCATGAACCACCAAGGCAAACAGGCCACAACAAATCACCGATAAACAAAATGTGAAATATTAAAAATATATGTTCAAAATTTAAAATAAGACAGAAACCTCTTTCTGGAGCTTTAGGTAATGCTTAGATTTCTCAGCAAGTTGAATCCTTAATGCTTGAAGCTCATGTTCCATGTCCATGACCTGCAAATGGTAGTTCTTTCCTCATATTCTCCGGTATGTGTAAGAAGAAGATTGGTTTATGGGATATAATTGATATTTGAAAGAAGTGCTATTAAAAAAACAAATGCAGAAAGACAGTACTAGGTAAATAAAGCAAAAGTACTTTGGGATTTATGTTATTGGAAAAATATATGACATCTTTTAGATGATAATATAATTCTATTGAAGTAGAGAGAGTAAGCACGTGCCATCAGAAATTTGAGGTCCTTTAAGAGAATCAATCATGTGCATATCTGTGTGCAGCGAATAAGCCCGAACAAGAATATTGTAGCGTTTCAAGATACAGATATAAATACCTTACTAGGCTGATGCAGCATTCTGATCCGTCTAGCCTCATGCACATCTTTCATTAATTCTTCCAGATCCTAATCATTAAAACAAAAAACATTACATTGGTGCAATGTGATTGTTAACATGATAAGGCATCAACTCTGATTACTGGTTGATTTCATATACAGCAGGTGCTGATGAAAACAGATTTGTAGATAAGACTTCAACAGGATTCCAGACGGTGAAGGCATGTTCGGACATGCAAATAATCTCCACTAGCAAATCTTCATAGCGTAAACATATATCAGATCATATGTTCTTGTTATCTTATATGCAATAAATGGACAAAAAGTATACATATATCAAATACATATTTAAAGTTAGCATGCACTTAGAGATCAATGGGCTGCTGAAAAATCCTGACCAAGATTCTAAATGCAATAATTTAGAAATACATAATTATCTCAAATAAAATTTTAAAGTTCATAATCAATATGCACCTAGAGATCAATGGGCTGCTAAAAAATCCTCAAGAAGATTCTACACCCGAGAAAAAAAAATATATAAATATATCAAATACATGTAAACATACACTCAGAGATCAATCTTTACCAAGATGGTTAACAAAATTAATATGGATTCATGGAGCAAACGGCATGCAACTTATTGTTACACATCAAAATCATTTTCCACAAAATTGTGCAGAATAGTATCCACCCCAAAAGTAAGAGAATGCAACAAAAAGAGTAAAAAAAATATATATTTCTCAATATCTGTGACTGCAGATGCGATACAAAAATTTTGCTATTATGTTCTTTGACTTGTATGCCCAAAGAGAGTATAACACCATTTAACCATTATGAAAAACCAGATGGCTAACAGAAGAAACGTGACCACATTAAAATTTTCTTGAAGATGAATAAAAACAAAGGAATTTTTAGTGGACCTGTTTCCCTAAAGCTCGCGACATTCGTTCATGTTCCTGAAGAGCCTCTTCCACTCTCTGGACTGCTGCTCTAGCACTCTCAATTTCAGCCCGTGCAAAAGCCCTTTCTTTGTCAACAAGTTTTTTAGCCTCTTCTGAAGCCTGCAAAACCATACAGTTATCAGAAGACAAGAAAAACAGGAAGAGTTTATACAGAGAGTTTCTTGAATATGACACTGTTGCAGCACATGACAATATACATGCATACAGAATCAAATATTCACAAATTAATAAGTCGGATGTGTATTCCCCTATTAAACCTAATATCTTCCCATGTGCGTGTGCATCAGATTTTTTAGTCCTTGGGGAATTTTTGCTAAGTGAGGAAAGAAGACTGACAAAAAGGAAAGCACTTCGGTAAACAGATTTTCTTGGGAACAAGATAGATTATGCATGGATGAAATTACTATCAACTAAAGATAAAAATGACCTGTACCATAAGCCTTCTTGTACATATTTTCTCGCAACATTAGGCCATACACTCTCAACTGTTTTTGTTAAGGGAAAGAAATATTTATATATCTTATACAAAAACCTAAACTGTGAAAATGAATTAAATTCGCGGGTATAATGTCTGTATAACAAATGGAAAAATAAAGATCGCAGTACATAATAATTAAATGTGAACTTCATCACATTATAAAATGTCTAATTCTGTGTCGTCATAGCTTAGTCCAATCTGAAACATGCAATCCACTTTTCACCTTTCACCTAGTTATTAGACAGAAACGAAGATTTTCAGAACTCGTATAGAACCATGTCATATGTCCCTGAACCCGTATGCTAGTAGTGTGCTGAATAGAGTCATAGAAGATTGGACATGTTGGATCATGCACATAAAAATTTGTTTCAAATTACATTTGTCTACCAAGAAAACTCTTTTAAGGGAAAGACATACATCATATAACATGTGCGTATTTTACCTGCTTCAGAAAAGTTGCAAGCTTTTTCACTTCATCCTTTTCTTGAATAAGCTCTCCTTCCCTCTGAGTCAACTGAACTGCTAAAGCTTCAACCTGGAAACAAGAAAATACTGGCAAGTGGGATAAGTGGGACAAATTCACTGGAAACATTTAGCTGTAATTGACCCCTAGAGACTAATTATAGTCACTGTAATATATCTTACTGAAGTAAATGAAAAAAGAACCAAAGATTATGGTGGAAGACATCTATGTAATCACCAATAGCATATCTCACTAGTGTTTCAAAAAAAAGGTGTAAGACTATGAAACCTAAGAGTATTCATCTTTAGCACATCTTCTCTGCATTCCAGGGTAGATAAAATGGTTGTATCTGTCTCAAACCAGTTTATTTAGTTTCAATAAAGCAATCCAAAGAAGTCTACCCCTTGACATCACATTTCTTGATTAGTCTGTTCCAAGTCCAGGTAAGTCTGACTTCAATACTCATAGTTGAGAAATTTGATTAAGCCATAGTTCATCCTCATGCATCTCATATCAATTTGATGGTCAAGCATTGCATTCATTTGGTATGACAACATTGAAAAGAACAAAGGTAGAAAAGGTAAATTAGGATAGCAATCAGGGTTCACATAAGAAAACAAAACCACAAACTAACCATAGCAATAGCTTCCTCGACATCATCTTTGTTTTTACCAGCTACGCGTCCTCTCAACGCTTCAAGAGCATCTCTGAGCTTCTTCAGAATCACGTGTTTCTCCAATGAAGCTGCCTCTTTGAGTCTTGCCTGTTGCCCGTAAATAAATGACATTCAGAATCATCAACGGGGCTAATCTTACTCAATAAAGACACATTATTTTCTGATGTTTGAGATGGAAAAAAGGAAAGAAATGTATCTTGAGAGGAAAGCTCCACGTAGAACTTGTTAAAAACAATTCCACTCCGGATACTTCATAACAAGACTAGATGAAAAGTGAGATTAAACAAGCCCAAACCTCATCAGACAACTTAGCAGCGGCAGCCAACCCTTTCTCAAACTTGCTGGCAAGATCACGAACAGAAAGACGTTTTTGCTGCTCCAGCAACAAGGCAGTCTCCCGCGCAACCACCTCTTTCATAGACGATATTTTAGAATCCTCTTTGACCTCCACAGTCTGATTGTGAGCTCCAATTTTATAATTTGGAAACCGACTAGAGGCAAATACCACATCAGCTGACACTGGTGAAACTGCATCTTTTTGCATTGTATAACTAAAATCGCGACCTAATCTCGTCATAATTTAATTCACCTACAGAACACAAGTGTTATTACTTCATTATGCTTAAAAGATAATAGTAAAGCAAGTACTTCTACTGCAACTTTTCAACCTCAAATTATATAGGCTCAAAAATTTTCAGTAAACTAACTACAATAAATACAATAAAGGGTCGGCTTTTATCAACCCAATTCGCCACATTAAGAAATTAATCTAAAAATGGACAGTAAAAACAGAAAATTGATGTCAAAGAAAATCAACCGCCAAAATGTAGCATTTTTACCTATGTATAATACTATTAATCACAAGCTAATTATAAGGAAAATAACTCAAAAGTAGTTATCACATCCAAAGAAACAATAAAGATTGGTCTACCAATAAATGAAAATCGAATATACCGCAGAATTTACGCTAGTCCAGATAATATTTCCAATAAAAACAGTAAATTTAAGAACAAAAGATGATCTTAAAAACCCTAAAACTGTTAGACCCGTGTGAGTGTGTGTGAGAGAAAGAAAAATGCAATTCACAAAAAGTATCAAAGAAGACAAATTGTACTCACAGATCATGAAAATTTAGAAAATGGGAAGTTAAATTATCACAATCTTCGCTTTGATGTTAAATGAAACACTAGATCAATCGCGACAGTTTGAATGTATAGAGAGAGAGAGAGAGAGAGTATATGAAAAAAAAATGACAAAGGAGGAAAGACGGTATTATACGTTTAAAGGTAATTTGGGAAAGGCAGGCCGCCCACCCAACACCACCGCACCCCTGCCCTACCACCACCACCCTACCCCCTGTATATTTGCGTGTATTATTTGGCCTTTCACTGCATAATGCATACTTTAGCATTCTTTGAGGTTTTAAAAACACTCTTTTGCCACTCAGAAAAGTCAGATGTTGTCTTTTGTTAATTTATTTGACAATTGCTTCAGATTAAGCAAAACATAATTAGTGATAATATACGTTTAATGAAGGAGATTGAGTGATTGCTTAGCTTACAACTCATAATTTTTTATGTGTAGTTTATTACTTGGTGGAATCATTTCTGGATTACCTAAAAAACAAGTCATACTTGGTGGAATCATTTCTGGATTACCTAAAAAACAAGTCATGTTTTTTCAAAAATAATACTTTTAATTGTTCTTTGATAATATAAAATATAGTGAGACAATATTGAGTCAACGGTACCACACGATCAAGAAGTTTCGTTCCTTGAAAAATAAATAATTTTTCCGATGATTGCTAGCCACTTAAAATTTTTAAACAAAATAGATATGTATAATTTATTCGTTATCCCTATCAGTGTGACTAGTAGAAAAAAAAATGATTTTGCACCCAAAGGTAAAAGTGAAACGAGTCGCTCGTGCTTCTCTCGACTTCATGACATGTGCAGCAACGTTTAAGAAAGAGTTGAGTCAATATTTTTATAATCGATTTAATTTATGAATATTTTGTAACTTGTAGTGACTTTTCTGAACATTTTAGGTGGAACGAAACTGTCATTCTTTCTAATTTTCGAAGTTTTACAATTCGACCCAAAGGGAAATCATATGAGAACGAGAAAATAAATTAAAAGTAAATAAATAAATAAAGCAGTTGAGAAATGTGTACTATATTATGATAATTTGTTACTTGCTTGGACTTCAAACTTTTGATCTTAGGGCTCCACCGCTGGTTCGCATTCATGCTTTGGAATCACCTTTATTTTCTGTTAATTACGGAAAACCCCCAAAATGGACAATTACCGGAAACAACTTGATGGTGACACATGTAATAAATAAGGTTAATAAATAATGTCCACGGATTCTGTTAGGCCCGTGAAGTAGTTCATATTTTGCTGTCCGAATCCATTGTCCAACTAACCCGATTACAGAACATTTATTTTTACATGGGGATTGTTGGAAAAAATATATAAATTGAAGAATTGACTTTGACATAAATTCTGAGTGTGATTCGTTTATTTATTTTGAAAAATTATGATTGATTTGTGTTCTCCTTTGTGAGAATATCGAAATTATATATTTACTTGTCAAAAATGATACTCAGGTAAATGAAAAATTGGAGCTCAGAATGATGAATTGGAAGAGGTCTTGTATTGAAGGGAAACTAATTAAAGTTATCTCACACAGGAAAATGAATAAATTGTTATATATTTATACAATAAATATAATATGTGAAAGAAATAATTAATTAAGATAAAGTGCTCAACTGGTAAAAACGTGGAATTTGTGTGGGAGGTCAGGGGTTCGAGCCACACCTCACGCACTATATCAAAAAGTCTTTGATTGGGCATTGGGGCCTTGGGCTCTTGGGCTTTATTGATTCTAATAAAATAATTATTATTTTTAATTATTTTCGGAATTGCTTAGTGGGTCAACTAGCCAGTAAAATATAATTATTTTAACTGTCCAGTATTTACAACCCATTACCATTGGCCATTAAAACTGTAATTAAATACTGAGTCATGGGGTATGCAGTTACCTTTATTTTCTGGCTATATAAACTCACTTCTGGACTTTAGAAAATGACTACAACAAAAACGAAATTGTCTCTTCATATATACAGTAAAATATTAGACTCAAATTATTTTTTCGTATTTCTGGAGTACACTTGAGAGTTCTGAAAACCTTTTGTGATTGCTGCACAATTGGTTTATTTGATCGTTGTATCCTGGAGGTGATTGTCCACAGAGGTCGCAGCAGTTATCGACGGACAATTTCGCTTTAGGACATCGTGCTGTCACGAGACTCGATCTATTGATAAGTTTTTTCTGCACTTTACCATTATCTTATCCAACATAAATGCAATAACCACTCTAAATATGATTACACTTTAAAATAGGGTAATCATGTGTAGCATAGATATTCACTCCTAGTGCGTGTAGGGGTGCAAATCATAAACTGAAAAAGGTTTCGAACATTAAACTTATGTGCCGGCGCGATCGTATACACTAATGTTGGACATAATAAACTTTTGTTCATACGGTAAGTTAGTTGCACAGTCGATATGTGTACATCCCGTATTTCTGTCATACGGTGAGCTAGCTGCCTATCCGGTATTTATTCACTATTATTTTGTAATAATGAGTATGTTATGTTTTTACAATAATGCTACGAGTACATTATAATTTACATTCTTTCACATTGACACTATTATCTCCTTTGATTTTTTCAACGTTTTTTCACACCACTCTCCAGATTGTGCCATGTTAAAACAAAATTGTACATTTAACATTTTCCATATTTTTATATACACATTTTTAGAAGTGATAAGTATGTTATATTCTAATTCAATTGTAAGAATTCATTATTTTTCTGAAAATTGAAAAGTATTTATAAAGTTTCTATAAATTTTTGAGGTATGCATTATTTATTTATGTATGGAGTGATTAAAATAATATTAAGAAGTAAAAAAAAATACTTTATTAGCCTAGGTTCGTTAGACTTGAGGATTGACCTCCACTTCTTTTCACGTCTTACATCTTTTAGAACATTGAATATAATTCTAACGCTTCATTTCAAACAAATTTGAAAAATATAATAGCATGAAAAGGAGGGTTAATTCCAGAAAATTCAAACATGCAAGAGTCATGATTTTCAAGAAACCAATGAACAACTAAACGCAGATAATACATTTGAACAAATATAAACAAATTTATCAACCTATAAGAAATTATAAACCATTTAATTTATAAATATATAAAAATGAATGATGATTAAGCAGTTAGCACTTGTAGATCCATTCAAATATATAATTAGAAATGAAGTTTGACGATTTTATAAATTTAGTGAGAGGAAGCAAAGCCCCTGTTTGACAACTTTTAATTTAATATATGTTACATAATCATTTTTAATCATAACTTTTACACATAAATACATAACTTTTTCATCATTTTCAACCTCACATTCTCCAAAAAAATACTATCCAAAAAAAATTTTGTTAACTTTTTGAGGCCACCAAACAGGGCCAAGTCTACGTTTAAGCAACTAAAAATTAAATTATGCGTACTTAATAATAGTGAAATTAAGCTCAAGTAAACACTCCAACAACAGTAACAATAAATAAATTCAAGTTGCAATACAAAGATTTAACCAAAAGTTTTAAGCAAAATACGGAAAATTTGAGATGAGAATTTCACTTAAAATTCAGAGCAAATAGATTCACAAGCGTTTTAACCTAAAGATATTGAAATAATCTTCGTTTAGACAACCATTATTTAAAAACTCTTTTTTGATATACTTATTCTCAACAACACATTAACACAATAAAATATTCTCCTAAAAATCAGTATTCAAAACATCATTTTTTCCATTAAATGATTGTCAAACAAGAACTAAAGTGCATTAGTTCTTGTTCGGTTTCCATTTTTCAAAACTTATTTTCAACCATGTATTTTTAGGACCCACAATATTTATAACTTTTCAATTACATATTTCATCAACTTTTTTTTAAAATATGATTTTTAACAAAATTAAAGAGCCGCTTAATAAAACTTAGCTCCTATTTAATGGTGATTAAAATTAGATTTTTAGTCGATTTTGAAAAAAAAAAAATGATAAAAGTATGTGGTTCAATAATTGTGGGTCACAATGGTTAAAATTAATTATTGACTTTGACTTAGATTAAAAAATTAATTTTAATGAATTAGAAGCCCTTGTTTGGTGAGGATTAAAATCAAGATCATATTTCTATTCTTTTCGAAGCAAGACAAAAAGAGATCGATATTCATTTTAAAAAAAAAAAAATTTGATTCGTTCAAATCAGATCTAATCGAGCTAAGTGGCATCTAGCCAGCCCACAAAAGGCCCCTCAATTTTTATTTCTACATCAAATAGTCGTATCTTTCCCTTGTTCATACTTATATTATAGTACTAAGTTCTCGCTCGAATCTCTTTACTTTAATTTATTTTTTATACTCATTTTCAATTATATATCCACACAATAAAATATTTTATACGTAAATCTAAATTCTTTTTCTTAATGAGTAATGCTACACGAACATAGGGGATGACTAAACACACGCCTCGGGGGTCGGGCATTATTTTATTCATGTGGGACCCATATGCAATGTGAGGGTCCATCACTCGAGATGTCAAACATTTTCAGGTAAATAGGCTTTACTCTTTGATAAATTTTATTATGTGGGCCCCACGAAGAGGATAAAAATTATATTTTAATAAAACTTTACCACTGAACCACCCTGCCCCGAATGGGGCGAAAAAAACCCGCCCTGACAGGTTGGTGGGGTGGGGATCACCGATCACTGCCAAGTCTCGGGTCTAGGGGTGAAGAAAAAAAATAATAATTACAAATTAAAAAAAAAGTTTATTGAAAAAAAATAAACGGGGCAGGCCACGCCCCACCCTGCCCTGCGTCGTCTAAGGTGGGGGAGTGGCGGGGTGGTGCCCGTCCCGTTGCCATCTCAACACCGAACATGATTTAAGCTAGACCCCAAGGCGGGAAACGAGCATCCAAACTCTGTTGCCGACTTTTTAGGGGTTTTCATAACCGAAGATTTAGCACTTAACCACCTTAAGAACAAATCCCCACGATCCCCTATCATTTGCTTACTGCACAACCTTCAAATTCGACAAAATATACAATCCATTTCCAATTTCAGCTTAGAATTCAATAGCGAAGTAGTAGTAAGCGATAACAATGGATAATCAGGATATAGATGCACTGCAGCGACTAGTTCCAAAGCTTGTGAACGACCCGACCCTCCTGTCTGATCCTCTTATCGACTTCTTCTGTGATTACATTGGAAGGTTATGCATCCATCCATATTTAATTAAATTTGATTGCATTCGTGTTAATTAATGTATGTTTTAGTAGAATTCATGTTATGCTTTGGATATGAAATTAATGTCAGTTTTATTGAGTGTTCATGTACGAATCAAGGCATATATATCAATTGATGTAAGTTTTGTTCACCATATACACAAACACGCACACAATTCTATAGTTTCTTCAAGAAATTGGCATTTGTGGGAGTATTCAGTTGATGTTGTGGTTTGATATGAATTTTGATTATTCATATACGTATGGATAAATTGATGTAGGTTTTAGTGTGTGTGCATTTGCATAAGAGTTGATTTTGTGCTTTTGGCGTTCTTGCTTTCTTTTGTTATTTTTAGTCTTGGAGGTGAGATTATGCATAATTTATAGTTGATGTTGTACTTTGGATATGAATTTTGTTTCCTGTTTCCTTTTGTTATTTTTCAGTCTTGAAGGGAAGATTCCAGAATCTGCGTGGGATACTGAAGCGGTACATCATTTAATCCAACTTATCTCATATATATTTGATCAGTTTAGATGATCATCCATATTGAAATGATCATCCATATTGAAAACTAAATTCAAAGTTAGAATTTGGCATATAAGTACTAATTGCAACAAACAAACGAAAAGGGAAATTAATTCAGTTAAGAGTTCAATTTTCCTTGCACACACAAACTTGGAGCCCCATGGAACTGTTTTGTACATGATGACATGCCATTATCTGGAGAAGGCAAAAAACTAATATGGTCATAGGTTTAGAGCATAAGGGTTCATGGTTAGAGGTGTTAAAATGCAAATTTTCACTAATTCCATATCTTCTTTTGTCTTGGAATACGTGAGTTTAATTTGTATGTTATGATAGGGAACACAGAACTCTTGGATGAGATAGAGGATGTGACTGGCTCATGCAATGTAGAAGAAGAAGAAGAAGAGCCAAAGATTGTAGAGTTTGACATTGAACTTGATGAGAGCTATGTCGTGGAGCTTGATAATGATTCTCCACAAAAGGTTCAAGGAATTACACATTTACTTTTTTTCTTTGACTTTCATTTTGGTTGTCATATCCAAATAGGGTGAATTTTCAGAAAATAAATTTTGTAGATGGGAGATTCATCCATCGAGGTTACTGAAGAAAACATTAATGCTTCTCAAGAGGCTGAGATTCAGGCTATGAAAGCAATATATGAAGGTAATATGTAAGCTGATTACACTCTTTATATGTTAGTATGAACATGGCTTTTGTTGTTCAGAAAATATTGAAGAAGCGGTTGAGCATCTTACTGTGGCAATTCTGCTTAACCCTAAATCAGCCATCATATATGAAACTAGAGGTGAATCTCAAACTCTTTTTAACCGTTACTTATAGAAAAGTTTCAGTTATATTTGGATATCTCTTATTTTGCAGTTTAAATGTTTATTTGATGGATTGTTGACCTGCAGCTAGTGCACATATCAAGATGAAGAAACCAAATGCTACCACTCGAGATGCAATTGCAGCTCTGAAGGTCACCAATATTTTTTATTTTCTTTCTATTAAATGTACTATTTCCTTTTCATTTAATTGAAATCAGAACGTGTAAGGATTAGCAGTTAGCATGTTCATGCATTTTTGTTTCAGACACTCCATTTCATTATCTAGACTTACATAACAAAAACTTTAAATTATAGCATCAACTATACACTAAGTTGCTTGTGATGTGCTAGCTACACTGGTTCTATGTCACATTCAACAGCATTCCCTGCATGTAATTATGTAAGGTGTCCGAGGTTTAACATTGAAAGCTACTCAACGAATAGAAATTTTCTGAATTTTCAGTTTCATTTTGTTATGGATGATTTTGGTGTTACATATATAGTTGTAGCATCACTGCGACATTTCTTGCATAGGAGCTCACATATATAAGAATGTTAGTCAGGGATCAATCCAAAATCTGCTAAAGGGTACAAATCTTGTGGCATAGCACAAGCAATGCTTGGCCAATGGGAAGGGGTTGTGAAGGATCTTCACAGGGCGTTGAAGCTGGACCATGATGACGAAATCAGTGTGGTACTTGACAACTTTGGCCTTTACATATTTGTGCTCTATCGTGCACTTGAAATGCCCTTGTGTGCATTTTTTCCTTCCATAGTTAAATTTATGGAAGTGTGACAATATAACTAAGACTAAAGAATTGTTACTTAAGGTCTGAAAGAACTATTAGAAAATAGAATTTTCTCCTCCTTCTCAAGATAGAATTTTCTCCCCTTTTTCCTAAACAATTGGTTATTGTGGTTTGAATCTTGTAAAAGGTTTGGTCCAATGCACATAAAGTTAAGGAACACCGGCGAAAATATGAAAGGCTTCGCAGAGAGGAAAGGTACAAAAAATTTGAGCGTAATCAAGTACGCCGCCAGTTCCAAACTCTGGTAAACCATATTTGCTCAGTGGTTTATTACTGTATGTTGTCTACATATGAAATCTGATTTTCTCTCAAGCACTCTGGTGTAGGTTGCATATCTAAAGGATAAGAAGCAAGAGTAGTCTTCATCATGCGAAAGTCAGGGTGGCATGCTAGGGGGATTTATTGAGTTCAACAAAAATGTAATTACCATCCTATCTTCTGCTGGGCTTGTTTCAAATAACCATATAATCTGGATCATGCCTTCTGCTGATAATATGATGTAGTAATGTCCGTTCCTGCAGAAAATAATTGTTCTTTTTTGTTGTCAATGTGCATGACGCTGAATTGATGGCAACACTCAATGATCCAGAAGTGATCGGTGCTCTTCTAGATGGTATACATAATCAAACTCAACCATATGTCGATATATGGATTTATTTTCCTAGGGAATGCTTTTACCTATTTAGTCCTTTACTTTTTTATCTGCTTAGCAATTTTATAAACAATAAATGGTTCTATTCGGCGGAGAAAGGCATACACAATCTTTAGATGAATCTATTAATAGTGTACTTGCCTTTGATGTTCTGAAAAGGCTTCCATCTTTTGCAGTTACGTTTTATGTTATTGACATCTCTCGTATTGCTGCTATTCACTTTATGTCTATAAGGAACATCATAATTGTATTATAGCTATTTAGTTTCACCTATATTTCTCTTCCTCGCTAATGGTCACTGCATAAGATTTAGCCCTTGTTTGATAATGATATAAACTTCGTGTTCAATTTGGAGCACACTTTAGTTTTAAATGAGAATCTGTTGTTTATATTGATAAGCTGATGGAGCTTCGAAGTTCACAATATTTTATGTTTATTTAGGTCAAGGTTTGTGTCTCTCTAATCATGGCTGTCTATTTAGGTCTATTGAGTATATGAGTAATTAATTTGAGATTATCAGATTTTCGTTAGGAGTCTCAACACTTCAGAATTCTATGAGAGTCTCGATTAGTTATTGGGCTTTATAAACTTTATGTAGTCTGACTTTACATGATCAATTAATTCCAAGTGGTCTATACATATTCGTTCACCTTATATGATCAATCATGGTCGTATAATGTCCTTGTACCTCGGCTTACTTTTGATTATCTCCCCTTGTTCTTCTGTGTTTCTTTCATGTAGTATTCAATCTTAATATCCATGGACTAATCAAGCACCCAAACCTTCTAAAAGACCTTAATAGAAATTCCAAATCAGGAAAAAACCAACAAAGGTTGTTAGAATGCATAATATTCAATCGTGAAAACCCTCAATAAACTGACTATTTGTAACGCTGTTCATCATACCCCGTCCCCCCATCTTGGCCGCAGACTTGTTCTTGAACTTCTGATTCTTTGCATTTTTTTGCCTAGATGACTCTGTCATCAGCATTCTTCTCATTTTCAGCTCCGGAAAACTAGTAGTACAGCCTAAATCTCTAGCTCTCTACTGCCATATAGAATTGTGTTTCCGTTTCTCCTGACTTCAATATGTAAAGACTTGGTTACAAAAAATTAGAGGTGGAGCAAATCGTAGTAATAGTGTCAAAGGTACTATGTAAATATAGATGAGAGGAGACAGTCCTCAATTATAAATCCTTGGAAATATATAGATTCCTGGGAGAGACCTTAATGATCTATAAAATATACAAAGACTAGTAATAATATATGGTTCCTTCTATTTCTGATATTGTTGACTGTTTTGCAGTAATGGCGAACCCTGCTAGTCTGGCAAAGCATCAAGCAAGTCCCAAGGTGGCTGCAGTTATTTCAACTATTTTGACTAAATGTTTGAGACTGAACTGAAGCTTTTAGCGTGAATGAGAGGAATATTCACTTTAGAGTCAGAAATGTGATTTACCTTTGTCATGCTCAGAGACTACGTTTAGTTCAACCATTTTGTACAGCAGTATTTTATGAAGTTCACAGTTGACAGACTAGAGAGTTATTCAGTTTGATAGGTGACACACAATACTTGTAAGACCTTTGATGCTTATACCCCATTTGATTTAGCTAAAAAAGTTAGATAAAAAATCTAAGTTAAAAGTCAATATTAATTTTGATCACACATTTCTTGAACTTTTTACCAAAATTTACTAAAAAATAATTTTTGATGTGTTTTGGCGAGGCAACAAACAAATGAATTCCCACACCACTCACTATCTCAATCTAGGTCGGGTATGGGTCGTGACAAACTATCATAATTTATACAGTGTTCAATAAATTTCTACCTATAGATAAGATATCATCTTATACAAATTAATTTAATTTTAAAGATGAGTTATAGTCAGGTAAGAACAATAAATTTGCACATACCTTTTTCTTGAAAGACATTTAGGACGGACATATAGATCATCGCACACACGGACTCTTAAATAGGTGAATTGTAATATTATATTGGAGTCTCCCATCATCCGTGGACTCCATATTTTGACACATTTGATAAGGTGTGTTGGACATGTTAAGGGTAATATCCCCATGCCCATTAAAGATAAATTAAGTCCACGAGGGTTAAAATTAGATTTTTTTTTAATTATTATTTTGATGAAAGCTGATGAAACGTGTGGTTGAAAAGTTATAGGACTCATAAAATACGTGGTTGAAATGAATTGTGAATTTTAATATATACCAAACATGAGCTAAATAAATGATGTAGAATGGCTTGTGCTACTCCTACAAAATGGATCTCGATTTTAATCATTACAGTTCATTAACTTCAAACTATTAATTCGATTTATTTAATGATCAAACAAGATCGATTGTTTAATGTTCAAACTAAGAGTGCACAAAAAAATCGTGAAATCGCAAACCGAACCGAATCATTAGTTTGAAATCGTTGGTTCGGATCCACGTGGACCCATTGTTTTTTCCCCTCAAACCGAACCAAATCATTTCAAAATGATTTGGTTTAAATTTCAATTTTCAAAAACCGCATAAAATCGAACTGAACCATTTTTTTATTTTTTAATTAAAAAATTAATTTTATTAACTTACAAATTTTAAAGTTTTCACTTTTTAGAAAAAAAAATATCAATTTAACAATACAAATTACAACCAACTCATTGAAATAATCATATAAAGTAAATTAAATTTATTATTATTGACCGATGGTTTTATAAATCCACAACACACGTCCTGACCAAATATCTAATCTAAACTAAAATTAATTTCAAATCATATGAAAAAAAAAAACATTTATTTTTCAATAATCCAAATCATAATTCAACAAAACGACAATAGCAAATCACGCCCCACAACTTCAGAAACTCTAACCTAAACTCTAATTTCTCAAATATTTGACGATTGTGTGTCATCGCTGAACAAAATGTGATTCCCAATCGCAAATAGTTAGTTGTCTTTTGCTTGTTAATCTGCTAATTTTTACTTGAATAACCTCTTTCTCCCTTGATAAGTCTTAAATTCCTATTCAAGTCATTTTTAATTGTTTTTTCTTTTATTTGTTGTTCTTGAACTTATTATACTCTTGTAAGTTGTGATTTAGATTAAAAAAATGAATGTTTGCCTGCCTAGGTGATTAATGAATTTGTTTGTGGTTTAGAAAGAACGAAGAATATAGCTTATTGATTGAGTGAAAATGTTAAAGTTCCTAATTAGTACTACTACATTCTACTTTCTTAAAGTCATTAGAGAATAAAATTTGTCAATTTTCAATAAACTTGAACTATATCATTCTTTGTACATTTAAATATATTATGTTCAGTCCTTATTTTTCATCTCACTAATTGGACGAAAGAATTTTAACCAAACTATTACGGCAGAACGTGTCTCCGTCTTTACCAACTGCTATATGACAATATAAAAGACAAATAAGAAAAGGTAAATAAAAAATAAGAAAACTATATTCGTTTTATTAATATTTTTTAGCAACCAACTTTAAAAATAATTTATTCACGGGTTTCGTGAAAAATATAAATGTAATTTAACATTATTAGTTCTCGTTTAAACTTATATGTTAACTTATTTTAAAAATATTATTATAATGTCGATAGGTAAATTACAAATTAAAATCGAGCCAACCCGCAAATTATGATTTGGTTTGGTTTTCATGAAATGATTTGAGTTGAAAATATGGCACAAACCGTTCAAATCGAACCACTTTCATCATTAGTTCAAACAAGGGAAAATTACCATTAACTAGGTGTTTAGTTTTGTAGTTTAAAATATCAGGTTTATACTTTATTTAATCAAAAATCAGGTTTTAATTTCCACAATTAATATTAATAATGATATTTCAAAATAAATTAATTTATATACCCATCCCTACCCTACCCCGCCCCCACCTCCCAATTTCCTAAATATATCAAAACCCTAACAATTAATCCCTCCCCTCTCTCATCCCTCCTCTCTCTCCACTCTATGTCTCTATCGCCTCTTACCACCTTCTGTTCGCTGCTTCTCTCCCCCTCCATCCTATTTCCTCCCTTTCTTCCCCCCAAGGTCTGCTGCGCAACGCCATGCTATCAGCTGCGACACAGTGGCGACACTGCTGTGCGACACAGTAGCGGCGTCGCAACAGCATCGCTGCTGTGCTGTGCGACACAGCGGCGCGACGTTGCTGGGACCCAGCAGCGTCGATGTTGCTGACAGTTTTTTGTGCTGACAATTTTTTGGGCGTTTTAGGTGGGTGGCGGATCTATGTGTGTGGGTGAGCGGTGTATGTTTTGGGCGGCGATGGTGGATCTGTGGGCGGTGTTTTTTTTTTTTTGCGCCTGCGACCTAATTATTGAACCGTGGCGGTTTTTTTTAGTATGTGATCTAGCTTTTTTGGGTGTCTGTGACCAAACTTTTGAATTGCGGTTGTTTTTTTTTTGTGTCTGTGACCTAGCTATTGAACTGTGATAGTTTTTTTTTTTTTTTGGTGTTTGAAACCAAACTATTGAACTGTTGTGGGGTTTTTTTTTTTATGTCTGTGACCTAACTATTGAACTGTAACTTCAAAATTGATAATTTGTAACTGTAAAGGATTCTGTGACCTACATATTTGAAAATACATGACCGACCAATAAAATAATTTGGGACCAACAAATTTTCTTAACTGTGACTAATTAAAAATATGTGACATATAATTTTTTTCATTTGTGACTTCAAAATAATCTGTGACTGAATAATTTGATAAGTTGTGACCAAAATTAAATTTTTAATTACTTAATAAGGTATTTGTGACTTTGATATCGGAGAAACGGTCATCGAAAAATAGTCGTTGAAATTAAGTGTCGTCGGAGAACAGTTGCAAGAGTGGTGGTGGTGGTGGTGGAGTTGGGGTGGAGTTGGGTGGGGTGAGTTAATCATATTATATTATTGTTAAATATTTAATTTAATAGATTAATTGTAAAATATTATTAATTAATTAATGAAAAAACATGAGTTTTGTAATTTTAAACTTTGAAGCCTAATTTTTGATTCCATGAAAATAAATTCCTGAATCATGCATTTTTCCCACATTAATGTTCTGAAACTAATAATATAATCAAAATTGTTTTATCAAATATAAGCTTATAATTTGTAAGTGTTCTTTAGATGAATCATGCTACGCACTACGCATGTACAACGTTGATTGCAACATTTTATTTACAATTATTCATCCATTTTAAAAACTGTTTTCTACGTCACTTGTGACAATTTTGACAATACAGTGCAACCAATGTTGTATACTTCGGGATTTATTCTCTTTAGATCTTGTACACTCTTCTAGCAGCAGCAGCAACATTGCAACAATGGCACCCTCGAAGAACATACTCTCCATCCTCCTCCTCTTCCTCCTACTCTCTCTCTCCACCGTTTTCCTATTCTCTCTCTTCCCATCCAATCCCAAGTCCCAAATCCCTCCCCAATTCCCCACAATTTCAACTTCAAATCCTGACCCAAATTTCACTCTCCTCATCAAAGTCCTCACATTCAACCGTCTCTCCTCTCTCTCCCGCTGCCTCAAATCTCTAGCTAAAGCGCAGTACGATGGCACTAACAAAGTGCATCTTCATGTATATATTGATCATTTTGTTCAAGATTCGAATTATGGGTCTGCGGATTTGGACCAAAGATTGAATCTCTCGAAGGAAATTCTTGATTTTGTCGATGGGTTTGAGTGGAAATTGGGTGAAAAGCTTGTGCATTATCGAACTTCAAATGCTGGGCTTCAGGCTCAGTGGATCGAGGCCTGGTGGCCCAGTTCGGATCATGAGTTTGCGTTTGTTGTTGAGGACGATCTAGAGGTTTCACCTCTTTATTATAGGTTTTATATTTTTTCCCTTTTATTGTCCATTTTCTAGATTTTATGTTTATGATATTTTTGTTTGATTACAGACGGGACTGATCCAAATTCCGTATTTTATCTATAGGTTTCTCAAGTCTGTGATATTGAATTACTACTATAATGCTTCGAATTTCAGTCCTGTGGTTTATGGGGCATCGCTGCAGCGGCCGAGGTTTGTGCCAGGTATTTTCTTTTTCTGTTGTTATATTTCAATTTTTTTTGGATTTTTATTTTGTCACTTTGATATGTAGTTGCTTAGAAAATGCACAAATAAAATAGAATTTATGTCATGCGGTTTTTGTTCATTCATTTACATAATACTTTAATTTTTTAAGCATTGAGCCTTACTAAACAGAATAGAATATTTTGTTATGGATTAGACCTTACTCTCCAACTCCAAGAGTAATACTAAACAGAATAGAATAGGAATATGCAAAGCAAACACATAATCCAACACATTTTTTGTGTAACATACTGACATACACTCAAGCAAAGCTGCAACATGTATCAGCAGTGTGTTTGAAATAATTTCCGAGACATAAATAAGTTGGAAACACATTACGGTAGGAAGACTATTTAGCATTCTTTCGTCATTTGTTGTTTGACACCTAAGTCTCACCTTGCTTGATGTAGCATGAATATAATATAATGAACCAAAACCATATTTACGACAATTCAAGGCACATCTCACCTACATATTGCTTAAAAGGGATTACGTTCTTGAGAATTCCAAATTTTCAGGAATTTTGACATAAAAGAATTTGAATCTATTTTCTGTTTTTGATCATCAGTGTTTTGGTCAAATCTATTCTTAAGATGAGTAAAATCAATTCAATGTACAACTACAAAGCTATAATTTCATATGTATCTTGGAATAATTTGATTTAATAATGTGCAAAATTCAGCAAACTAACACCCATGTTTTATGTTTCCTAAGATTTTATGAATTCTCAGCTTAGTTTCTGCCAAAAAGAGAACCATTAAAGCAATCAGTGACATCTTCATCTGCACTAGCACACGAATTAAGAATGTTGGTGTAGCCAACTGTGTTGATATGTCTGCATGTGAGTAGACATGTCATGTAACTGGTCTCAATTTACATTATTCTTCATTGAGATGACATGCAGATGAATACTAATCTTCAGGGTTATGTCCATCACAAGTTAAAGCAAATTTATTCCTTCTAAGCACATCAAAACTGCAATGACTAATCCTCTTGCACTTTTCTTTCATTATTCTTGCATAGTTGGGGATCCCGTTTGATATGTTTCCTTTTGGTTTCTATGGTAGCAGATAACTATAGTTGATGTCATGATGTTGCAGTCACAGGAGTGTGACTCTCCATGTCATCTTTATATGCTTCACTATCATGAATCTTGCTTGCCAGAGAGCTTTTTAACCTATATCAGTCTTTTAAGTATTTGTATCGATTGCTGCCGACAGGTAAACATGGAAACAAGATGCATTTAGATAGTGGAACTCACCTTTTCTTGTATCAGCTGGTCGGCACTTGGGGCCAGCTTCTGTTTCCAAAACCCTGGAAAGAGTTCCGTCTCTGGTACGACATGCACAAGGCAAAAGGCATGAAGCCATACCTTGAGGGGATGGTAAATTTTTTTTTTTTTTCGTTATAGTTGCTTTATTTGTGTCTTTTCTCTTGCCCATGTATTTGTATGTTGTTAGGTTCTTCTCACGCGGATCATTGATGTATAATAGGTGACAAATGGATGGTACAAAAAGATGGGGGAGAGAATTTGGACTCCTTGGTTCATTAAATTTATCCATTCTAATGGTTATTTCAACTTTTATACGAATTTCTTGCAAGAGAGAGCACTCAGTGTCTCTCATAGAGATGCTGGTGTTAATTATGGGAAAACAGCAGGACCTGATTCTTACTTGCTGGATGAAAATTCTAATGATCTCGACTCTCTGAAACTACATCCTTTAAGTGATCTCAAGTGGTATGACTTCTGCTTCAGAGAAGTATTTGCTAATAGGATAGTGAGAAGTCCTGATGAGCTAAGATCCGTTCTTCAATCTGTGCAGAAAAAGGACACCGTTATAGTAATAAGCCTGTACAGGATGTCAGAGACAATTGTCAGGAATTTTCTCTGCCACATTGAGGGGCTGAATATTAGAAACTATATCTTTATCGGTCCGACTTCTCGTTTCCTACTTGATCTTGCAAGAAGAGGGCATCCTGTAATTGATGCAGACGAGTTTTACAATGTTTCCAAACTTGCCAAGTCTTTGAAATTTCAAAATTCAATCGACGAACTTATCAAGGAGATTCTTGTGGAGGCATTTGTGACTAAAAAATGCTTGGAACTTGGTTATAGTGCCTGGCTACTTGATGGCAACATGATTCCCCTTGCCAGAGATTTATTTCTCAATTCCTTTGAGCAGACAAATGATTTTATTATTGGGAAGAGTTGTCGACTTCTTTATGTCAGGAGCTCATCCCCTGTTTTAAAAATTTGGGTTGATGATTTTATACGTGAAGCTGCGATATTGGTGAACGCATTGCGAAAAGATTCAGTTTCTCGTGACAGCATATTTTTTTATGCAGTGGAAAAATTATTGAGAGAAAAAAGCGTGAAATATAACAACATAGATGAGACGCACTTAGGATTTGGTATCAACATTGCTGATGCTAACCAAACCTTTCCAGGGAGTGAAAAGAAATTTGTTTTCTGGTCTTCTGAGACCAAGCTGGATATAATACAAAGGCAGCTAGTACAATTGAGATTGTGGGTTTTGGATGATGAATCTTCGTGCACTGCTGTTGTTTGTCACCCGTCATGACATCTTTTGGTATACTATTCTTTTTCACTTAATTTTGGACCAATACTGCCCGAGTGTGGAAGAGTGATTTTTTACTCAAATGGTCTGCTCGGGACATGCACAAAAATGCTGGTAGGGAACTCACTTGAACTTGTCTGTTGGGAAACTTGCTCGTTTCTGATTCTTGTCTTGTCTGATTGAGATAGCAACCTGCTTGGTAGACGGGCAGCGGTGTAAAATGACATCCTGCAACATCGTAGGATTTTGGTGCTGCTAAGCTAGTAAGAAGAAAAATTTCTTATTGGTGCAAATGATCGGTCCTTGTTACAGGAGTTTAGAGCAGTCGAAGCCTATTAAGAAAAAATAGTGCAAAGTGATGAGGTTGGTGAATTCCCTGCAGATATTATATTCTGGACAATTTTATACCCCACGTGGGACAGTTTGAACCCTACTGTTCTTAAAGGTCCGTTTTTTATGTAGTATTAGATAAACTAGACAATGGCTTCTTCTTCTCTACGGAGAATGCTGTTGACAATGCTAACAGATTGAATTTGTTTACAAGTACTTGAATTTTTATTTTTATTTTTATTTTCATTTGATCAAAATGCAATTCGCATCGATATATTCATTAGTCTTTCCAATCCTTGAATCTGGCTTGTAATTTCTTAGTAACTGCCCTATTGGCCTATTTGCAGTTTCTGAAATATAATATAACAAAACAACATAATAAGAATGAATTGAATAAATGGGTAGGAAGAGAGTTACTCAGCAACAATTGGGTTCTAAAAGAAATTAGGCCAAGAAACCAGAAGCTGTCATTGCCTACATTCATAACCAGATACTTTTGTTTTCCTCAACGCTGTATAGTATTGTATTATTGTGTAATTCTTCTACTAAACATGCAAAATGTACCTTGGGATCAACCAGATTCTGAAGCCACTAACGCGAACTCTCAAGCAACAAACTTGGATCTAATCTTTGTCCAACAATAAAACTGTGCATTTGGTCTTGAATCTGAACCCAACTGCATCCAGGATTCTTCTTCACTTTCCTCAGATTCATCAAGTTCCTGACCCTATCTGCCTCATCCCACCTCCCTGCTTCTGCATACATGTTTGAAAGCAGTGCGTAAGAACCAGAATGATCTGGCCTCAGCTCAAGTAGATGCTCTGCTGCCAAACAACCCAGTTCCACATTCCCATGGAGTCGACATGCCCCAAGCAAAGCACCCCAAATATTGGCATCGGGTTTCATTGACAAGCTTTTTATAAGATCTACTGCCTGCTCCATGAGGCCAGAACGGCCAAGAAGATCCACCATGCATGCATAATGCATCCCATAGGGTTTGATATTTCTAGCTAACATGTCATCAAAGTATTCTTTCCCTTCTTCAACTAATCCACCGTGACTACAAGCAGATAGAACCGCGATATATGAAACTGAGTCATATTCAACGTTATCCTCCTTCATGGCTTCAAAAAGATTGATTGCAGTACCTACTTCTCCAAGCATTCCGAACCCTAAAATCATGGTATTCCATGATGCAGCATCCCTCAAAGGGATACGATCAAAAACCTTCCTGGCAATTTTGATCCTTCCACATTTAGTGTAAAAGTCTAGAAGTGAATTTGCAACAAAAAGATGTTCATGAAATAACCTTCTCATTGCAAATGCATGGACCTCCTTTCCTTTTCTGATTGCCGACATGTTTGCACAGGCGGTGAGTACTCCCATGTAGGAAACTATATCCTGTTTCATCCCCACCAGTTCCATTTCTGAAAACAGGCTAAGAGAATTGTGACATTCACTTGTCTGAGAATAGCCTGTGATTAATATATTATAGGATACTTCATCTCTGAGAGATGTATCAAATACGTTTTGAGCGAGATCTGGGCAGCCACATTTAGCATACATGTTTGTTAACGCGTTTGAGACAAATAATTCAAAGGCAGACCCTTTTCTGATTGTCCTGGCGTGTATTTCCTTTCCCTGGTGAAGAGAACCTAGTCGGGCACATGCAGGAAGAACATTTGTCAAAGTAACAGAGTTAGGAATTTCACCACGAGCTTGCATTTCCCTAAGAAGTTCTATAGCTTCCAACTCTCTCCCATTTTGAGCAAAGTTACCGATCATGGAATTCCACGATACTACATTCTTCAGGTCCATCTTATAAAACACATTTGAAGCTCCAGTGAAATGTCCCCATTTTCCGTACATATCAATCAATGCATTACCTACAAAAACATCAGAGTCTAGCCCCATTTTTATACTAAAACCATGAACTTCTCTTCCTTTACTGAAAAATCTCAGTTCTACCAATGCCGGTAGCATAGTGGCAACAGTTATAGAATTCAATTTCACATTCTCATTAATCATTAGCCTAAAACTATACAAAGCATCAGTATTAAAACCTCTATATGCAAAACCGCCAATAATTGAATTCCAAGAAACTTCATTCCTTTCAACCATTTCATCAAACACCCCATTTAAAGCCTCAACATTCCCACACTTCCCATAAGCATCGACCATCGCATTACCAATCCTCACTTCACCATCCAAACCAACCTTGAAGACGTAAGAATGAACTGAACTAACTAAATTTACATCCTCGAGCCCCGCACATACAGGCAACACACTCACAACAGTGACCACATTAGGCATAAACCTTGACACCAAAACCATGTCCTTGAACAACCTAACAGTTTCCAACCAACGCCCGTTATCTGAAAATACCCGAATAACGGTATTCCATGTGATCAAGTCTCTTTTAGGCATTTCGTCGAACAGTTTCTCAACACTACGTAAATCCCTACAATTCCCATAAAACAGGAGAAGGGTGTTATTCACAAACACATCATCATTAAACCTAGTCTTGATCAACATCCCGTGTACTTCTAGCCCTTTTGCTCTTTCTAAAAAATCCGCACAAAGCTTCAGTACAAAAGGAAATGTGTGATCATCTGGCAGGAAACCAGCGTTCCTGAACAAGTCGTTGTATATCAAAAACCCAGGAGCAGCATCCATGTAGCTTTTCTGGGACCCACCGGCTAGAACAGTGTATGCCCTGATGAGAGTGTTATGGAGGAAAGCGGAGCGAGAAAAGGGGAGGGTCTGAGAGAAGAGAGCGTAGAGGGTGGAGGGGTGGGAATAAAAGTTGGCGTAAGAGAGGATGAGGGCTGAGGAAATGGAAACGCTGCGGGGGAGATGGCCGTGAAGGATGGCCTGTGCGTGGATTTGTTGGGTTTGGGAAACGGTTTGAGCTGCGGCACAGAGGAGGAGGACATCGGTGGTCCGCTGCCATTGGGGTGATGCGGCGGCTGCGGAGAGAAAGAAGATTTTTTGTTGGACATGAATGTGACTGCAAAGGAATTTCCAGGAAGTTAAGCGGAGAGCGCGGACATGGTGGAACATAACATTCTATAGCTCTACTCGGAAAGTCTTTGTAGCTATAAGCAGGATTCGGATCCAATGTTTTTTACTTTTAAGTTCAACGTAGAAAATCTAATCGTCGATTGAAAATAGCATAGTTAAAACCTCCCTCGACGACTCTAGACGAAACTTCCTAAAAGGAATGCAACTTGTGCATTCATTTCTCCAAAAAAAAAAAAGTTAAAATAGATTATATATTATTTTGCGTTACATGTCAGGTACTCAGTGACGGACCCAGCACAAAAATTCAGCTCGAACGGACGTTGACCGTTTACTATCGACAATAAACGATCGTAAAAATGAGGTCGTTTATTAAAGACGGTGGGATGGCCAAGGCGGTGGCAGCAGGCCAACACGACGAGACTTGGGGCAAACCACCGCATCTTTCTTGCCCTTCATCTTTTCACATGCAGGAAAAGTTTTCTTCTGAATTGTACAATTATTCATTTTCTTTTACTTCAAGATCTTTTATATATATATATATATATATAAAAGAACCCTATATGATCGGTTGTAAAAATCGAAACTTTTGTTTTTCTTTTGAATTACACAATTATTCTCCTCGTGCTTGAAGTGTAACATATCAAACAAAATCGGGTGACCATAGATTTTATGTGTAGAGCAAGTGAATCTTTTCTTGAAAATTAAGAGAATGATTGGCAATTTTCAGCTACCTTTATGAATTGAAAATTGATCTGAATCATCTAATATTTAAACGGATCTGTACATAAATTTTAAATTTTCATATGAAACTTCGGTTCTTTAAAGGGGAAAAATTAGCTTGAACAAATCACTTGCAAAAAAAAAAAAAAAAAAAACCCCCAAAATTGTTAATTCTTGTTTACCAAGAACTCATCTTTCTTCCAAAAAAAAAAAAAAACATTCATAATCAAGATTTTTCAGAAGAGCCGAAAAAAATGAATTGAAGTAAAGCTTCATTTGGGTTTTCACAATTTGTTTTAAAAAAATCAGAAACAAGAACTAGACCACCTACTTTCCCACTACAAGAAGGTAGAGAAAGAGAGAGTTCGATTACCTAAAAGGGCTATACAAAATTGTATGTGGCTCCTCTAACAAAAAGGATTTCAAATCAAAATAGAAGAAAAAAGATTTCCAAGCTGCCACCGCCTTCTTTGTTCTCTATGCAACAGTGACCCGGCAACACCGATTGTATAGAAGATTCCGGCGAACCCAGCACGGGCGGCCGCACCCTCTCGTCTGGTGCTGGGTCCATTCCTACATATACTGTTATACCAAACACGTCTTGAGTGCATTTATGAAAGAATGTATTTGGGAGAATTTGTGCTTGTGCTTCCGATTTTAGTAAATGAGTTTCGTGAGAAAGCTATGTTACGTCAATTTCATCTAAAAGTTCGATAAAATATTTTCAAAAAATTATCCACTTAGTTAATTTTTTTGGAAAAAAATCCCTCAGAAATCCATTAATCTCTCTTTATTTAGAACAAAAAAAAAAACACTGATTAAAATCAAATTAAAAATCCAATTCATCGTCTATATCAATCACGTTTCACTTTGTTTCAACGATATATACAGAAAAAATATCGGTAGCAGCAGTAAAAAGTAAAACACACACAGAATGAAATTCTTGAATACACTTACTGAGGAAATCTCCCAGGCTGAAGTTCTTGGTTGAAGCCCATTTTTGGTAATCAACATTAGGCTTTTCAATATTGTCATACCAACCCAAAGAATCACCCACAGTATAGTTCTTGTATGCATCAACAGATCCTGGAATGGAATTAAGAAGAGACAAGAAACTAAAGAGAATCAAGAACACAAGGCTAAGCCTATCAGTATTATTTAATCCCATTTCCAATGGCAGTGTATTGTGAAACTTGTTTGTGTGTAAGAATTTAGATTGCCCACTCAGAAGAGGAAGAAGAATGAAGGCAACTACTATTGGTTATATATTCAGTGACTTATTTTATTTTTGGCTCTTGGTAAGAAGAAGACAAGAATAAAAAGTGCTTGTGGCTCATCATAATTCGTACAAGTTATGTCTTAGGGTTTTGCTACACTGCTTTTCCACTGGCTAACGATGAAATGTCACTTGAATATTATATACATCAGAATGTAAACCCTACTATATATGTAAAATAATTCTAGTAGGAAGGGATGCATTTGGTATATGACTCTCTTACATTAAACCATTCCAAAACTCTTTTACAAAAACAATAATGATGCTTGTCCCGGGATTAAATCTTGGGTCAAAATGGCACCCCCTATTGGAGGGGATCTGCTGAGAGCCCATTTGGTACCGATTAAAATTGAAAATATAGCCGTTATTGGGTCTCACCCGTCTAATAAAAGTCAACAATAACAATTAATTTTTCAATTTTAATTCGATTTTAATCTCTATCAAACGGGGTCTGAATTTAATCCCGAGGACAAGTAGCATAGTTCTTACAAAAAACTGAAGTCATGCCAAATGAGTCTGTTACTATTTTATCCACTATCCATAGTAAGTGATGATAGAAATGGCAGTTGCTATCTTATCTGGTGTCCATAGGACCGGACATGTCAATAAATATTGGTAGCTCCTATACTCGTCATGGTGTGGTGTCTGTCAACCAGTACTAAGTACCCTAACGATCGATTAGGTGCCTCGCCCGCCAATATGGTAAGTAGTGCACGCGTGCCTTAATTCTTGCATAGTTAGGCAAGCTTAGACGTACCGTCATTATCAAAGTTGAATAATGACTTTACATGATTCCATGCAAAAGTGGGGAGTATATTTAGCCCCTATTTGGTTTAAATAAAATTTAGATTTTTAGTAGATCTTGATAAAATTTGATGGAATGTGTAGTTGAAACGAACAAATTAAAGATGTCCAATTGATAAGTGTATTTTATACACTTATTCGAACTCCAAAATATCGATATTTAGTAATTCTTTTAATGGAATTATAGCCTAATTTATTATTTAATGTTTTAAAGTGAAACTCAATAAATGGAAGCAGTGGCGGAGGGAGGGTCCTAGGTAGGGACGGCAAAAAAGGTCGGCGGCTCGGGCTCGGCTCCGAAAAAGCCCGAGTCGGGCCTGCTCGGGCTTGGTTCCATCGAGCCAAGGCTTGGGCCGAGCCTCATTTTGAGGAGTAGTCCGAACCAAACCGGCCCGTATAAAAAAAAAAAAAAAAAAAAAAAAAAAAACTTGCCCATCATAAATTATTGGGGATGAATAGCTTAAATTAAAACAAATGATTATAATTTGCTTAACCAACTTATTCTTCTCTTCATGAAACTAATAAACTAATTATAAGTCAATTTTATCTCATAATTTATTAACTAGATTATTTTGGAAAATGTGTGATATTTGTTTGTTTAATATTTATTGCATTATTACTATTTCATTTATCTAAGCGTCTAAATATTTAAAGTAAGTATTTTTTTCATTTACACACGTTTATTCTTCTATATTAACTATTAAGTGAAATTATTAGTGATCTATATTGCTTGATTACATTTAAAATTGAGCTAATTTCACCAATGGGCAATGGCTACTAAAATTTGTAAGAAATTTCAAATCGATTATTAAAAAAAAAATTCCCACTTTGTTATAATGGATAGTCACTCGTTCAGTCATTTATAAATTTAACATGTTATCCAACATTAGGCTATAAGGTGTCACAAAAAAAGGCCCGGCCCGCTATGCTCGGGCCAAAAGCTCGGGCTGAGCCTCATTTTTTTGGTCGGGCCAAAAAAAGCTCGGTCCAAAAAAGTTCGGGCTCGACTCGACTCGTTGACACAGCTAGTCCTAGGGGGGACCCAGACCCAGACCCCCTCCCCCCTCCAATTTTTTTATTTTTTATATTTTTGTATATATTTATCATTTTGTGTGAGAGACCTTTTATTGTATGGGAAGACAATACTTTAAACCCGCTTACAGATATTAACTGAACGAGAATGCTAAAATTTTAAATTCTTCAGGTATAAAAATTAAAATGCATATATGCATAAGTCTTAACTTCTAATTTTGAAGTTTGAACCAGTAAAATTGTAAGCGCCCAGAAAATAATTGTCGATTACCGACATATCTCCATGAAGGCATTATCATCTTTTAAGTTTTCAACTAATGTACATTAATTTATATTCATTTGTTTCCTTTCTCCATCACAAAGTATCAATTTCCCTCATCTTAACAGACATTGTTTAAAAAAAATCGAGGCTGTGGGCCCCACCCCTTCAACTTTGGGACCCCCTACTTTGACGGGCTAGCTCCGCCCCTGAATGGAAGTGAAATTGAAAGAAAGAATCGAAAAATGACAAGATCTAAAGTTTGGGGCTAAAGTGCAAATACTCAAAAAGTTGTATCGAAACTCATGATGAAGATTCAAAAATGCTATGAGTCAAATGGATACAACTAAATACCAGAAGGAGTGAAAACAAATCAATTTTCAACCGCACAAGGATGTCCAAATTTTTAGTTTGAGATTGAGACCACCCATTTTTTGCCCAGTTAACGTTCGAATTGAAAAAAAGTTATTTCTGTCAAAGTTATAACCCTTTCAATTATTTTTTCAACGCATTTTGAATCACCTTAATCGGATATCGGAAGAAACAATTATGACAAAAATAATGAAATATACGCATAGTGGAACAGCAACTCAGTGTCCAGACGCTGACTACATAGCGCCCAAGCATCACCTGGGTAACCTTCGTGGCGCCAATGCGCTGCACCACCAGTTTTTTAAGGTTTGTTGTTAGGCCGCAAGAAGCCCAAAAAAAGACTCCAATTTGACTAAGGACATGTAGGGTACTTTAAATAGATCAAAGAAGACACGAACTGGGGATTCCACACATTGAAGAAAGGGAGATACAACAAGAGATCGAATAGTCAAATCAAGAAAAGAAACTCATTATGGGATTCAAGTTTAAAGCAAAGATTGAAAGTGGAAGAAGACCTTGGTGCAAGAGTTGATTCTTTTCTATATCTTTATTCAATTAATTCGACGTACTTAAAGATTTTTTTTTTTTTACATTATATTTAACTAAACTCTAAATTAGGGCGAACAATGTAGTCTTTTGTGATCCTTAATTCTTTTATTCAAAGATTTATGTAGCATATTATTTTATGTGTTGATTTTATTATGAGATTAATGCTTTGAATTATTTGGCCAATAATTTGATAATTACTTGAGTTTCTTACGAATCGAAAGATAAGTTTGAAGCTTAGAACGTATAATAAAATTCGGTAAAGTAGTATAACGTGTAGATATACATATATCAATTATTGCGGTTATTATAGGAATTTTTAGAACTATAATTTGTTTAACTAAAAGTAATTCACATAGAGATATAAAATTGAATTAGTTAAATAGGCTCAATGAGAACTCAAGAGGGGCAAGTTGAATACAATAATTCGACCGAACACTACATTAGGTTAGATTCTTGAATTATGAATTAAGGTGATCATTTGATGAACTTGTTTTGCCCTAATATTCATTACATAATCAAATCTTTTATCAATCGTTGTTTGGAATCTTTTCATAGTTTCTATTAGTTTAAGTTAGTTCACAAAAGAAAAATTATATACAACTATTATCATTCTTTATTTGTTTACTTTTTAATCAAATAAGAGTTAGAAAAAATATATTAAGACTAAGGTATAGTCCTTGTAGGAACGATAATCCGGACTTAAAGATCCACTATATTACTTGTTACGATATTGTATACTTGCGATATAAAAAACATAACATCAATACAAGTAAAGGAAATAACATAGTATTATCGGATTCATAAATAACTCTGAATAGTTGTTTGAACATTAATGAATTACAATTATTTACCATTAAATAATGAATTTTCTTTCCATGGGGAATAAATTCAAACCAAGTTTACTAGTTTTGTACAGAATTCGAAATATATAAACAAAACAGATTTTGATTTTGTGATTATTCTAAATTGATTTAGTAAAGCGGTAAAATGTGTTTGTATCAAATTGTGGAAGATTGTATTGGAATTCAAATCTACCTATTGTTATCTACTTTGATTATCAATTATGTAATTTAATCATATACATGTGTTCTTGACAATTGATAAAGTTAATGTATTTAACTTTCTTTTTCAAAATAAATTAATTCAGTTTTAGTCGGGACCCGAGTTTATTCCTAGCCAAAATTCGAACGATTATAACGCATTAAATTTCAAATTATCAATATAATTGCATACGTGATAAATATTATTATTAACATATATTGCACATATGTTAATTTTGCTGCATTCTAAACTTATTGTGAGTCTTCTAGCATTACAATAAGCAACTAATTATCTAATTGATGACTAATTAATAAAATAATGCAATGTGTATGCAAAATTAATCAAGAAATGCAAGAAATAAATTAAACTACTAGTATTGAATTAAAACAAATAAAGAATAAGGTTCATTTTCATCAAAAATGGATCTAGCCTAGCATATTAATATATAAATTATAAGAAGAATAATAGAAAAATATCATCCGGATCATGAAATAATTTAAAAGATGTTGATCTTCAAGCCCAATGTTGAATTCTTCAAAATTTTGATGTAATTGACCTTCGATTTCTTGTTAGGGCTTGATCTCCTCTTTCAAAATATAACAATCGGCCACTTGTTCTTAATGAATTTGATGATACTATTGTGTATGAAGAGAGGGTTTATTTCAATGTGTAATCCTCGTTTTTTATTTATAAGAGAGAGAAAATATGTCAAAAATCACGTTCAATTTGGATTCCAAAAGAGTTTGAATTGCTAAAGAAAACGGTTGATTCATCTGAGGAAAATAGCTCCCACACACCATTGAACCATATGGCTCTTGGGTCATGCGCGTGCCTCGGTTTTCGTTGCATCGTCCCTAACAACTTTTGGTATTTTAATAATAACTTTCTATTTCGATATCCAATTGATGTGATTTAAAATGCGTTGAAGATATAATTCAAATGGATACAATTATTCTAGAAATACAAATTTTCCAATTCGAATATTTTCTATCCGAGAAATTGGTCTCAAGTTGAGACTAAAAATCTGAATCATAACTTTTTCGGCTAAAAATTGATTTGTGAAAAATATTTCAACTATATTTCACGCCCTTGACCTCCCATTGCATCAAATTGATCATAAATGATCTTCAATCATTGTTTTGTGGTTCGAATCAACTATTGAATGTTTACACTTTGTCTTCAGACTTTGAATTTCTTTCGTTTTTGCCTATTTTTCGTTCATTTCTTCCAATTCCACCAATTTGTATTGAATTTAACCTAACAAACACAATTAACACACAATTAAGTTAAGTTATTTAAATCACTAACAAATTCCCCAATTCAATTGCTTAGATAAGTGTACAAAATACACTTATTATTAACTCTGTTAAGTTTTGAGCTAGAATCTTAGTACTCGAATGCCAAACTATACTATAATAATGATGTCCAAATGTGATGTGAGTCCAATGAAATCTTGTGCTGATTAACCGTCAAATGGAAGCCAGCCGATGAGTCGAGAACGGCTTGGCTCCACTGCCACCCCTATGTCAAGATGGAGGAATTTGGACTATGCTGCCAGGCTTCCCAGCTGACGCAGGGCAGAATAACGATTATTCTGCAGGCGGGGATCAATAGACAAGAACAGAGAATAAAACAAGAGAAAAACCAAAGGAAACGATAATAATTCTTTATTATTCAACAACTGCATGAAAATTAACCCACAAGCCGGGTTATATAGCCGAATATGCGAAATTAATGAAAATTTACCAAAATGGTAAATTCCAATTTTCCTACCAAAATAAAAGACTTAATAAAAGAAACAATATCACCAAAATCCGGCTCAAATCGAGCTCTATTCTATTTCAAAAAGGTAATTGAAATATTACCATAAACGGCAAAAAAATAACTTAAATTAATGATTCGGAAAGGAAAATAGCTGAATTTGGCTTCGAAATCGATGCTCACCAAGCAAAGCTGGGTAACCACGTCGTGCGCGCCGAAAAGACCTTTTCGGATTAGGGTTATGGGCGTGATTCGGTATTTCAGCGCCATTAACGTACTATCAGACAGCTTGGCCTCGTCTGACTCGGATAATCCTGCATCAGTCGCCCCGGGTTGGAAAGAACTCGCCCTCGAGCTCACTTGGGTGTATTCAGGATCCCCAAAAACAAGGACTGAGGTGTTTCACATTGAAGACATCAGAAGTCTTCAAGTGGCTGGGGAGGCGTAGACGGTAAGCATTGTCGTTGATCTTCTGTAAAACCTCACAAGGACCAATCTTCCGCTCTTTTAGTTTATTGTACTCCCCAACAGGAAAACGATCACGAGTTAACACGGCCCACACAAAATCACCAACTTCGAAAAGGACCCGACGACGATGGCTGTCAGCCTGAACCTTGTACTTGTCGTTACTCTCTTGAATGACTAACTTCACCTGTTCATGGATTCCTCGAAGATGGTTGGCCATCTCATCCGCCTTGTGACTCATACGACCTACACGGGGAATATGGGCTAAGTCAAGTACCCCAGTTGGAACCCGACCATAGACAATTTCAAATGGACTTAACCCCGTGGTTCTATTCTTCGACCTGTTATAGGCAAAGTCGGCCTGAGGTAATGCCAAATCCCACTGCTTCGGCTTAGTTCCGGCCAGACTCCTCAACAGATTACCCAAGCTCCGATTAACCACTTCGGTCTGACCATCTGTTTGGGGATGGTAGACACTGCTAAAATTCAACTGCGTCCCCAATTTCACCCACAAGCTTTTCCAGAAATGACTCATAAACTTAGTGTCACGATCAGAAGTAATAGAATGAGGCACACCATACGAACGCACAATTTCATTGAAGTAAAGGTGGGCAATTCGAGTAGCATCCATTGTCTTCCGACATGCTATGAAATGGGCCATCTTTGAAAACCTGTCAACCACAACAAAAATAGAATCTGAGGCTCGTTGGGTACGGGGCAGCCCCATTACAAAATCCATACTGACATCAATCCAAGGTGCTTCAGGTACTGGCAAAGGCGTGTAAAGACCCACATTAGTAAGAGCTCCCTTTGACCGCTGGCACACATAACAATGCCCAACATGATGAGCCACATCACTACTCACTTTGGGCGAATAATAGGTAGAGGAAACTAATGCCAGTGTCTTATCCCGTCCAAAGTGTCCCATATTATGAAGTTCACTAACAATATGCTGCCTAAGTGAACAATCTGGAACACATAACTGCAATCCACGAAAGAGATACCCATTATGTAAAACAAAATCATGTCGCTGATTGTTATTTACCTCCTGAAGTATCTTCCCGAAGGAAGGGTCTACAACATACATATCTGGAAAAACCTCAAATCCCACGACATTGGTGCTCATGGTGGTGAGAAGTGATGTACGCCGACTCAATGCATCTGCAACACGATTCAGGCTCACAGCTTGGTGCCGTAATGAAAATGTGAACTCCTGCAAGTATGACACCCACTTGGCATGTCGTTTACTCAATTTATGCTGATCATTGATGTATTTTAGGGCCTCATGATCAGTGATAAGAATAAATTCCCTCTGTACCAAGTAATGACGCCAATGTTTCAAAGACTGGATTATGGCATAGAATTCGAGGTCATAGGTAGAACAATTCTTCTTTGATCCTGAGAGCTTCTAACTAAAAAATGCTACTGGACGTCTCTCTTGACTCAAAACACCACTAATGCCCACTCCAGAGGCATCACAATTTACTTCAAACACCTTATCAAAATCTGGAAGTGCCAGCACCGGAGCTTCTGTCATCCGTTGCTTGACCAACTGAAAGCTGGATTCTGCTTCCTCAGACCACTGGAATGAGTGTCCTTTGAGGCACTCTGTGATTGGGGCAATCAAAGTACTGAAGTTCTTGATGAAACGGCGATAAAAGGATGCCAGCCCATGGAAGCTCCGATATCATGCAAGGTTTTTGGCTTAGGCCACTCCAAGATCGCGTCTATTTTAGATTGATCTGTATGAACACCATCAGTAGACACAACAAAACCCAAAAAGGTAACAGAAGTAGTGAAGAAAGAACATTTTTTTCGATTCATAAATAGGCGCTCCGTCCTCAACACCTCAAAAACTGCACGAAGGTGTTCAAAGTGAGATGTCCACGTTGGACTGTAGATGAGGATATCATCAAAGTAGACCACCACAAACTTTCCCATGAAAGGCCGTAACACCTGATGCATAAACCTCATAAAAGTGCTGGGCGCATTGGATAGTCCAAAAGGCATGACCATCCACTCATACAAACCATGCTGCGTCTTAAACGCCGTCTTCCACTCATCTCCTGGCCGTATTCTGATTTGGTGATATCCGCTCTTAAGGTCAATTTTTGAGAAGACCTTAGAACCGGACAACTGATCCAACATATCATCCAAACGGGGAATCGGATACTTGTACTTTACTGTAATCCTGTTGATTGCTCTACTATCAACACACATACGCCAAGAACCATCTTTCTTCGGCACTAGTAGAGCAGGAACTGCACATGGGCTCATGCTCTCACGAATGTAACCCATCTCCAGCAACTCTACCACTTACCGCTGCAATTCCTCAGCTTCCTTGGGACTGAGGCGATAAGCCGGTTGATTAGGCAGACTCGACCTCGGAACAAGGTCAATCTGATGTTGAATATCCCTCATAGGTGGTAACCCCGGAGGGAGATCTTCAGGCATTAAATCAGAGAACTCCATTAGCATCTGCTGTACTTCTACCGGTAAATCTGGATTCTCATCTGTTGTATGATGCTCACGAGGCATAAGAGCATAGACCACATCTTCACGCTCAATCTCCCCTAGAAAATTGGACATAGAAAGCAGGTTGGAATTTTTAGCTACCGGGGCAGGAGTGACTCATTCTTTACAGGGTGCCAACACAACCTTTTTTCCTTTGATGCTAAGGGAATAGTATTTTTCCGCCCATCATGAACAACACTGCGATCATACTGCCAAGGTCGTCCCAGCAATATGTGACAAGCATCCATTGACACAACATCACACCATACATTATGAAAATATTTTCTCCCGATCGAAAAAGATACTAAACAACGGTTGTCAACTGATACTGCACTGCCTTTACTCAACTACGACAATTTATATGGTTTAGGATGCCTATCTGTCTTCAACTGTAATTTTCGAACAACTTCTTCAGACACCACATTTTCGCAGTTTCCACTATCAATGATCAGTTTACAAACCTTATCTGCTACCGGGCAGGTTGTGTGAAATATGTTGGTTCTCAACCAGTCGTCTCCTGAGTCGCCTTTTGGAGTCAACAGACTCTTTCGCACAACTAGAGTCTCATGACCGTCCCCATACAGTACGGCTTCCTCTTCATCATCGTCATATACAGGTTCTCCAACTTCCTCAACTTCATCCATAATTTCTTCATCAATAAAGAAATTTTTACCTGTCCGACTGTCTGGCTTTCTGCAATCAGTTGATCGATGTCCCTGTTCACCACACCTGAAGCATCTAATACCTGAACCAGGACGAGGTGGTTGTTGAGGAGGACGAGGTGCTTGAGGGCGAACTAGTTGACTACCTTCGCTTCTGGTCACCGGTCTCCTATTCTGCTGCTTCTCTACAGCAAGTGCGCGCTGATATGCTTCAGAAATAGTCCACAGCGAGTGAAGGCTGAGGACATCTTGTATGGACTGTCGTAACCCACCCAAGTATCTTGCTACCATCTGTTCTTCCGTTTCAGATAGATCATTCCAAGCTACCAACTGATAGAACTCCTCCGTGTAGTCATCAACCGATCTTGTACCCTGCCTCAAAGAATGAAGCCGCTGAAACAACGTTTGAGTATAGCCAAAAGGAAGAAAGTGACCTTTCATCTTCTTCTTCATTTTCTCCCAATCTGTGATTTTGACCTTACCCTGCCTACTGCGTGAACGCCTCAACTGCTCCCACCACGCAGATGCTCTTCCCTTAAGTTTGATGGCAACTAACCTTACTTTGATGTGATCTGGAACCTCCTTATACTCAAAGATACGTTCTACTTCGTTCAGCCAATCAACAAAACCTTCAGCCTGTAACGTACCAGAAAACTCTGGTAGATCCACCCGAAAGCCGAAATCCACATGACGATCTTCCCGACCACGACTCTCCCAAACTCGAGCAGGGTTGTGATACGGGTTTTCGTAACTGGTATCGGACTCGTGACCCTCCAGTTCGCGGTCACCGAGATCCTGCGCTGTCAAACGCTGAGTTAACTCTGCAATTAAGTCTTCAATCGTCACCTCTTGAACGTTACGATCACGGTGTGGGACTTCCTCATTCGGAACCTGCCCTCTACGACCACGACCATGACCACCAACCATGATTGACTGATGAAATCTAGTCCCAAGAAGATGCTGATGCTCTGATACCAACTGACGCCGGGCAGAATAACGATTATTCTGCAGGCGGGGATCAATAAACAAGAACAGGGAATAAAGCAAGAGAAAAACCAAAGGAAACGATAATAATTCTTTATTATTCAACAACTGCATGAAAATTAACCCACAAGCCGAGTTATATAGCCGAATATGCGAAATTAATGAAAATTTACCAAAAATGGTAAATTCTAATTTTCCTACCAAAATAAAAGACTTAATAAAAGAAACAATATCACCAAAATCCGGCTCAAATGGAGCTCTTATTCTATTTCAAAAAGGTAATTGAAATATTACCATAAACGGCAAAAAATAACTTAAATTGATGATTCGGAAAGGAAAACAGCTGAATTTAGCTTCGAAATCGATGCTCATCGAGCAAAGCTGGGTGACCACGTCGTGCGCGCCGAAAAGACCTTTTCGGATTAGGGTTATGGGCGTGATTCTGACAACCGTAGCAAAAGTTATGGCCAAATAACCGAAACATGCCCGTAGATGGCCCCAATTAGGAAATATCGCCAATTATTTGCCAATCTTGCGTTGATCTGCCAACTCATGGTATTTCAGCGCCATTAACGTACTATCAGACAGCTCAGCCTCGTCTGACTCGAATAATCCTGCATCACCAGCCCATGTAGGTCAATCCAAAAACAATCTTATTGGGCTGAGACATAACATACGTGTAAACATTAATTGGACGATGGCCTTGCCAATAACGTTAAAGAAGAAATGTGCTCGACATTTTCAGCGCAAAGAACATTTCCACATTCCCTCAATGAATGCCACTCCAAAACCCTATCCTGCATCGACTGAACTGAAACCTTAGATGGGATCGCAACGCGACGGCGTAGATTCATTAATGGACGACGTCTGTGAAGGAAATGATTTCTCATTCACGCTGCAGGAGGAGAAAATCTTGTCATGGTGGGACGATATTTTCTCTTAGTCCTTGAATGCCAAACTATACTATAATAATGGTGTCCAATGTCGAAATGTGATGTGAGTCCAATGAAATCTTGTGCTGATTCATGATGGTCAAAAAGCCGCCAATGGAAGCCAGCCGATGAGCCGGGAACGGCTCGGCTCCACTGCCACCCCTATGTCAAGATGGAGGAATATGGACTATGCTGCCAGGCTGCCGGCCCATGTAGGTCAGTTCAAAAACAATCTTATTGGGCCGAGACGATGTGTAAACATTAATTGGGCTACAGTCCTGTATTAGCCAATAACGTTAAAGAAGAAATGTGCTCGGCATTTTCAACGCAAAGAACATTTCCACATTCCCCCAGTGAACGCCACTCCAAAACCCTATCCTGCATCGACTGAACTGAAACCTTAGATGGGGTCGCAACGCGGCGGCGTAGATTCATCAATGGACGACGTCTGTGAAGGAAAGGATTTCTCGTTCCCGCTGCAGGAGGAGAAAATCCTGTCATGGTGGGACGATATCAAGGCATTTGAGACCCAGTTAGAGAGCACGAAGCATTTCCCAGAGTACATCTTTTACGATGGACCGCCCTTCGCCACTGGTCTCCCGCACTATGGACATATTTTGGCTGGCACAATCAAGGATATTGTGACCCGATACCAGTCGATGACTGGCCACCATGTGACCCGTAGGTTCGGGTGGGATTGCCACGGGCTGCCTGTCGAGCATGAGATCGATCAGAAGCTGAAAATTAATAGTCGGGAGGATGTGATTAAAATGGGAATTGGGAATTACAATGAGGAGTGCCGATCGATTGTGACCAGGTATGTTCAGGAGTGGGAAAAGACTGTGGTTAGGATGGGGAGATGGATTGATTTTAAGAACGATTACAAGACTATGGACTTGAATTTCATGGAGTCGGTTTGGTGGGTGTTTTCCCAGCTGTTCCAGAAGGGTCTTGTCTATCGGGGTTTTAAGGTTTGGTTTTCATTTCTCTCCTTGTTTGCCTATAAATATTATGCAATCACCTATTTGTTTTATGCTATATTTGTGTGGTTATTTATTTACTCTTATTTTGGCAATTCATAAGCTATATTATTATAATATAGATAATTTATCCTTGGCCTTTTAAGTTGCAGTTGTTTTTCGTTTTTCATATAAATGTTTTTCTATTTGAGAAGTAGGAAAATGATAAATACTATTGGAGATAAAGCAAGTTAAATCATTTTTATACTTCCCAGAAAAGCACAAGAAGTGTTTTAAACTGTATTGAAGTAATTGTTTAACGTGGTGAAATACCATTACTTTGTAGAAACCAATATTATGAAAGCCGGTCCAGTCTTACAGTATGAACCATCTATTAAAAAACCAGTACAAACACTTAAGGTCTCTTTGGGGTTCATTTTGTCTTAAGAACATCCAGCAAGTCCGTTTAGAATAGGGTGTCTTACTAACAAAAGAAAGATGGAAATATCTACAATTCCACGAAGAGAAAGTGTACCTAATAAAAAAGATATAGATACAATTTTTTCTTCACCACTATCTCCAAATAATGAAATAGATCAGTAAACTCGACTGTTCTAACTTGATTCTGATAAGAAAATTATATTGAAAGGTGTGCGCTATGATTAATCTATCATGTTTTGTGCCATCTCATTCGGTTATATAGCACTACAATGGCTAAAAATGTGGAATGCCATGTTCCCGGGGTAAACCAGAAATTTTCCGCAAGGAAGCTCTGGACTGCAGAGTTATATTAGTTGATAAATTGTAATGTAATGTCAGCTATGGTGGAGGTATTAACCACTCGCTGAATGTTTTGTCTCCATTTGCTCTGTCCTTTAGGTTGTTGGCACAAATTCTATGTAAATAAGTTACATTGGGTCATTCCCCAAGTTGGGGGCATGGCACTTGTATTCTGGAATGTTCTGATACTTTTCGCTGATCATTGTTTATAATCTCATTATTACTGAAATAATTATATAGAAACTTGTTAAATTGTTGATATGATGGTTTCTGCATAGGGCTTTATTTTTATTTTTTTGTCACTTACTCAAAAAGGGGGTTTCATTTCCTTATATGAACTGGGATCTGAAAAATTTAGAAATTTGTTGTTGTGTAATATCTTCAGTGATTAACCCTGAGGGGTAGCTCAATTGATCAGGCCTTGGGTTTGCTCCCCAATAGTCATCGATTCGAGTCCCCTCAGGGTCACTGAGGTGAGAAACGGCTGTAAACTTCAGGGCCCCGTAGAATTAGTCGAGGTGCGAGCAAGCTGGCCCGGACATCCACGGTTATCAAAAAAAAAAAATATATATCTTCAGTGATTTAACTCATGTTTGGAAAGTGTTCATAAATTATTTAAATTATAAATAGGTAAAAAATGAGTGATGGATAAGTGGGTAGTGCTTTTAGGTCCCTATGGATAAAAGTGGCTTGATTGTTTATAAATAATTTATAAACATGAACCAAACGTAAGCTTAGAAAGTTGATGGGAAGAGAATGAAAAGCAATCAAAGAATAATTATTTCTGTAGGAGTTCTATGGTTTCTTGGTTTGGCACTCATCTTAATCTGGTGGTTCATTTGTTAATTTTGCAGGTCATGCCATACAGTACAGGTTGCAAAACTCCATTATCCAATTTTGAAGCCAATTCTAACTATAAGGAAATACCTGACCCAGAAATCATGATAGCTTTCCCCATAGTTGATGATCTAGATGGTGCATGTCTTGTGGCATGGACCACGACACCTTGGACATTGCCTAGCAATCTTGCACTTTGTGTCAATGCCAATTTTATTTATTTGAAGGTCCGCAACAAAGTCAATGGGAAAGTTTATGTGGTTGCAGAATCGCGTTTCACTGAGCTTCCTATTGAAAAGCCGAAGAAAGGAACTGTTGATAATTCAGAAAATCCAAATTCAAAGGCCAAGGGTGCTAAAGTAAAGCATACTGATTTCTATGAAATATTGGATAAGTGCATTGGTTTCTCACTTGTGGGCAAGAAGTATGTGCCATTGTTTGATTATTTCAAGGAGTTCTCCGATGTGGCATTCAGAGTTATTTCAGACAACTATGTAACTGACGATAGTGGAACTGGAATTGTTCACTGTGCTCCTGCTTTTGGGGAAGATGATTATCGTGTTTGTATGGAGCATAACATAATTAGCAAGGGTGAGAACCTGATCGTGGCAGTGGATGATGATGGATGTTTCACTGAGAAAATTATTGACTTCAGCAAGCGCTACGTCAAGGATGCGGATAAAGATATCATTCAAGCAGTAAAGGAGAAAGGCAGGCTTGTCAAATCTGGAAGCTTTACTCATAATTATCCTTTTTGTTGGAGATCTGACACCCCCCTTATCTACAGGGCAGTTCCTAGTTGGTTTGTTGCAGTTGAAAAGATTAAGGATCAGTTGCTAGAGAACAACAAACTAACATACTGGGTGCCAGAATTTGTGAAGGAAAAGCGCTTCCATAATTGGCTTGAAAATGCAAGAGACTGGGCTGTTAGTCGAAGTAGGTTTTGGGGTACTCCACTTCCTATATGGATTAGTGAGGATGGTGAGGAAATTGTGGTTATGGACTCCATTGATAAACTGGAAAAACTTTCTGGTGCCAAGGTGACTGACTTGCATCGTCATAACATTGATCATATCACAATCCCTTCAAATCGTGGCTCTGAATTTGGAGTTCTTCGACGTGTGGAGGACGTCTTTGATTGCTGGTTTGAGAGCGGCTCCATGCCTTATGCTTACATCCACTATCCATTTGAGAATGTTGATCTTTTTGAGAACAATTTTCCTGGACATTTTGTGGCTGAGGGACTAGATCAAACTCGCGGATGGTTCTACACACTCATGGTCCTGTCAACTGCACTTTTTGGAAAACCTGCTTTCAGAAATCTCATCTGCAATGGGCTTGTCCTGGCTGAGGATGGGAAGAAGATGAGTAAGAGATTGAAGAACTATCCTCCACCCTCTGAGGTAATAAACGATTACGGCGCTGATGCATTACGATTGTACATCATAAATTCGCCAGTTGTTCGTGCAGAACCTTTACGTTTTAAGAAGGATGGAGTATATGGCGTTGTAAAGGATGTTTTTTTGCCATGGTATAATGCCTATAGGTTCCTTGTCCAAAATGCTAAAAGACTTGAAGTTGATGGACTCGCACCATTTACCCCCATTGATCATAACATCCTTCAAAAGTCCTCAAATGTCCTTGACCAGTGGATAAACTCGGCAATGCAGAGTTTGGTTCATTTTGTGCGGCAAGAAATGGATGCTTATAGGCTGTACACAGTGGTTCCCTATCTCCTCAAATTTCTGGACAACTTGACAAATATATATGTGCGATTTAATCGCAAAAGGCTTAAAGGCCGGACTGGAGAAGAGGATTGCATAACTGCTCTTTCAACTCTTTATCACGTGCTTCTGACAGCATGTAAAGCAATGGCTCCATTCACACCGTTCTTCACAGAAGTTCTCTATCAGAACCTAAGGAAAGTTGGCAGTGGAACAGAAGAGAGCATTCACTTTTGCAGTTTCCCAGAAGTAGAAGGGAAGGATGTTAACAGTATTGAACAGAGTGTCACTCGGATGATGACAATCATCGATCTTGCACGGAACATTCGTGAGCGACATAACAAACCTCTGAAAACACCTCTCAAGGAGATGGTGGTTGTGCATCCCGATGTGGTGTTCCTCGATGACATTGCTGGTAAACTAAGAGATTATGTGCTTGAGGAGCTTAATGTGAAGTCTCTGGTCCCGTGCAATGATACACTGAAGTATGCTTCCTTGCGAGCAGAACCTGATTTTAGCATTTTAGGAAAACGCCTGGGAAAATCAATGGGAGTCGTCGCAAAGGAGGTGAAGGCAATGTCAACAGAAGATATCTTAGCTTTTGAAAAAGCTGGAGAAGTTACTATTGCAACACATGTTTTGAAGCTTAGCGATCTTAAGATAATTCGGGGTTTCAGACGTCCTGATAATGTGACAGAAGAAGAAATGGATGCTGCTGGAGATGGTGATGTCTTGGTGATATTGGATTTGCATGGGGATGAGTCATTGTTTGAGGCTGGAATTGCTCGTGAGGTTGTTAATAGAGTTCAGAAGTTACGTAAGAAAGCTGCACTTGAGCCTACTGACATGGTGGAGGTCTATTTTAAATCTTTAGATGAAAACAAATCAAAACTACAAGAAATTTTAGAATCACAGGAACTATATATCAGGGATGCTCTTGGGTCTTCGTTACTTCCCTCTTCTTTGATGCCTCCACATGCTGTGATTCTTGACGAAGAGAGTTTTCGTGGGATATCAAATCTCTCTTTCACTGTCACTTTGGCAAGACCTGCTCTAGTATTCAACTCGGATGCCATTGTTGAATTGTATGCAGGCAATACCAAGTTCACACAAGGGTTAAAATCTTATTTGTTGTCGAGGGACCACCATAATTTGAAGTTAGAATTTCAACGAGGAAAGGGTATGATCACAGTTAAGTGCATTGAAGATCAACCTGCAGTGGATGTCGTGTTGAACAAACACGTGTTCTTGAGTGTTGGTGATTATTTCTTGAGCTCATGGACCAAGTAAATTTTACTTCAGAATTTACACCTCCATCTACATTTGACTTGTCATTCTTCTTGCTTCATCCCCCTCGGTAGAAATTTGCATGTATGTGCATCTAGAAATAGGAACAATGGAGAGAGAAGGGAATACGAGAAGGGGGAACCTGACGTGCTATGATAGATGGAATAACTTGTTTTTCTGTTCTCTTTTGAAATTGTTGTATTTTGAAGATTTTCTTTTACAACATAGATTAAAAAGGACTCAATTCTCTGTTAATTTGATTTGAACATATATGATTTGAACACGCAGTAAAGTTATTTTGCCGTTCATTTGATTAACTCGATTTTATCCAAGCACCGAAATCGAGCTTGGACAAATACAAGAGTTTAACCCAGCATTGGTTCCTTATTGTAATTCCTACCCGCATGCACCATCAAAGAGAAGTTAAATTAACTAGATTCAATTCATTTAAGGAACTTATGCCTGAAACTTTTCGAGATATACTAGATTTAAGTTTTCCAATACAAAATTTCCTAAAAATCACATTGAGTTGAGCTCTAGCTCAGTTCATTATATGTTGATTTAGTGCTATTTAATCATACTCAATACAACAAGTTAAATTTTTAAAATTTTATTTAACGACATCTAGTAAACATGCCAATATGGTGTACATATAGTATAATGAGGTTGCGCCTCTTTTATGTATAATATAGTTCAAGAATGGTATACATCAATTCTGCCATGGTAAGCAGATTGCTACTCAGAAAAAACAAATCACGTATTAATTATAGTTCTTAGCATCGATTATTCCTAGATGCATGCTCAATAGACATAAATAGCTTATAATGATGTCTCAATGCCATAATATCTTTCAAATCTTAGAAGCATCTGGAGTAGCGCGGCACAATGCAATGGCCGTCTTGGATCCTGATGTTCGACCCAACTGTTTGCTGATATACTCTCCGGCCAGCAAGAGTTTGTTGAGATCGACATTGGTTTTCACACCAAGACCATTAAGCATGTAGACGACATCCTCGGTCGCAACATTCCCTGAAGCCCCCTTGGCATATGGGCACCCTCCAAGACCAGCGATTGAGGAATCCACTGTGCTAATCCCCATCTATTGATGAAAGAGTGTAAGACTCAAACGAGCACATAGATTTCAAGATTGATGTTCTCAAATGTGCCACCATCTTGCGGGACATTGAGGGATAAATTAATGACTACATACATTCTCCATCAATCTACTATTCTATAATACATTACAAGAAATTAATGACTCTCAAACAGGGCCTAAGTGGGAGCTTAGAACAGGAAAATGGTTCGGCATATTAGCAGTTTGGCGAACTGGCCAAATCAACTTCATACTTATTCAACATAAACGAGCAAATTTAGAGTCGTGGTTCTTATTTACTATTCTTGTGTGTTACAGAGAGAAGTTACTCACTTGAAGCGATAATAATATATTTGATAGAGCCTGGCCATATGTGTCGTGGAAATGGACTGCAAGCTTCTCAACAGGAACAACAGCCATCACAGCTTCAAGCATAGGAAGCACGTTACCTACATGAATGAAAAATGCAGAGGATGCGGGATGTGAACGAGTGTACGTTGTAAAAGTTTTAAACAAAATTGATGATTTTGTTTGACAGTGAATTGCCAATCATAGGAGGATATAGCAGAAACAAAAATAGCATCGCAAATTCGATGATTGAATCCAGGGGACTGCGAATGTGTTATTTAAGCCGTTACCAGGTGTAGCAACTCCTATAGTGTCTGCGAGTGAGATTTCAAAGCAACCCATGTCATGAAGTTCCTTTGCCACATATGCAACTTTTGACGGGGAGATTGATCCTTCAGCTGGACAACCAACAATGCATGAGACATACCTGTTGAGTTTCATATAGATGTCTTCAACTTAATCCTTGCTAGAATTATAAAGCATACAGTTGCTGTATAGGAAGCATTTACCATATAATAGTGATAAAAGAAAGTAAAATTCTCCAGGGACAATCGAGCAAAAACAGTCACTGTGATTTTGTGGGTGAGATGTGGCAAGTTGGGGTTGGGAACAGGGGAGGGAGAGTATAGCCATACCCACGCACAGGAATTGAAAGCTCTTTGGCAGAAGAGGTAACAGCATGATAACGAGAAAGACTTTCTTCGATAGTGCAGTTGATGTTTGATTTTGAGAAGGACTCGGAAGCTGATGCAAAGACAGCTACTTCTTTTGCACCAGCTGCAATGGCTGCTTTGAACCCCTAACATTAATTTAACAATAAATTAGAAATCTCCGACTACAGAACTAAGGGTGCTAAAATAAGTCATATTTTCCCTAAGGTTATCCACCTTTAGATTGGGTGTCAGCACAGGCAATTTAACACCTTCGAAATTCTTAATTGCTTCTATCACATCCCTTGCATCTGCCAGCTAATTGAATGAGATAGAAAAGAATTAGAAAGGGAAAAGAAAAGTGCCAAAATCACATTCAGATCTTGTGAGCAAGTGACAAACACTACAAAACAAGCAGTGTTAATTACCTGAGGAACCCATTTTGGAGACACAAAGCTTGTAGCTTCAACTACAGGCAATCCAGAAGATATAAGTTTACGGATTAATTCGACCTTCACAGATGTTGGGACAATGGTCTTCTCGTTTTGCAACCCATCTCTCGGACCAACTTCCACTATCTTCACATAACTTGGTATGTCTTTGAAAAACTGCTACATAAAACAAGTTGTCAATTGAAAATCATAGTAAAAAATTGAAAATGAAGCTGTCAGTTTTTTAAAGTTAATTCCGAAGAACTACCTTATATTTCGTCTCTCCTACGTCTTTGTCATTGCTATGGGAGTGACCTGGATTGGACAAGTAGCGCATATCATTCACAATTCCACAGGCCACAGGGTTCCTGCCTGCATTTGAAGTCCTTTGCGATGAGCCCCTCATTTGTCTTTTCCATGGTAAAGTCTCTCGCCTGTACTCTTCAGAATCTTCACTGAAAATAAACACAACTTCCTATTGGTAGTGTAATCCAGAACCCCAGACCCATCAAATGAACGCATAATGGCTTAAATACTCGATATCATTAAAACCATAAAAGATGAATGTCACAAGTTTAAAATTGTGTAGTTTTTTCACGCGTTTATGAATGACTTTGATTTAGACCTGCAAATTAATTTGAAGCTGTCTGCTTGATTAAATAAGGCTGAAGTCCGCTTCCAATTGCAACGAAACTAATAGAAAATCATGAGATAAGACCGTAATATAATAAGGCTAGGTTTATAATATTCACTTGCAAAGGGGTCAAAAATGTGGTAAGTAGGATTTATGGTGACTATCCAAGAATTTCAACGTCTGAATCGAGAGCTTTTACACTAAAACTCATATGATTTTATCAATTGCTAGGATTTCTTTTTGGAAGAAATCAAGAATTTTCTAGGAAGAAACTGAGAGTTAGAAAAAGCTAGAAATCTTGTTTTTTCAACTGCTATGTAATGCTTGACAGAAGGTAGATCAATAATAGAATTCACAGATTTATAATCAGAGAAAAAAGTAGTCCTATACTCAGGTCATCCACCAATATGCAGGAGTGAAATTTGAAAATATTTGCAGTGATCTAGTTAAAGAGGGTTAATGGACATAAAACACACGAGTATACTAACTCTTGCATGTTAGCCTCCGTTTGGGAAGAATTTATTGACAGTTTAATTTATAAATAGATAAAAATGAGTGGTTGATAAGTGGATATTATTCGTGGGTCCATTGGAATGTGTGCTTGAAAATGAAGTTTGATTATAATTTATAAATGAAATATAAATCGCCTTCAGATGAATATAAATCAGTGTAATCTATCTAATATAAATTGGTAGTGGCAGATTCAAACATGATTCACATGTGACAGATTCTTGCATAAATCACACTTACTCGCAACTGTTAGATGAACTGCAACTTCTTCCTTCGATCCAGCAGTTTCCCATTCCCATATCCTCTTCTATGGGTCTGCATGCACTGGATGAGCACCTATTAAGCCAGTCGATGTTGCTCAAGCTTGGCAACTTGTCCAGACCAAGAGGCTGCTCTAAGCTTGACATTGTGGAAATAAATGCAACTTAAGCTGAACTCAAAAAGAAAAAAAGTAGTCTTTAGCACTTCCATTGAACCTTTATAGATAGCATCAGAGCACGAAGAATTGACTAATCTCAGATTATTCAAGATGATTGCTAGAACCAAATGCCCAATTTTTGTTTTGAGAAAATTAATATCTAAGACTCAATGGATTCTGAATAATCCAAGCAAATTCTAGTCTAGAAAACTATCATAAATGGCAGAATTGAAACAGAACATGATACCTACAAACCAACTTATCACCCTTTAAGATAATTAAGAATTCTAGAAAGATAAATACGCAACTCATTGAGACATAGATCAAAAGATTCTAGCATTGTATTTTCTTTAATCAGACGCCCAAAATTGCTTCCAACTAAGGTGCAATGTAAATGACAACAGCGCTTGAGCTCATGCACAAACATTTCTTCCATCAAACAACACAATCTCAGCACTGCAATCGAAATATAACTTGTGTGATTCCGACCACAAACTCTACTACCTCAATGAGCATCAACTAAGGAGTAGAGACTATAGTACATTAAATTAGTTAAACACACAACACTTAGCATTACTTGAACATAAGAAGTCCCTTTATCACAAATGTTCCAGAGGCAACGATCGCTCAATAGTGATCAGCTTCTTGATATGCAATGAATTAATAATTATTCAGACATTAATGCAGAAAATATCATAAAAATTCGACAAGTTCCCAAGCAAAATCCCCAAATCTTTTATTTCAGTGCTTCATTTTGTTTTTAAATTTATTTTCTTACATTTCACACAAAATTTAAAAATAAATAAATAAATAAATAAGAGGAAAAATAAACTATAAATATTAGCATATCAAAACTTGCACTTATCACTTCATCCTTCTATTAAACAAGAACATAAAATGAACTACCAGATAAAATTTAATAAAACCCAGAAAAGTTAAAGAACAGAACAAACCTAAATCAAGAAAAGCTTTTTTCCTGAAATCAGAATATGAGGAAATCTAGAAAATTCCCATTTCCTCTTTTCTAGGGTTTCCAAGTTTTTGGGTTTTTCACAAAACACGCAATGAAACAGAAGGAGAGTGATGGGTAGTTGAGAATGTGAATAGTTTGTCTACCATAAATTCTTGGTTTATTACTATGTAATTGTGAGTCTAAATTGCTTCAATTTAAAGTTGTCCTGTAGTAATTTCTTGTACAGTATAGGCATTAATTCAATCGCCAGCAAATATATACATACATATATAGAGAGAGAAAGAGGGAAAAATATACATACATATATTTAGAGAGAGAAGATTGGTAGAAGGTAGTTGGAGGTTGGAGGTTGGCCAATTTCTTCTTAATTGGCTGGTGTTTTCTTTCCTTCTTTATTCCAGTGCTTTTTTATATATAAATTAGGGATAATTGCAGCAGCGGTACCAAATCTTTCATTTAATAGTAGACTTTATCCAAACCTTTAATTTGTGTCACCTACGGTACCAAACCTTTTATTTTTGCAACTAACGGTACCGACCCTTTTAAAATGTTCGCAACTGAAGTCCAAATGGATGGTTTATATTAGTTTCATTGTTAGTTGACTAAATAATTGACTTTGACAATAATGCTGACTGATTTTTAAAAGGTTAAAATGGTAATTTTACATTTTAAATAATAAAATAACCAAAATCAAATAATTAAAATTAAAAACTCATTCCATCTTCTTCTTCCCCCACCCACCCAACCAAAATCTGCAAATCAGGGAAATCAATCTCTTCGAATCCTCGAATTCATGGCGTCGAAACTTGTTAGCCAACTACGTAGATCTACGTAGGCAGTATTAGAGATTTGGACTTAACAACCAATTAGAAATGGAGCATCTCGATAAAAATATGGATCTCCTGCTGAAATGGTTCGCCCAATAGACTATCTTGACCAAAGAGGAGAAGAAGAGATAAGAGATTAAAAATGGCTTATGGATTTTCTATATGATGTTTAAGCAAGTTTTTGGTAAGGTCTATTTCTTGCTGCTAATTTGTGGGGGCGCTTGTGACGGTTGCTGCAGCCTGTGTGTGAGTGGATTGCGATCGTCGGCACGATGGAGGTGGGTGGATTTTGGTTCGTTTGGTTGGGGTTAGGTGAGGGAATGTAGGGGTAAGTGTTGAGGGGTGAGAAGAAGATGAACTGTTTCGGATGAAATTTCGGGTTTCTGATTCCATGGTCAATCAAGATGAAGTTTTGGGCCAAATGCACTTGTAGAGTTCCTTGGAGACACTGTCGTTACATTAGAGCGCACATTCGGTTATGAAGACTCCATTCCCGAGCTTGTTGAAGCGTTCTCAAAGTTCCAAACCCAGATTTGCAGATTTGGGGTGGGGGTGGGGGTGGGGGTGGGGAAGAAGGTGAAATGTGTTTTCAATTTAATTATTTGATTTTTGTTACTTTATTATTAAAATGTAAAATTATCATTTTAACATTTTAAAATCAGTCAACATTATTGTCAAATTCAGTTATTTGGTCAACTAATTATCAAACTAACAAAAATATCCATTTGGACTTCAGTTGCGGGCATTTTGAAAGGTTTGGTACCGTTAGTGACAGAAATTAAAGATTTGGTACTGTGGGTGTCACAAATTAAAGGTTTGGACAAAGTCAACTACTAAATGAAAGGTTTGGTACCGCTGCTGAAATTATCCCTATAAATTATTAATATGTTTTATTTTCAAGATTCATTTAATTTCATTAATTAAAAAAGCCAAAAATGATTTTCTTTATTAAATTCATGGAGGAAATGGTCTCAATTTAATTATCTTTTGTCATTTCCTAATATTTTTAATGGTCAATGTTGTTGGAATTGGTCATTGTACAAAAATAAAAAAACAAAAAAACTAAAGTAGTGGATTTGGTAATAGGAGAAAGTCAAGATTCTTGTATCCTTTACCATATTGTGACAATTGGATGAGCAATGATCTTATTGTATTTAATAGCATTACAAATGCATGTTTAATTATTTACTCAGCAGCGTTGTAACTTATTTCGACTATCATATATAGCTCCCGTTTGGCCCCCATTTTTTTCATTACATCACCTGAATTTTTTTTTTCTCTTTTCATTTCAATCACACATTCATCAAATAAAATAATATTACACACAAATTTAAAACTTTTCATTGTTTTTCTACCACACATTCTCTCATCATCACTATTCCAAAAATTTTCAACACCCCGGGGCCAAACAGGGGCATAATATGAGAAAGAAGAATTAATTGACTATTTCAAAGTGTAAAAAATACCCCTCTACGAAAAATTCATAAATATTTTACTTCACACAAAAGCAAAAGTTGTTCAAAATTCAATGGATTAAACCTAGGAGATAGTAAATGAACAATGACGTAACACCAACAATAGAAAAAGTGTTCAAAATTCAATGGATTCAAAGAATTTGTTCACCTTTGCCTCTTATTGCAAAAAAAAAAAAAAAAAATCGTTTCGAGCCGAGCCTCTAGTCTATAAAATTTCGACTCCATTCCTCGCTAAATAATTTGTCGAAATAGAACTCTTTGATTGAACTTGTTATAACAATTCTATAACATTTTAAAAATAAAATTGTGGTTTTTCCACACACAAACGAAAAAAAAAAAAAAAAAAAAGAATAATCTTTAAACAAGTAGATTTGTGATCGTTATTCAGACTTGTATCTCTTCTCCACTTCGATCTTTCATATTTATTTTTTGACAATATCGTATCCAACATTTCAAACATTGATGTCAACAATGACGATACACTAGTGCTAATACATGAAAGGTCACAATGACTAACATCAAAAGATAAAATTTGAGAATAAAATGTAAAAGAAAATTATCATAATTTAGTTTTTATGGGAAAAAATGTCGTAACAATGGAAATTGTTGATGTTGTGACAAGTAGTAATCAAGGATCAAACAAAAACTAATCCCATTATGGCTGATAAATTTAAGGACGATATTGATACAGCCATGTCCATCCATTATCCATATGGGTCCATTGTGTCAATTGGGTTAGAAATCTGTTAGGATGCGTATGTAAATTGTGGTTCCATGGCCACAACATGCAGGGGTAGGGTAGGGGGTGAGGGTAGGGTGGGACCTTCCTCCACCCGTTTGACGACACATATCTTCAAGATTTAACATTTTCTTTTGATTGTATTTAAATCTCGATGCTGACATACTTCACTCATTTTACCTATTAAAAAGTTGTGAAAAAGATAAATCATTGGCACTTCTTTATAATTTATTTAAAACCGATCGAACTAATTTTTATTCTCATATTTCGTGGAATTCACGATTCATTCCTACATTTTTTATAATATAAACTGATTATAAACTACACTCCCAAACATATTTTATTAGTTGAAAAGACGGTATCCTTATTTTTGTCAAGAATAAATAACGGAACAAATTAAACATTTTTCTTCAACCTCGTCTCTATGTTAACCCCTTCTTCAAAATGCCATCCAAGAGAGGTGTTGATTATGAGGAACAAGGAAATGAGAGATAAACCGTGCTTGTCTAGAGGGACAAAGTCGTACGTTTTGTATTGTGGGGTCAAAAATCAAAATACAATTTTTCTTTTTAAAGAACATATCATTAATGAAAAGTCAATATACTACTACAATTGTAGCCTACACGTTTTCATACTTTGAAACATCGTATACTTGGAATTGAGATATCCTATTAGCACCTTGACTCCAAGATTAAAGTGAGATGAGCTATTAGTTGAAACTTGAAAGTTGGTTCTTCTTTACTAGATAATGGTAGACAAACATGACTGTTTACTAGATTTTTGACACCTCGAGATATCTGTTCTAGTTAGCAAATGAAAAAAAAATATACCCTAATGACATCAAAGTCGAAATGATATCATCTCATTTAATAACAAAACTAATGTATCGATATATGTCAAGTTTTCATTAGGAAACAATGGTGAGAACATTAGACCTCAGCTTGATTTGTGGTATGATTATCAATGATTCTGTATTTCAGTCTCTTACAGTTTCTGCAACAGCTAAGGGAAAAAATGTAAACCATTTCCCATCTGTAAATAAAATCATAGAAGATAAAAGGAAAAAAGTGACTTCTTCTGCTCAGGAAATGAGAAGTATATAAAATGTTCATGCTATAAATCAGAAGGTCAATCACCAAAAGTGTAAATCTAAGCTCTTCAAGATCGAGTTCTATCACGGATTTTTGCTCTTGCAAAAAACACGCCAGCCAACAATCCTATAGATGTACAAAATTTACCGACGAATAAGTTAACAAGTGATTGTGATTCTTACTGTAGAACAATACTATTAAGCTTGCAAAATGATAAGAAATTTACCAAAGAATATGCTTGCAGAATTTTCCAAACTCGTGGGGACATGGAAAAGGAGGATACCAGCAACAGAAAGAGGTATCTTGTTTAGCGAACCAACAAGGCTGCAGGACATGAAACAGATTAAGGATAAATCAAAGAGAGAATACGTGTAAACTAAGAAACCATGATAATGAACCGGAAGTGGAATTAAAGGCATGCACAAAATCTACAGGAATAAGGATCTTAGAATCAGTTGACGAGACTTCAATTTGGGGAATGTCACTATCTCCATGTTCTCTTTGATATTCACTTCGATATATTTACCATGGAACTACAGCTGGTGCATTTAAGCTAAAGAATACCCAAAAGATCCATTTATCTTGGTTTCATGTCATTGGACAAATTCAAAACTCGGGGATACCATTGGAATGGACATGTTTATATTCAAGGAAGAGGAAGGACCCAGAAACTTGCATGTTCATTTCTTCAAACAAATTGCAGAATCTGATCTTTATGCTGTATATAAAAAGTAAATTCTGAAGGCGTGCCAGTGCCTTCATATAGAAACAGTTCTAGAGGGGTATGCCTTCATTTTTTCTCGTACTAAGAAATTTAGCTAAAATAATTTAGTAATTTAAAAGCTCAAAGGAAGAGAAACAGGTAATAAAAAACTCTCACCTGTATGTAGTAGCCCCGGTTTGATGAAGAAACCACATGGAAGTGAAGCTTATTGCCAGACCTAAGAATCCACTAAGTGTGATGACCAGCCAGAAGGTGGGCAGTCTCAAAAGTGGTCTGCCATTGGCAACAAAGAAACACAAGATTTAGAGCATGTTTGCCTAAGCTTAGATGGTTTACTTACAGGTATAGAAGTTTTAAAAGTTCCAGACTCAAAATGGGGTTCTTTAGTATTTTTTCATTCATTCCCATAAATCAGTTACTTGTTTTGATAGTAAGGTAAGATTACTTTCAAAAAAATTACCTTTTCACTAGAAATAAGAGAAAAGTGAGTTATCAAAGTGCTTTAATGAACCCTTTCCATAACTGATTGAGCATATGACAAAGTCCCAAAAGTTTCTACTTCAACACGCATACCTTCAAAACTAACAACTTTCCTAATTGTATCTTTAGACTAATTAATATCATCAAATAAGACTAAATTATCAAGTAGTTACAAAGCATCAGCATATAACCGTCATTATGAGGAAACCAAAACTCACGTTCTTGAAAGATAATCAACCTCATTGAATACAAATATAAGTATCGTTCCTAGGGGCAATGAAAGGGTATTGTTCAGAAGGACCATAGAGAACTCGTTCAAATCTCCAGATTTAGTGACTTGCTTTGCAGTATCCATGACTCTACGCAAAGTCAACTGCACCACAAGAAGACAATAATTATATCATATAAATTAAAGAGAACGGTTAATAATTTGTAAAAAACCCATAAGCTAAAATAGTTCAAGAAACTACAATCAGCATCCTAGTGGTGTGCTTCATCACTTAAATTCTGAAAAATAAATAAATAATAATAATAAATTATAAGAATAAATGTGTCTACACAAATGTAAGAAATGCATTTCCACTGACTAAGAAACTGAACCAGCAGCTAACTCTTCAATTCATATATCCTACAGAGTTTCAATCTTCAAAAGAGCAAAAAGAAAAGGGCAATTAATATGGATTCAAAAGAGCATTAATCCAGAATTCTAAAAACTGCTTAGAGTGATTCCAAAGCTTCTCTTTTCTTTCTGTTTTTTCTGTTTATAGTGACTCCATTTCTCCTTTAAATTAATTTCAACTACTACGAGTTTTCAAACCCTTCCTAGCTTCAAATGTAGCACGAGTTGGCTTGACTTGAATGCAAGCAAGCAAGATTGGACAATATTCTATTGTCACAACAAATAACAAATTAGGTCACCTTGTATAAAAAGATCATACAGCTCAGAATATAATCAGGACTTGACATAAGAAAGACTATTACTCACAGAATAGGACGCTGTCAAAAAACAATTGATGAATTGCCACATGTATCCAGTGGCATGAAAAGAGAGATCTGTAATTCCTCCAGATATTGCTGAAATGATCTGTAAATGTGAAAGCAAAGCTTCAAATGCATGTTAACCTACATAAACTTATAATCTAATATAATCAAGAACAATCATCACATTTCTCCACATATAAAAATATATCCTAGCCAGTACCGTGCTTTTGACTTCTTAATGAAGCAGCTTATTAGATATGGTTAACATAACATTCTGAAAAATTGGTGCACGAGCACTGATTGATTTAAGTATTGATCTTATTTTAATTAGATAATTCAGCATGCTTACTAATTAATCAGGGATAAAAAAAAATGATCAATTAGCACTCACTTTTATAAATTTAGCTGTGATTAACTAAAAGCATGACTAAATAAAGTGAACTAGTCAAGATGTATTAGCAGTTTTGCGAAAGTTTTGTCCACATACAGGTTGTGATTAACTCCAGCAAAATTAAGAGAAGAGCTGCCACTTGACATACCATTAAGAAAAGAGCTGCCCAAACTCTGTTGTCATGATGCTTGTTGAATAAGTACATTTCACCAACAGCAGTCATCACATTTGTTACATTCTTCAGAACAGTAACCATGGCAACATTAATGTACTTTAGACTACAAAGAAAGAACATGGATATGTTTGTCAAACATTTTTTTGAAGACTCAGCATCGACCCATGGAACCTTTCCTTTGTTTGCATTATGCAATAAGTCTAATTTTTGGTGGAACAAGGCAAAAAATTGTATTAAACAAAATGAGTTCACGAGCAGCAGCATCAATACAATAGAATTAATTATATACAACTTAATTAAGGGAGATGCACAAGCACCTATCAACAGCAGAATCTGACACAGCATATTCATACCTTTAGATGTTTCTATTATCGATTCATCTACTCAATTGTTTCCATCCAACCTCTACTATTTCCTAAATTTCCCACCCACACCCTTCTGAAATTTCAATCCTTGATAGAAGAACGTGAACATGGAGGTAGGCAGTTAAGAGACAAATTCAAGGATGAAGTGCTAAATGCAAACTTCAGAAAGACATGCAAGTAGAGATAATTACGCAGTTTTCCCAGAATTAAGAAATAGCTTGCATAACAATCAATCAAAACAGCACAAAGTGGCAAAAATATGTATTGAACTTTAAGAAATATAATAACAAAATCAGAAATTACACAGTTTCATATTTGGGTAACCTAATTCATTGAATCTGAAATACACATAAGGTTGGAAATATCAAGTTCTAAGTCACACCATTAATGACAAGAAAGACTAGGACCCTATCAGCTAGATTCCTGATATTTTCAGCTAATTGAAAGGACAGTTGCTAAGAGAAGATGCAGTGAATATATAAATTCATAACAATAATATGGTAGTTAAGTTAATCAATTTTCTTCTGGTACAGATAAGAAACAAACTCTTCCAAATAATATTTTTGCAAATCGGACATATCGTGGATGAGAAAGAAATTAATAGAAGTATCCATCATAGAAAAGGGAAAAATAAATGAGTCAAATATCAAAAGCAACCAAGGGGAATGAACTTTCTAATCATATGTTAAATAAAATCCTAATTCTATTGAAAATCCACAAGGTGAAATACTTGTATAAAATAACATGTTTGTTATTCAGTATAAAACTCTCATCCATTATCAATAAAAGCAAGCAAATAATAAATAATAATATAAAGCTTGAAGAGAAAGTTGGCAGCTACATAAGATACCAGAAAATTAAGATGAGATACTTATCATAAGAAAGCTTAAGTATGTATGCAAAATAAGCAGAAACTAACCCATTGCAAAATATTACATTTCATAATGGTGCATTTATGGCAGGGTATCAAATAAACTTTTCATAAATTAAAGGAACTCAAAACTGCAGTACACAAATATGAATAAACAAAAAGGATGAATTAACATCAGAGACAAGCTCAAGCATATAGAAAATAAATCTGTATCCTGAGATGATGAAATTTAGGGTGATTGTTATAACAAGATAACAAACATTTCGTACCTGAACATACTAGTGATCAGCATACCAACAAATATAACATTTACAGGCAACCAGACCTTAACTAATCTCCAAGTAAGCGGTTCTGTGGTAATTATGCCAAGGAAACTCAAAGTGCCAACAATAATTACTGAGACAAAATTCTGCACCCATCAACAGTATTGTTAGTATACAAAACATACGAATTTATTTGAATCAATTTGAGTATGAATAAAAGCAGTACAAGACAATAAAGATTTTCTTGCAGTATTAACAGAGAATCTTATATGGAAGGTAACCTGGTATAACATCAAAGATATTCCGGCATTAAAGTTATAACTGGAGAGGATGTACTTGTTAACCAATATCATGCTACAGGAAGAAAAACAATATGCAAGGCCAGCCAACAAGGCCTGGTTGTGTATTCTAAGTAGTCTTTTACTACTATGCACTGTTTTTTCTCTACCGTCCTCACATTTTCCACTCTCCACATCAATCTCATCATAATTGTTTGGAGTGTTCATTCCAAGAGCCGATCTGTAAGCAAGTAGAGTTGTAAGAATTAGAAACTATTATCATCACGAGAAATGATATTAAGTAATCAACAACACATATGACATTAATACAGCATATGCAGTTTACATAGCCCAATCATTCACTTCAAAAAGTGAAGAATTCCACAGTTAATAATCTTTCTTGACACAATTGGAAGAAAAAGGACGGTCAGAAGACTTATGTAAATCAATCAATTTCCAGCGGTTCAGTCATCTCACAAGAATTAAGACATTGAAGTTTAAATATGCTTACCCAGAAAAGCTATTGAGCCACAAAGTAAGATCTATTCAATTTCTGAATTCGTTTTTTTACCTATTTAGTCTCTGAAATCATTTTGTTAGGTGTTAATATAGAGGTAGCAATCATTTGCTTGGTTAAAAATATCTTCTTAACCAAGAGAACAGTAATTTGGGGCTCCAAATTATTTCATTAACATCGTGTTTCTGTCATTTGCATTTCTTCAGAAAGATTTTATTGACAAAGGGAAGAGCATTTAGGGTCCATTTTGTAGCAGTTCCAATTCCTCTGTCTTCCTTTTATGATTTTTGGTGTTTTTGAGAACATGATTTATGTTCTCGAAATGGTGGGCCTGTATGAGGAAAATGTGTTGGCAAACAAGGAACGCAGTGGACAAAATTGAAAACACCTTTCGTTGGGGATAAATTTTTTGATGCGCTTAAGTCGACCTTGTAGCCTCATATCAACTTCTATCCGAAATCTTATCACTCAAATCTACCATCTTCAGTTACAGGTCATCACATCTTTTCACTGATTATTGCTTGAATTGTATGAAAAGAATGATAGTGAGCTGCTGGGAATTTTTTTGAATGTCAAGTTGCAACTGGTGAGAGTCTTCTTGGCTTGGGTTTTTATTTGGATCACAGTTAGGAAGAGGGTCGTATTTGGAGTAAAACATTTGAGTTTGAATTGATAGAGGCATTAGGGCATACTCTGGAGGAGTTTTGGGGGGTGATCAACAGAATTTGAAAGGAGTTCCAATAAAGCACCAGGACACTGAAAGGAAATAACTCACAAAATGAAAGGAAGGAGTTTTGAATGTATTTCTTCCCCAAGAATTTAGCCTGCTTTCCTTACACATTGTGAAATATGGTGGAAAGATGTATAGTATCTTCTTACTTTGCTTCCTAAAATATAAGTTCTAATTTTGGAATTCACACAACACCCTTCAGTCTTTTCCTGTTTATTTGCACAATTGAAACAGTGTTTCCTGAATAGAAAGACAGAAACACCAAGTAATGGAAAATAGAAACATTCCCCAACACAATGGCACATAAAAGCATATGAAAGAAACAGAACATTCATTCTTGAAAAAAGCCCAAATTGGGTCTTATTGATCAAATCAGATTCTCATTTCCTGATAGAAATAGTGGAGCGGCTATGACATAAGCTATCTTGTTTGTCCTCTGTATAAAAGATAAAAAACCTGCCTTATCGGAAAACATAGTAACTATAGCACTAAGTCCATTAACTATTGTAGTGGAAAGTTAAGTAAAGATCGAAGAAATCGGTGAATTGCAACTTAAATAGTATCAAGATTCAAGCATATTAAAGAAAAGGCCAAATTCTGAAATACAACTAAGAGATCAACAAAGACCGGAACTATAATTCATGGCTTTCAGTTCTAGCATAAACAATAGCTTGCTAGCATATGCACGATCAATCCTTTGAATCTAAACAGATAAGGGTGACAGTTTAAATAATGTCAACTGCCAAGAAAAGGAAATTCAAACAGCAAGATTACACCCCAGATATACTCAAATGTGTGACCACTGTGGTAGCAACCTCAAGCAATTCTATCAACATAAAATGGAATCCATGAAAAGCCACAAATAGAAACATCCATCAAAAGACAGTAAAAGAAGCATACCTACTGACTACTTCTCTTCTGACTGGACTAGAGACCTGATCTGGCAAGCCATTTAACTGATGACTTTTGAAGCTTCTTTCGCCGCTATGCAAACCCTTACTTACGTCCTCTATCATATTTATCTCTAAACCAGGATCAGGTGAATTTTGTAAGCACCTCTAGATAAAGCTCTACAATAAGAAAAAAAAATTATAAGGTGATGTGGATTGCAGACTGGGACTAGAAATTGGTAGTTTTAAAGTTGGACTGCTTATGCAAGAATATTATATTTAGTTTTATTCATGAAAACATGTCACAAAACTAAGAAATTGAATTACAATAATTCATTAGAAACATGGCAGCTACAAGAAGATAAATACACCGCATCACAGGTAATGAAACTCCTACATATAACTTATGACCAACAGCATCAAAATCCGAGAGAGAAACTTCCATATTCAATGGTCATTTCTAATCACGTTTTTAAGAGATGATTTTTCAAACAAAAAACCTTTCAACAGAAAATAATTCACACCATTTGCCATTACATAAGTTTCAGATATTCTGGATGTCAGTCTACGGTTCCTGCATTTCAAGACCACACAACTCCTCGAGTCACTGCCAGAATCAAGCTGTTGACATTCTACAAACGAGCGTGGGCTCTGAAAATCCTCTCGCGCACAGTTCAAGAAATTTTCTTTTGATCTAAATGATTCAGTAAAAAATAAGCTCCAATAAAATTTCTTCCAAAAACTCAGGCAAGAAGAGGGAAAAGAAACTAGGAATGCCATCTAGTTCTATATCGAATATATATTCACGTCAGTCCTCTGCCTCTGTATGAACTAAGCAGCTACTTGCCTACATCTAAACAAAAATTTAAAACTAGATATTGCTAGCAATCCTTAAAGATTAATTTTGTTTACTTAAGAGGTAATAAAGCTGGAATCTTTAATACAAGTTTTCTTAACTCTACAGCAATTTATAAGAAAAATCTCAAAAATTATCAGATAAACTAAGTGCCCATCTTGGTTTTGATCTTCATTACACAGTCCCATCTCAACAAATACACTGAGAGAGTTAAAAAAACAGAGTTACCTTGGAATATCTCTGTATATTTTTATGCGTGGGATTGAATACTGCACTACGATTCACTATTAAAAATGGGCATTGGAAATTTGGTTTGCTAATAATATGAATAATTTAGGGAGAGATGAGAAGTTGTAGAAAAAAAAAACCTTGCCGTTGATAGAAATTTAGAAATCTTCAACAGTTATTCCTTTAGTTTTGGTTTTGAAATTCTTAATTGGAATCGTTGACTGGAATTTGGGATGATACGACGCCATCTGGGTTCGTTTAAGCCACGTGAGAATCGAAATAAAATATTCTTTACAGTTAAAAAAATTTACTTATTTTTAGATATTAGGAAAATATTTTATTCTTTACAATCAAATTAAAAAATTTACTTATTAAGTTAAAAAACTATTCATTTTAAAATTTACTTGTATACTTAAAATTAATATTTTAAGCTTAGCCAAATGACTTTTAAATTTTTTGCACGATTGTGACACACATTACAAAGTCTTCAAAACAAAATGAGGAGTTGATAGCAAAGTTTTTATAAACGGTTTAAATTATAAATAAATAAAAATGAATCGTATTTGTGGGCTCTCGACATGGATAAAAAGTGGTTTGGATATAGGTTAAATGCGCAAAAAGTACATAAACTTTATTATATACCAAAATCATATATGAATGAGCGTTACATCATATAATCATATACAGATTCACAAATTTGTACATCATTCATACATGGATTAACTTATGTCGATCAAAACTGACGAAATAATTTACAGGACAAATAGAGTTCGAGAAAACTTTTCTTCTAAGACGATATATATATTTAGGCCCTGTCTGTTCCCAATTTTTTAAACCAAAAAATTGATTTTGTTACCCTTTTTTTTCAAACTTAATGGCTCCACCTGAGAGAAAATAGTCCAAAATTGCGACTGAAGGCATTGACAACGGTTGGAATTCTGCTTTTGAGCAGAGACAGACGGCCTTAACACAAACAGTGAATACATTATACAGTAATAGTTCATATGTTAATGAGAAAATGCATCTTGATATCTCTAGGAGAAGATTGATTTTGAGCCATTTTTGAATTTAGATATTGTACTGCTGTGTGATTCTTTTAATTTGGGAACAAATTGATATAAAAATATAGGTAAGAAGAATAGAAGAAAACGTTTCTTCATTCTCTTCGAAACATGTTACGTTTTTTTGAAATAAAATGCGATTTAAGTCTTTAAAGAAATGCAATTTAAATAATCGTGTAGGTTTAATTCCACTTGCTTAATTGCTTTGAGGGAATTGTCGTTTTCCATTCATTTTTAGGCTTATTTCCACTTCACCACTTTGACAATCTCAGCATGCAGTTAGTTTATGCGTCTTTAACAAACCAAAGATTTCAAATATGTGTTGTGCACTAGTTTCTTGGTCTCCCATTAGAGCTCGTGACCTAAGTTGGCGACGTCTATTGTACTCAAAAAGGGCTTCCAAATAAGTTTGGCTCAAGGGTTCAAACCAAGACTTGTGACAAAATTGATAATGCCAATGATAGGTCCATTGACATGTATTTATACGAGTGTCTACACACTCGCAAGTTAGAGTTGGGATTGCATTAACAATTATATAATGTGACAATGTCAACGAAACCTAAAAAGGTCGAGAAGGTCATCGTCGAAGCAATAAAGAAATTTCGGATTTTAGAAAAAGCGGGAATATTGCACTAATGTGCATTAAATTTCTAATGAATAATAATTTACCAAAGTATGCAGTGTACCTGAAGATAATTGTATGCTTGTAGAATCAACCGTGTTTTTTAAATGACCAAATCAAACAATATATCCAGAACATACGCCTAACTTACTAATTATTTTATCACAATGACCTTTTTAACATTAAAAGACAAAAATATCCTTCATTAAAGCAGGACCCAGACCACCTCGATCGTTGGGACCCCTAACCGCTGGTAACAAATAATAGATATGTTGTGATTTCTTCAACACAATAAAAAAAATTATTTAAATCTTTGAATATTAAAGTTAAAAACACATTGTCAATCAAGTTATGTCTGGTACAGCTTTTTCAACCAAAAAAACCATTTTTGTACCGTTGCTTTTTAAATTCAGGAGCCATTGTTGAATGTTTGTCTCACATGTGGCCCTGCTGGTTGAAAAAAAAAAGTCACATTTCTGCTCAAAATCTTATGAAAATCGCCAACAAACACACCCTCAATAATATAAGAAAAAAATTCGAAATTAACCAAATAAAATGAAGAAACCTTGAATATGAAGATGGAGATGGAGAAGATGAAGAAACATTAACATGAAATGGTAGAATAGATTTTCAAATTTATAACATTATTCAAATTCTCAATGTTCAAAATGGAGGTAAAATGGGTAGAATTAAGCTATATGTACATCTTGCTTCCCACCATAGATGACATTCCCCCATACGTGGCACAATATGATTGGCGGTGTGAAAAGGCGTTGGAGAAATCAAAAGACGTGATTGTGCAATGCATAAGAGTATAAATAAAGATGTAAATAATGGTGTATATGCAACATGATTAAAATTGATATTGTGATTTCTTTAAATTTTTTTATTTTTCTCTATTTTTACTTAAATATGATCAAAGGTTATTGTGAAACAATGATCGGGTCAACCGACCATATACCACCATTACCTCTTGTAGAATGGGCACGGCTCCGGGATGATTCGGGTCTACCGAAACCGAAAGACCCTATCATAACTGAATTATAATCTGATAAATGATTTTAATTCATTTTAAGTTCGTTAATATCATACATAATCAGACTCCGTGATCACAGTGTTGAAGAAGATCACGGATTTGAGATCCGATGGCGCTTTATTCTCACGGTCCAATTGGAACTTCAGATTTCGATAATTTAATATTTTTTAAATAAAAATTTCATGTGACTTAGGTTTACTTCATGTTCAGCGGTGGAGTCAATATTCAGATTAAGTGAAAGTGAATTTTCAAACACAAAACCGAAAGACCCTATCATAACTGAATTATAATCTGATAAATTATTTTAATTCATTTTAAGTTCGTTAATATCATACATAATCAGACTCTGTGATCACAGTGTTGAAGAAGATCACGGATTTGAGATCCGATGGCGCTTTATTCTCACGGTCCAATTGGAACTTCAGATTTCGATAATTTAATATTTTTTAAATAAAAATTTCATGTGACTCATGTTCAACGGTGGAGTCAATATTCAGATTAAGTGAAAGTGAATTTTCAAACACAAAATATAATAATATTAAAAATGAAAAATGAAAAATCATTTAATTTTTTTTTGAAGAATTTCAATGGGAGTCAAAGACCCACTGGTCATGGACCCCACATCCCTCCCTCCGTTGTATAAATATTCAAATCATTTTTTACATACAAATTTTGTAAAATTCATATGTATTACACATTTATCGATTACTTATTTCTATTTGTTTATAAACAAAGTCGTTTTCAACCCTTCTCAGACGTGCTCGAATTTTGTTATTATACTCGAGTTTGTTTTTGTTTACAAAAATAAGCAAGTAAAAAGAAGAAGTAATCTTGCTTAAAATGGGCATATGATCTGAAAAGTGAAAACTACAAACCCAAGTATCAAGCAACGGTAATTGGCATATAAAATGTTCAAAATAAAAACATGAGGTTAAAGATATTCAAATATAGTATATTGATTCTATTGTGTCTAAGGCACCGACTTTACAAGGTTGTGATTCTATTGTCTCTTTGTATATTGATTCACATATAGTAATAGGTTAAAGATATTCAAATATAATTCGCGAAAAAAAGTAAAAAAATTAACCTATTTCGAAAGTTATCATGCTAAAACGAAATTGTATCAATGAGAAAGTTATCATGTGGTGGTAGCAAATTGATGTTTAAATTGACTTGAGTTGGTTCGATTTTGAAGATACTTCGCACAACTCGTCACTTCGAGTAACATATAGGAAAGTCGCAATATAACAAAAGGACGATAAGTATAAAATTCTGTGATAATAACATTCCAAAATAGGTGTAAAAGATGCAGTCAAAATAGAACTACAATCCATATTTCTATCCTAACCATGACTAGGTCCACATTTAGCAATAGTCAATTGAAAATTCTCTTGACTTCACTAATGAAAACAAAGTTTAGTTTAGAATGCTTTTTATATTTGAATGGTTTGAGGACAAGAAAAGGTATTTTCTACTTTTGAAGATTATTTTAGAAGTAAAGAGTCAACATGTGAGTTGGGCAATCCTTAAATTCAGGACTCAAAAGAGATTTTACAATAAACAAAGCAATCCTTAATATCTGCTACTGTATAATTGTCTCTCCTCTTGAGTTTCGACACCAAATGGAGTTAGAATCTGAAACCTCAAACGTTTCTCCCCATGTCTATGTGACTGCTCCAACTAGCCCAAATGGAAGCAGCAGCATGGAGTTCTATTATAGCGCCCCGGCTAGTCCGAGGCGAAAAATATGGATTCCCTTCAAGAAAAACGATGATCAAAACTCCGATTTTGATGATTTCGAGTTTGAAACTAGCAAGAAGTTCGGTGGATGTTTGGAGTTCGAATCGAGCAAGTATTTTGAGGGCTTGGGATATAATCAAGACGATCCGATTAAGGAAGGATATCACGAGCGCGGTGATTCTCTTCCTTCTATGGCATTTGCTGATGAACTTTTCTTGAATGGCCTTGTTATGCCACTAAAACTCCCACCTCGGCTGCAATATGATAGTGATGCGCATAGTCTTAGCCAAAGATCGTTTGCTTCAACGCCTAGGTCGCCAAGAACAACGTTCAGAATCCCGTTCGCAAGACAACGTGCATGGGATTATGATTTTGATCCTTTCACGGTGGCTTTGAAGAAGGTGAGGGAGGAAAAGAAAGGAAATGATCATAGGCGATCAAGGTCGCGTTCACTATTGATGACTTCTAAATCAAAATGCTCGAGTCCGACAGATCAAGAAGGTAGTCCAATGACCTCATCAATGCAAATTTCAACACCAAGCTATTATATGCCAAAGGAGTCCAAGGGCTCGGCTTATGCTAGATGGGTTCAAAACCAGACCAAAGAAGTGGGACGAAGCCCAAAAGGGCTCAAGAGCCCGAGGGGTTTGTTTTTCGGGGGAAGAGTAAGACCCGTTCAAACGGAACGCGAATGGTCCTACAACCCCATTTCAACCACAGGTGTGCATGGAGAAAATGTTGTGAAAAACAAGGTACAAAAAGTGAAAGGACTTTTGCTGAGGTTTGCATCATTTGGGAGAGAAAAAAGTAAACCCAAGCAAATAAACCAGACTTCAGAACCATTGACACCGAGGAAATTCAGGGGGTCGAGCTTTAGAGTCGAGGGAAATGGTAGTCAGCCTCGTTGTGTCGAGAAGGAAACAATTTCTGGTGATGGAAAGATGGCAATAGCAGAATACAAGTCAAAGAAACCAACACTTGCACATTGTTTGGGATATGGAACTGAAAGTCCTAGGAACATGAACTGAAGCCGCCAAAAATTTACTTTTGAACATCCTGCATTGTGATGTAAGACAGTTTGTGGTCTCAATTTCAAGATTATTATTCTACCATATTAGTTGGTGTAATACCCAGAAGTTACACCAATCCTGTTCAAGCTTTACACTAATGGTCGCTGAAGTTTCGAGTAATTACGTCAATTTTCTTACGATAATGATCACTCAAATTTCTAATTATTACCTAATGGTCACTGGGAGCATTAAATCGTAGATGACAACATTAAATGTCAACGTATTACTAAACAACATTATTTATTACGCCAAATTAGTAAAATTGAGAAGTTAGGAATTGAAGATTAAACGTGTTCAAATGCGAAAACAAGTTTTTTCGTCAGATTTTTGGACTTAAATCATATAGTAAACCCACATTTTGTTTTTTAACAAGTCCACAAAATAACTAACGTAGACAAGTTATCAAATCACTGCAACAAAACGCTCCATCCCCAAATAAAAGAGAGAGAACAATGGCTGTATTCCCAATTCAGTTCTGCCAGCATAAAGTTCAATAAATTACTGAACAAATATACAAGTCATGGTAGTTTGGTTATATTCTATTTAAATTTCAACAGAAACAATTTACACAGTTGCTATCAACCTAATAATGGCTTCGCGAATCACGAGCAATAATTTTCGAATACGTGATAACGCGAGGGCAAAAAGTAACTCGTTGAGCCTATGAGCAAAGCCCTCTTGCACTTATAAAATGCTGTGCAAACTAAAATGTCGAGATTTCCAGATTTCGCTACAAATTTTCACCAAAAGTTTGTGATCTATTCCAAGACTTCAGCTGGCCAGAGTTTCTTCCAAACGGAAATCTCTTCGTTGCAATCAAGTTTTCGAATTCCCCCATAAAATCCATCTGCCTCATTTCCTTCTTCTCGATGGTCTTTCCTGTTAACAGACATCGTTCTCCAGCGCGAACCACGAGTATACTGGTTGAACTCTAGCACCAGACTGTCTGCAGCACAAGTTCGGATATGAAATCAATGAGCCTTAAACAGCTCAACCAGGTATGGTAAATATGAGACTAGATCAGACTTGAAATATTATATATAGTATCAATTGGTAGCAGATCTCGCCTGCCACCTAACCTATGTGCATATTGACTACAGAGACAGTAGAGCACAAGCCATGCTTCCTCTTCGGCCATTTTAGCTTCGACGTGCTTTGCATAGTAACTTAGAGAGAACATTCGATAAGTTGGAGAAAAGGTATATATCTAATTCTAACCTGGTTAGTGCGTAAGGAGTAAGCTTTATTAATTAATCACGGTTTTCTTCAAAACATAGAATTCACTTGGAAAAGTAAATTGTGATGCGGTATCGTGAATTCATCTCATCTTATGAAAATCTTCACTTTTCTTTGTAGATTAGTGACTTTACCCTTAAATAAATAATAAATAAAAGAAAGAAAGAAAGAAGATTCAGAGAAACATTATCCACAGTAAAAAAGAAATGCTTCATCTTCAAAACCAAACACAAGGAAAGATAAAGCAAGTTCCTTTCAGCTTGGTTGGCCATAAATGTTCCACTGAGACAGCACTTATGGCAATGTTGGAAGAGAATATGACAAACGGACGAGGATTTGTCTCAGGGACCAATTTTATAGTACAAGGGACGACCCACGTGTAAGAAAATGGGAGCCAAGAAAGGTCCTACCAAGAATAGAAGTATGGTAATATGATGATAAAACTTATGACCACCTTCTGAAAAGAATCAAACTCGAGGTCCCCCAAAAAATAAAAATAATAAGACCCCCACATCATCCCCCCACCCACTCCATTCCACTCCCCACATTTTTTCAGTGTTATGTATATCTCGAGTTTTGATTATGTCTCCGACTTTGAACTTGATGTATTTACAGTATGAAATGGCAAATTTTCATAGCATTCCATCAAATAATTTTGCAACAACTCACCACTATAATGGCAGCGGCAGTAATTGTCATTCCCATCACATGTTTCCAAGTGGCCTACAACACCATACCACCATCCTACACAGATATGGCAGACATTATTAATCAATTGATTGATACAATGCACAAGGATTTTTATATATCTCAAAAGAGCCAATTCAATTGAGTAACGTTTAATATAAATATAGCTTTCCTTTACATTGGTTGACGAAACTTTCTACCTAACAAGAAAGACAGACCACCTTCCATTTCGAGAAAACATTATAATTGAAATGTGGACTGCATGCTCAAAGCACTATAAATAATATTTTTCAGTTTGATACAAAAAATTATGATACCACCGGTTCCTTGAAACAAGTCAATTAAGGCCTACTTTGTGGAATTACACGTTATCATGTGACAAGTTTCTTGATCATCGATCAATAAAATAAAGACACTATGGCAAGTCATCTTTTTTGACACGAAGTCTTTATTTTATGAAGTTTCTTAGCAAGACTCAGTCGTAGCACAACCACCTAAATTTTAAAGCAACTGCCAACCGAATCACATTAAGAAAAAGATGTCGAAAAATTTTGAATTATATCCTAGCTTTGCATCATGTACCCCAAAAAGGGGTTCATATGTTGAGAAAAAAGATATTAAAAACTAAAACGAATATGCCTTTGAGGTGTATGGTATGAAGAATAATACCATATGGAAATTCTTTGTTTCTTCTCCACTGAATCTCGATGTGATCGCCAGGTCGCAACTCGTTTAAGCAATCAGAAATATGAAGATCATGAGGAGAGGTATCAACAGGGGGAGCTCTGAGTCTATCCCATGTCACACCAGTCTCTATTGTACTTGCTCTTCTTCCATGTGGTGGATATCTGCTCAAATAAAACCATACGAACTTTAAGAATACAAAAAAAGAAAACATTTTTTAACCCGAAAGTATTATATGAAATCATAACATTTGAGATATAGATCACTGACAAAACAATAAGCAAGAACCGCTGTTTGGTCAAGATTCAAATAAGATTATTTTCTGGAACTAAAAACTTAACTGCAAATAGAACTTATGATCAGAATAAAAAGTAAAAACATCACAATTCATGTCCACTAAAAGCGTTTCAAGTTTCAATAGAGGTTAGAAGAAAACATATTTCCAATTACCTGGCCTGGAAAGTGTCGGTCCGTCGATCATAGCTGAGCTCAGCATCATAGCATGATAACACAAATCCGACATGACCATTCTGCACAGAAGAACATAATCAAGACTTCATTATAACCAAAATTAACATCTTGGGAAAAAAAAAAATTCAAGTTAAAGAATCTGAAAAGGGGGAAATTCAAGTCGATATAAAAATCAATACCTCACGATTATAGACTTGTGCAGGGAACCAAAAGTTGCCAGACTCAAGAGCAAGATACCAAGACATGACTGAATCAACTGGAGGAAAATCCTTCTTCTTGTGAATATTACCTAAACTAGATCTAATCAGTGCAGTAGGACATAAGAGAGTGAGATAGCCCATTAGGCCCCTCTGTTTGCCTTGATTAGAAAAGATTGAACCTTTTCTTGAAGCAATATGCCACTGCCATTCCCTATATGCAGCAGGGCTAATAATCCTACCCCATTTGTTTTTCATATGTTTATCCCATAGATGATCACTTATGCACCTCTTTTTCAAAGAACTACAAACACTAGCCATTCTACAAAGCCCCTCTGTTGGAAGCCTCTCAAGAATGCATTCCAATACAAGGTCAGGTAAATCCAACACAGACATATCTGATGTAATTTCAAGATTCTCCACCTTACTATAAAAATTCTTGTTCTTCTTGGGCGACATTCTTGGAGAAAACAATGCGAAAACAATACCTAACAGGGTGTTTCTTATGGATTTGGCTATGGGGAAAAGTGAAAAGTCTTTCCAGAACCAGAGAGAGAGCAATCTCATTTCAGAAGCCCAGGATGGGAGTGGTTTGAGGGTAAGAGACTTGTAAAAGAGGATGAAGGAGAAAGAGCAGGTGATCAAGAACAAAAGCATTTGACAAATGAGGCTGTACTCCAGTTAGGCATATATACATGATAATAATAATTAATAAAGGGGGTGATTCGTAAAGTTAGTCCACCTGTATTGGAGAAGCAACAAGTATAGTAAATACATGTAAAAAACTAAAATCTGAAGTCTTTTTCTTTCTTCTTCAGCTCCCTTTAAAAAGAGGAAAAGGGATTTTACCAAATCTCAAGAAAAATTATGGGTTTTATTGGCAACAACGAAGCCCACCTAACCCTATCGTGGGCCTCGTCAAATTCTTAAAGGGGGGGCACCCCCACCAAGAATCAAGAGATAACAGGAATGAAGCTTTAGCAAATAAAATGGATGTAAACAGGGAAATATCAAATGGTAAAGTAAACTAGTGATTATCAGTTTTACATAAGAAATCCGCGGGCTTGTAACGTGAAATTTCAAGGAAAAAGACGAAAAATGAAAGAGCACAAATACAAATACCCCGCATTTATCACAGATTCTTGAAATTCTTATCTAAATATGCAAAAAGAAGAGAATTTTTTAATTTAAAAAAAAAACACTCTTTTAAGGGTGGATAGAGATTTATTAAAATGAAGTTTTGATGAAGAATTTTTTTATCTTCTTCACCAAATCTTCATCCACCCACAAGAAAAGCAACCCTCCCCTCTCTCTTCTTAATCAAGTTCTTGGATTCTCCGGTAAGGCCAAATTATTGAATGGAAAAAAAACTGCCTGCTTTTATGTTTCCGATTTACTGTATGGCTAATTTATGGTTAAAAGGATGGCCTTTTACAGTTTCTTCTTTTCAAATTTCGAAGCAAATTTGGCTTTAACACACACCCCTGCCTCTCTAAGGAGCAAACTTCGGGGATGCCAATAAATGCGACCGTTGGGTGGTTCTGCCTAATTATGGCAAATAATCACTATAATTAGGGTACGTTTGACCACAAGCATGAAATTTATATGAAAAGAAAATATTTGACTTAATTTTCCATCTAGAAAATACTATATTTTTCCATCTTTAGGTGTTTGATAGCAATTATTTTCCATGGAAATTGTCACTTTTTCAATGGAAAATGTCACTTTTTTTTTAGAAGTATTGTTCAATGGTACTTTCAGTCTCTAAACAAATATAATTCGGATGCAAGATGAATTTAATACGTAACAAATACTTGAACAAATCTTTAAATATTATATTGAGGTGGCTAAAATCATGAAAAAAATCCATAAAAACACACAATAAGGTGCGATTACATTTTTATTCATGGGATTCAATGCCTTTCATATCCGTTGTCTCAAAAGATTTGGTACCCTCCACAATTTTTGATCAAGTGAAAAACTAAAAACATTAACCACTGGAGAAGAAATCTGGGGCGAGAAAGAGAGAGAGAGAGAGATAACGTGGTTAGAGTGGTTCAGTTTTAAAAAGATAATTACCTATTGCCTGGAAAATAAAATCTACCTCAACCCTAAGAAAATATTTTCCCTGTTTTCGTGGAAAATGAGGTCACGTGATAAAAAGTAGGAAAATAATCTCAATCAAACAATACAAAAGTAAGAATTTGGTTGGAAAAAATGACATTTTCCATGAAAAATATTGACAATCAAACACATCCTTAATGTAATTCATTAGTATGGAATTTTCTTCATTCTAAGTTACAAGAAATGAATTCAGCTTAGGTGACCTGGGAATCTAACATAGAACTAATCATTCAATTTATATTAAAATAACTGTTTTTTGCATTCAATTATGTTTCTAAACCCTTGATTGAGCCTTATATTTTTTTGGGAACCACGTGTTTTGAAATAGTATTCTTTGAAGAATATATGACTTAAAAATAGAAAAAAAAAATACGTGTAAAATTATTTTATAAGAGAATATGTGATTAAAAATAAATTTTAAAAAAAAAAAGAATTCAAATAGGGGCTAAATATTAATTATATTCGAGTTCATTTTAGGAATACTGTTTTTTCGTCAAATGTAAATTTTGAAAACAAATTATGTAAATTGATAAGTGTATTTTATACACTTATATAGACCATTAAATTAGATTATTTGATAGTGATTTGATTATTTATAGCTTAATCGAGTGTTAATTATGTTTGTTAGATTAAACTCAATGCATATTGGTAGAATTGAAAGAAATGAACGAAAAATGAACAAAAATGAAATAAATTCAAAGTTTGGGAATCAAAGCTAAACATTCAATAGTTGATTTGGACCACAAAACGATGATTGAAGATTACATAGAATCATGCAATTGGAGGTCAAATAAGTGAAATATAGTCGAAATATTTTCACAAATCAATTTCCAGCCAAAAAAGTTATATTCTAAATTTTTAACCTCATCTTGAGAACCTATTTTCCGGATAGCAAACGTTTGAATTGAAAAAATTGTATTCTTGAAGAATTGTATCCCTTTAAATTATATTTCTAACACATTTTGAGCCGCCTCAATATGATATTGGGAGAAAAAATTATGGCCAAAATACCGAAAGTTGTTTATGGACGAATCAAAGCGAACCGTGATCGCGCGGTACCCTATTTTCCTCAACCCGAGCCATTGGCTCAACGGCGCGCGCGCAATGGTTTTGCATATGCGAACACGTGGGATATTTTTCGCAGATGAATCAACAGTTTCCTTTCGCGATTCAAACTCGTTTGAAACCTAAATTAGACGCAATTTTGACTTATTTCTCGACTCTTATAAATATAAAACGAGGTTACACATTGAAAAACTCTCTCTTGCCTCTTTATATACAATAATATCATCAAATTGATCACAAGCTATATTTTGAGAGAGAAGATCAAGCTCTGACAATGAATTGAATATTAATTATATCAAGATTTAGAAGAATTCAACATTAAACTTGAAGATCAACGTTCTTTGAATTATTTCATGATTTGAGTGATATTTTTCTATTATTCTTCTTGTAATTTATATATTAAAATGTCAGGCTAGATCTGTTTTTGTATTGGATGAAGATGAATCATATTGTTTATTTGTTTTAATTCATAACTAGTAGTTTAGTATTTTTTGCGATTCTTGATTAATTTTATATATTCATTGCATTATTTAATTGATTCGGGTCGTGGTTAGAACATATTTAATGTGTCTTGAAAAATAAAATAAAATATCATAGTTTTATTCGGTTGACAATTACGCATGAATGGAACTAGATTACAAATCAATAATTGAAATAAATAGCAATAGTCGAATTCGAAATCCAATACAATCATCTATAATTTAATACAAACCTTAATTTTACAACTTTATTAGACTAATTTAGCATAAATCAAATCAAACTCTCTTTTCTTTACATAGTTTGAATTTCATACGAAACTAGTAAACTTGAATTGAATTTATTCTATGTGGAACTATAATTCTTTAACTTATCAATTTTATTACACATCAACGATCCCGTAAGCTCGCGAGTTTCGCAGGAACATAAATGATGAAGTGAAAATGCTCAAATAAATGTTACAATAGATGGATGTATAAATGAATGAGAGTAAAACAATTAAAAAATGGAATGCAACGTTTTATATAATTTAATACATTTTTTATGCTAGGTATAGAAAAAATATGGATTTTTTTTTATTATTATTATTGATGTTGTCCAACCTATTGCTCAATTATCGAGTTTGTCTCTAACCTTTTTAATAATTGCAAGAGACAATTTATGAATAAATGGATATTTTATGTCGTCAAGGACTAATTTTGCAACTATAATTAAGGGTAATCTGCTTATTTATTTTTTAAGATTAGGGACCAACTTATAACTCTAAATATATGTCGAGGATCGATGATATAATTTTCCCAAATAAAGATTTCTACTCCAATGATATATGTAGATTTAAATTAGGTATGAAGATTGTATTACACCAATTATTTAATGTACATTGTCGATGATCATATGTATGTAGTTGGTGATATATCCTGAGATTTGGGTAGGTCCACACGGATTCTAATTGGTCAAAATTAGGTTTTATACACATTCGCCGATAGATTAGGTATAATGTTGTAATTATTGTGTATAGATATATCAAATAGATATACGAGGCAAGTCAAAATCATGGTGTGAACGGCCTTAAAGCCACCTTGATGCGTATTAGACTTCGAAATGAATTCACCGGCATATGACTGTGAAGTTGATTAGCACAACCGACTTTGAATCATGCTATAGTATCAGAGAGATTGACATAATGTCACATGACGTTCTATCATTGGACTGTCTAAAATACAGTAAACTTTTTTCATTCAATCATGCCTTACCAACATCCATTATGTTAAGGCAATTGTTTACGTCTTTCTGGCAGACTGATTTTACCTTAAATTTTAATAAAGCTCTTATACAATTTTCCATGGCATCTTAGTCTCCAACACTCAACTCTAGCCGTACTTTTGAGTTTCGATAGGCATATCCCGTCAATTGAAATACGTTTATTTTCAATCGAAACCGAACAAAAGTAAGAAAATCGAAAGAAAATGTTTACCTTATCGTGCTTCTAGATAATCAAAGCAATTCCAATTTTCAAATACAACACGTTATATATTGAAGAAAATGTTATCCATTCATATTCGCGTCGCTAACGTCTCTTTCGTGTCGAGTATTAGAACGTTGCTAATTTGTTTGCTTGGAATTGGATAAGAAACAAACCAAACATTAATAAAACATGGGAATATCTATGTTAGGTGAATAAAATGATTCCAATCTGATAGGGGTGGTTGATAAGGAAGAAAAAAAAATGAAAAAAAAAAATAATACAACTGCTGAAGTAAGATGGATAATGTTTGGATTTGATTCGTGCTGGAGCATCAAAGAGTGGCCTAAGAGAGGTCGACACCTTGAAAAGTAACAAATTATTGGTGGGAATAAGTGTCTATACGTGGCTTAAAAAGGGTGCCATTTGCAATATGCCCCCACCCTATAAATGTATCACTATCATACTAAAAGCAATTTTGGTGTCAAAAGTCATGATTGACATATTTTATGTAACAATGTGTGTGTCTAAACGATTCAAATGTCACATTGGTTGAGGGATTATAGTAAAACAATAGAAAGGGGTGCCTAGAATATTCATATTTTTTAAAAATATATATATAAATATGAAACAAATTGTCTAGATAGAGATATGACGTGATTTGTAATTGTTTAGAGACCACCTCGTTAAAAATGGAGTTTTTTTTTTTATTGTGTGTGTCGCCCATGCACGTCTGCTTGCAGGTAACTACAATCAAATTCGCATGATCATAAACATACATGATAACACTCGATGTGTTTACTAAGATAGAAGTAATCGAATATAATCAAAGAAGAAAAATACGAAATAAATAACTATTTTTTCTATTTAGCGTTGTCTAATTCAGTGTATCGAATATGATATCAATAATTTGACGTGGTCACGTATTTTTGTTTTTACAAACGTTCAACCCACTTCAAAAGAATATAACTTTTCGAGTATATCTTCATTAGTTTTCCACGAACAACTATACATACAAAAATGGCCCTTCTTTCATTTTCGCATAAAAAAATGATATATTTTGTATATTGAAATATGTGAACATAAATAAAAAATAATAATTTAAATCCCCGTTCATTATTCAGTATATTACTACCTAATACGGCGCATCAAACACATAGTACATATTTTATCAACTACACCGTCCCATTAACAAAAGTTCATTGGATTCTTACTCATGTGGGCACTGTTTTCTTTTTGGCAAGGTACTTTTTTTTTTTTTTAAATATGTCTTTTAGCCTCTGTTTATTTTTCATTTTTCATCCATAAAAATAAAAAATATGATCGTTATCCATTATATTAAGTCATCAATTTTGAATTTCTATCTTTTATGTGGGGCCCAATAACGACTATATTTTTCATTCTCATTCTGCAATAATGAGAATCAAACGAATCCTTATACTTTCTCCCCGGATCAAGGGACAAAAAGTAAATAATTAAACCAAAAAAAAGATTATTTAATTATCCTCACAAAGATGTCTTCATGTTTAATAAAAGAAGATTGAAGCATATTCCCTATTATTACTTAATTTATCACTATGCATATCTTTTATAGCATGTCTCCTAAAGTAAAGACCACTTCCACATCTACTCATAGTATTGGATGCCTCTAGTTATTACAAAAAATAATTGTACCTAAAAATGTTATATTTATACAAACTTCACATATTTAGATGCATCCCAAAATTTGATCAATTAGGAAATAAGACGTGTTTCGAGCGTCCAACTAGACATCATTAACGAGTATGGACTAACTTCTAGATAACGGTCACGTTAAGACAAAGGATGCAATCCCAATGATTAAGCGCAAGAGTTTGCACGTGACTTTTTAAATCCGTATTGAAATTTCAGTGATCGATCCTAACCTGAGGTATATGATAGGGGTGGAGGAAATTTTTGTTAGAGCGGTGATATGCGTAGAGATAAAAAAAAAAAAAAAAAAAAAAAAAACACCAACGATTGTAATATATGTGTGATAGATATAATACAAATTGATAATGATGTGTCATGATCACGATTAAAGATTAATAGTAAATTCGACATTGTTGTATCTAATAATGTGGATTATCCATTCTTCATTTTTTTCTTTTTTGGTGGGGCTACATTGTGATATGATAGATTCATTTGCTTGTATGGGTTCATGTACAAGTTCAATGGACTTAAAAGATTATATATATATTAGGCGTGAAAGACTAAATCTAGTAACATGGAGAAATAAGATTTGTTTGACGGTCAAATACTAGGTTTAAATTCAAGTTATTTTTCTTCAAATGGCACATGCTTGATAGGACATCATCACATGGTGGCCAAACCTAAGAAAAAGTTTAGTATAAAAATTCAAATTTATATGCCCCTGTTTGGTTTCGACATAAATTAGATTTTTAGTAAATTTTGATAAAATTTGATGAAATAAATAATTGAAAAAATAATAAAAATTGTGGATTTCACGAAATATTTGATTGAAAATAAGTTTTAAAAAAATAATTTTTTAGAAATGTGGGGCCAAACAAGGACAGTATTCTCGACATGCATGTATCATTCACCAATAATTACGAGTTGTGGATATCAACTTGACGTGTATGTTTCGTAGATTGAGTTTAAATATTTGTAGGTCTCAATGATCATGTACCGTACGTACGTATATGTCTAATAAGCCATGTGTATATGATGTGTGCGCAGTGCGCTTAGGTCTCTTAACAATCGTGGGTTAATTTTTATAATTTTCTTGGATTTGACAAATTAATTGAAGAGATCGAAATTCTTCACGCTAGAAATTACGGAAACTTTCATGTATAACCTCATATAGAAAGATAATTCTAAAAACGCTAACACGTTTTTTATATTGTAGGAGTGAACATTTCACTTTTACTTATACAGTGGATAAAAAATGTGAAAATGTAAATTTTGAATTATTAGTAAATAAAATGGAAAATGTAATTTCCACTAGAACTTATCATCCACGTTTTATTTCTAGCCCAAATTCAGGCCCTTAAATCAGTTTTAGGCCTGAGGCAAATTGACCTCATTTTCCAAGTTGGCCCAAGTTAAAAAAACGAGGAAAAAGAAAAGAAAAAAAATGACAAATTCAGAGATATACAAATAGAATACGGGCGTGAATAAAAAATTCAAAACAAAGATAGAATAAACTTGTTAAATTTTTTTTCTTCGTTAATTTTCCTCGATGAAATTTGTGGATTGTCGTGACTTGAAATGTTAACTTTAGAATGGACATAAATAATCAAGTTCTCGTTGAAAGAGAAGAAAATTTGATGGAAGTACATGCTCGAGCAATGTACATCATATATGTGTGCTCGAGGTCGAAACTACTATATATAACACATTTTTTACTATCAATATAAAAAATATAATTCTTTCTATTTCTATTGGAACATACACGTACATTTAAAGACTCCCATTTCCCCAAGTTATATGGGAGCCATAAACTTGATTCCAATGTTACATATATGAAACTAATCTGAACAATCTAACAATATCTCGGATTACATCGACCTCAATCACAAGTAATCTCCAACGAAGAACCTCCTTGAAGATTTTCCTCCAATTTTTAGGACTTTTAGATAGTATAAAAAGGTTTTAACATCTTACACAACCCTGTTAAAGAAATTGAGGTAAATGTAGTAATGAAGTTCTAGATTCTCCCCTTTGCTAGAGTTATTCAACATTATTAAACAAGACATCTCTTCGTTTCTTGGGATTCGCTGCTGCATCGGGATTACCTTTCTTCATCATGGCTACAAACTCATCATAGTTGATCCGGCCATCCTGCATATATTTGGAAACTCACTTTTAAGTTATATGTTTTATATCACTAATGGCATGTTTTGGTAAGCTTGACTGTACATCACCGGACAATGTGACTATCGTAGTGTCCAATCATGACAAGTACCGCATACCAAACATGCCCTTAAGGAAACAAATGTGAATTTCTGCCCAAGTGAGCTCCCTAGAAGATCAAATATGGTTTTTTTCACATGGCATTGATTTCTTTTAACTTCTTCCGTAGTTCCATGTTCGGTATGTTACTATAATTCTTAGGGTAGAAAAATTCTTGAGCTTACATTATCACCGTCAACTTCAGAAATGATTTCCTTTATGTCATTTCCGTCATTCATGCCAAATTCTCGAAGAGCTTGCTCTAACTCTTCTATCGTGATGTACCTGATCAGAGAAAAAAGTTATATCGGCTCAGGTAAGCATTAAGCCAATTTTTCTATTAAGTTGCTATTGTGTAAACCCAAACTTTTCTACTAACAAGCCTTAACTTTTACTTTCTAGAAATGTAACTTTAAGCACAGAGAAACATGCTCAAAGATAGCATATTCTAAGTACATTTACCCGCTATTATCTTTATCAAAATACTGGAAGGCAGTGTATAGATGCTCTTCTCTGTCCATTCTGTTCAAATGCATTGTTGCTGTAATGAATTCTTCATAGTCTATGGTTCCATTCCCATCAGCATCGGCCTATGTTTATCGAAAAAGAGAGCATCATATTGTAGTGGAAAAACGAGACATCAAACACATTAGGCTACAGTTTTAGTGAACTTACAGCTTCCATCAGTTGTTTAACTTCGTATTCAGACAACTTCGTCCCTTGGTTCGCCAATCCTTGCTTTAGCTCTTCAAGTGTTATTGTACCACTGTTATCGGTATCGATGCCTTTGAACATTTGTTTCAATCCCATGATTTCTTCTTCCGAGAGGCACCCAGCAATAACCTACTCATCCCAAGAAAAATCAACAGTTCTAACTCATTCGAAACTTTTTAACCGTGTATATGAAATAAGAAGGAAAAGAGAAAATTCGGTCACGGGTCTGTTTTTCTTTAATCCTGTTCAGTATTGTCAGCATACCAGAAATGGCCTCAGCGTTTTTATCTCTCTTTCTGTGAAATATAAGAGTATAATTACCCGGAGTGCAACTTTCTTGAACTTGTTCATAGCTCTAAACTGTTTGAGCCTATCCATAACAGCATTATCGAGCGGCGTATCAGGTGCCTCTCCATCCTCTTTGATCCATGGATGATCTAATCATACCACAATGCAGCAAGTCAGATAATAATTATTCCATTCTGATTCAAGAAATATTACAAATTCTTGGGTTCAAGTCACTTGACGATAAAATGGACGAGATTTTAATTTTTTATTCTTGGAAACCATTTAGTATTGTACCGTCCACTTAACCAAACAAGCCAATTACATTGTACATACTCAGAACTTGGAACGCTGTGAGCCTGTGCTTGGGGTCTGAAGTCAACATCTTCTTGACAAGATCCTTTGCTCCACTTGAGATTGAGGGCCAAGGATCACTTGTAAAATCAACATGTCCTCTTAAAATTGCATTGAAGATTCCATGCTCCGATTCTACACCGAAATAGTGATACATACGATCAAATTGAGGTACAATTTCCATACGAAAAGGTGAAATTTGGAGAAATTTTTTAATGAAATACCTGCCCAGAAAGGAGGAACTCCAGATAGAAGAATGTACAGCATGACCCCAATACTCCAAATATCTACCTCTGGTCCATATCTTCTCTTCAACACTTCAGGTGCTATGTAATATGCACTGCCCACAATGTCTTTAAATACATCTCCTGCAATATAATGTACACAATGTTGCCAATAATTTCTTCAAATATTGAGAATAAAGGGAAGAAACTTTATGGAAAATTGTAACCTTCTTTGAAGAAGACAGATAAACCAAAGTCTGTTGCCTTTAATGGTGCATTTTCATCCTTATTTAAAAGAAGGAAGTTCTCTGGCTTGAGATCCCTATGAATGACCCCCATTGAATGACATGTGTGGACAATCTGTACAATAGTTCTCAGCAAAGATGCGGCAGCGCGTTCTGTGTAATGTCCCTTTGCAATGATCCGATCGAAAAGCTCCCCTCCGGCACACAATTCCATCACCAAATGCACTGAATGTTTGTCCTCATACGCCCCCTTGAGTTCAACAATATTAGGCTGTCCTGCCAAATGGTGCATGATTTGGACTTCCCTTCGAACATCCTCGGTATCCTCCTTGTTCACAAGCTTCCTTTTGGCAATCGTTTTGCACGCAAATTGCTCTCCCGTTTGTTTGTTTGTACACAAATGCGTCACACCGAATTGTCCTCTCCCGAGCTCTTTCCCAATGTTGTAAGTCGAGCGGACGTCCTCCATTGTCCGGCCTAAAACTGGCCCTATAGGGGTCGGTTTCGAAGGCTTCCTGGAGTGATTAGGAGAGGCAGAAGGCGGGATGGTTTTAGGTGGGGCAGTTGTGTTACACATCGAGGCATTTTCGTCGTGTTTCGACTTGGATTCGACTTTCCCCGCCTCGTTATAGCCTGTTGGGGCGTCTTCTGCGGCACCCCGGGAGCAGCAACTCCCCATTGAACAAGGAAGGAACAAGAAGTGTCAAGGAGAAAAGGAAGCAGAAGGATGAGGGGCGGCCCAACCAGAGGAAGAACAAAGAAGAATATTGTTTTTTTGGGGTTGAAAAGAAGCGAAAGAGTGTTTAGAGGGAGGAGAGCCATGCAATGAGAAAGATTAGTTGTATTGGACTGATGGTGAGAAATTGTAGGAAAGATTTTGGTAAAGTTTGTATTTTTTAAGGAAACGTTTTAGGACAAGGGTTCTGAGGATTTCCCGGGAACCTAATACATTTTTGGTTGGTTGCCATTCTATGAAAAAGGTAAGATTCCATGTGAGGGTAAAATAACTTCTGCCCTCCTTGTACAAAGTTGGATCGATTGTATTTCTTTTTATCGAAGATATTTCAATGCAATGAATTACAGAATGTAGATATTCTAATCGTAAATCAAATAAACAAGATTTAATTCTTTTTTCTTTAATATCGTTCAGTAACTCTCAGCTCACCGTACTAACCTTCAACGCAATCGGTACAATTGTTTAGCAATAGAAGGCCTTGATTCATAAAGTTCATTCAATTAACATTAGAATTCCATAAAAGAACAGTCATACTTCATAAAAAGAAAAATCTCGCTCAAAAAATAGGTATTGAGAAATCTGCTTTCACAGTATACTCGTGAATTACTTTGAAAGTTACATGCACAATTAAACTATTTATGGTCTAATTAGACTCTTTAATCGGTACAATTGTTTAGCAATAGAAGGCCTTGATTCATAAAGTTCATTCAATTAACATTACAGTTCCATAAAAGAACAGTCGAACTTCATAAAAAGAAAAATCTCGCTCAAAAAATAGGTATTGAGGGATCTGCTTTCACAGCATACTCGTGAATTACTTTGAAAGTTACATGCACAATTAAATTATTTATGGTCTAATTAGACTTGGGCTTGGATTGAATTTTTTATAAGGAAATTACATTAAACCAGGTGTTTAGTTTTATGTTTTAAAAAATCAGGTTTATACTTTATTTAATCAAAAATCAGGTTTTAATTTAACAATTAATATTAATAATAATATTTTTAAATTAAATTAAATACATACCTACCCCCTACCCCCAAATTTCATTTCCCAAACCCTCTCTCTCTCCCATTTCCTCCCCCGCTCGCCTCCCCTTCTCTCCCCCTCCTTGAATCGCAGCAACGTCACAGCATCGCTGCTGCGACCCATTGTGCAACGTTACAACGACGCTGTGACCTACAGCAGCGTCGACGCTGGGGTGGGTGTGCGTTCGTTCGCTGTGTGTGGGTGCAGATCTGTGTGTGCGCGAGCGGATCTGTGTGTACGCGCGACGGAGGTGCTGGAGGTATTGTGCAGGCAGGTGTTTTAGATGTGGGGGTGGAGGTCTTCCATGCTATGTGTGCGGTGGAGGTCTTAGATGCGGTGGATGGCTTCGATGCGGTGGTTGTGGTGGTGTTGTGACGAGATGATGGTAGTGTTGTGCGGGCGGGTGTTTTAGGGATTAAGGCCGGCGACGGATGGGACGATGTGTCTGTGACCAACTATTTGGTCGATCTATGACCCATGACCAAGTATAGGTGGTGTATTGGGATTGGGAGACGGGTGCGTCGGATGAGATGAAGTGTCTGTGACCAACTATTTGGTCAATCTGTGACTAGTGACCAATTATTGACTGTGACCTGTAAAAAATTTTAATTTGTGGCTATGGTCGTGGGTGGGATGAGATGAGATGGGGGCGTGTATCTGTTACCAATGATTTAGTTGAATATGACCATCTATATAGTAACCGTGACTTAAAATTCGTTAATCTGTAACTGAAAATATAACATGTGACCAACAAATATGGAATAATTTTTTAAATTGTGACAATTAATAATCGGTGACCTCCATAAAAAAAAATATGTGGCCTATAATGTTTTTATCAGTGACCAATGAAGTCAATTGTGAATGGCTAAATTTTTTTATCAGTGACTTCGAAATAATCTGTGACCAATTAATTTAATAAGCTGTAACCTCGGAATCGGAGCAGTCGTCGGAATTAAGCGGCGGTGAAACGGTCACTGCAGAAGTCGCCAGAGCAAGGGGGTGGGGTGGGGTGGGGTGGTTTAATTATATTATATTACAGTAATAATTTAATTTAATATAATAATTATGAAATATAATTAATTAATTGATGAAAAACCTAATTTTTGCAATTCTAAACTTTGGGACCTAATTTTTAATTTTGGGATTGATAAAGCTTGAGTTGTGAATTTTTTCCTTTTTTATCCATATATAACAGCCCATGGGGGAGAAGAAAAAATAAAATTATTTTCTTGTTTTCTTGATCTATCCGATCCAAAATTAGATTTTTTTATTTATTTGAAAAATTTATCCAAGCGTCGGTGTAGTCTACACTAGGCGAATATCGTAGAAGACTTAAAGGTACAAACGTCAAGTTCTTGAAATATGAAAGTTCGTAGATTAAAACTGGAGGTTTGTGATTCAAATTTAATTCAAGAAATTATTATTAATTTAGGTAAATTATAAATCTATGTTTATTGATTACAAAATACAAGTGAATATGGAAGATTGAATTAAATTAAATAAGGGCGATAGTACACGTATATAAGAGTGTACACCCGGGTTTACACCCTGGAGTGTGAGTATGATTTTCCATTAAAAAATAGATATATTTCATGACTAATTTTTGTTTCAATTTCCATCAGACGTATTATTCAACGTCACCTCCAACACAAGTAAATATAAGGTATAGACCTCCAACACAAGTAAATATGAGGTATAGATGCATCATCTTGCTACAAGGTGAGTATAAACAAGAGAGTAAAACTTGCCGTACATGAGGGAGTAAATCACCTTAAATGCTTGCATAATTCCTGCACTAATAATTGATAAAAGCAATGCACATAAAATTTTCTTTAGCCCGATCAATTATACATAAAAATATATTTTTCGATTCCTAAGATTTTGTTTTAACACTCGAAAAGTCTACTTTTACTCTGATCAATCTAACTTAGATTATTTAAATTTAATTTCGCAATCAAAATCAGAGATCATGACTCAACAGGGGTCCTTTTACATAAAGTTCCTATTATTTTAGTACATAAGCAGGCAGCATAAGAACCTATTGAATTCTGCTCTCTTTGTTCTATAAACTAAGCGATTTTCTCTAGTTTTCCCAATAACAAGAATACAATGACATGAATCCATTTGATAACACCGGCTTAAGAACCCAACTTCAGCTCTTACTTTCCTCCTAAACAGTGAGCATCAGATTTAAAATGCAACAAAGGGAAGAGGAAACATCATGACAGTTCAGGAGATCTGAACAGAAATATTCTTGAATGCCAGTGGGAACTTTTTGTCCTTATTGATGTTGAAATTCCTCTAACCGAATAGAGGTGCCTGCCTCCAGTGTTTCGATGCATTGATGCTGATAAGAATGTAAAGAAACTTTATCCAGTTTGTAGCTAACTCACAAGAGAGGCGTCTCGTTTGGAACTCTCCAACGGTCTCCAACTATAAAAAAGCACACCCACAACAAGGACAATGGCACCTGCTACAAAGCCAGGTGGAAGGGAGGATGCAACCCCAAGATAAGGGAGAGGCAACGTGAATAAATATACAGATATTGGCACTGCAAACGAGATTCAAGAGAAAATACTAAGAAACCATGATTTGGTGAAAAATATAACTTTCAAGGTAAAGTACGCAGATAATTACTTTTTAGACCTTTATCTACCAAACACATGATGAGATTATATTGATAATTCACATGTGGTCACTGATTAATGCTTGACAAAAAATGTCCGAGATAACGTTGTCTTATAATGCACCATCCACTGAATATCAGAAAACAGAACTCTTGTGCTATGTTACACCTTCTCCATATAAAATTAAGTTTTATTGTTTAGAGCATGGAAACTTTGTTAGAAACTACCCATTTCCTAATCGAGCTGGGGACAAAAACAACGGTTGCTAGTTATCTCTAAGGTCATGCTGGATGTGGTTTGGACAAACAAACAAAATCAACCTATGTTCTTCAGAATTCGACGTGGAGTTACGCCCAATACATTAATAGAGCTATAGAATTTCATATATTTTAAGGGTTTGGATCATCGGAAGTCTAACAAAAGTGAAGTGCAACAGCAGAACATCAATCCGGAAAAAAACTTTAGATCTGGCAGAACGTCAATCCAGAAAAAAATTTGATCTGGGAGGACTGAGTTACGCAGCCTACAACACATACATGGAAAGCTATTTTCAAGCTCTACAACAGGGATAATGGGCTTGCCACGTGACAAAACTTTTGGCATTGATTCTCAGCTATTTTGATGTTCTGTAGGATTGTTTATATTTATTTAAGTATGAGATACTTGTCATTTACAATTGAATCTTTGTTGGAATGACAAAATAATTGGGAATTTTCATAATTTTAAGCCATTAGAGTTTTGGATAAAGGTTTTTGATATTTAAAGTATGTAGTATTTGTTTCTTTCAAGTTTTTTGGAGATTCTGCTGGCTAGGGCTAGAGCCCATGAGTATAAAACTAGCATCTTTTCAACTCTCATCCTTTCATAATAAAATTGAAGGTTCTTCTTCCCTTGCAAGGTTATTTCTCTTTGCTTTGGAGTGTGAAGAGAATCTTTTTCTATTGTTTCATTGCTTTTCCTCAGTCAAGAGGTCCTGTGACCAACTTTCTATTCATAACTAATAAGGACTACAATGAACACTGCATAGTGATCTGAAATGACAACCGAATTCAAGATGAAATCTAGGAAGGGAGAAAATCTAAAATTTGTAGTAGTGATGATGTTTCCAGTCCTTGTCACTATAAATCGAAATTATGTTTTGGCTTCTCTGATATGGTATATTATTCAGTACTAAATATTATCTAATTAGAGAAAATGGAGCTAATATCTTATCCATTGTGCATTCCGATTCAGTCCAAGTATGGTGTTACAAACAGGTTCTTTTAAGTACAATAAGATTAGCAACATATTGGCATGACTGACTTCGCATTTCACAAAAATTAAGGGTTTGCATTTCAAAGCTATACACAAACTATTGACTAGTTGAAGGTGCACTTGCAGGAAAGAAATAGAAATATAGAACAATCAAGATACCTGAAAATGTTGACGCAAGACAAGATACCACAGCAGAAGAGATCTTGATCAGATGCAGCAATGAAATATTGAAACCCATGTTGACAATGATAAAGAGCAGTGGCAGTAAAGGTGCACCATCACATCCTGTGTCCAGAGTAAGTTCAAAAATGTCATCATCTGTTATTTTTTACATACGACTGGAGTTAAATCAAACATCATATATGTGTATATCATATTTTTACGCCTATATTCTGCAATACAATAGCAATGGTCATAAGTATCTAATGGCATAATGCTTATCTATAATGTGACACAAATAAGGTATTACTTTGCCCTTCCTTAATTATTCAACCACTAGGAAAGGCAAATTCTGTGGGAAAAATTCAAGTTAATCATCTGTATTCCATACTTAATAAAGGAACACACAATGTTCTATAGACAGAAAACTCCATTACGGAATTGCAATCAAAGTTTGAAAGTATCCCTGCACAATCAGGAAATTTCAAATAAATCTTCATTTTCCATAATGTTGATAAATAAAATAATTTTAAGGAGTTTAACTTCTTCTAATTTTGTTGAATTCAAGTGCCTGTGTTAGAATTGAAGGTAATAATCGTTCTCAACTGTAAAGCATAGCAGATATTACGCGTGCTTTGAAGTTTCACTACATTTCTAAATTCACTCTTCAATGTTATCTTCAGCAATTAAAAAGCCTATATTTTATATTCCCCAAGACTGTTGCGCACACATATTCTTAACAATTACTGTGTAAAATAGAGCAAGCAACAGCTGAGTTAATCAAGGTTTGAAAGCTTAGAATCCTCCATCTTCAGTTTTAAAAAGAAATGGTGAATAATAGCGTCAGTAAATTGAAATTCAACATTTAACTTCTTATATAGAACTAGATATTTTTGCTCTAACTTATAAACTTAAGTACAGTGTAGTTCTATCTACAGGAGGAATAGGAAATATGAGCATGTTGATTGGTTTGCAGAAGTGTGAAAAAAGTATCGAATCCATCTCCGTATTTGAACTTCAAAATCAAGCTGTTTAAAAAGAGTTTCTCTTCCTTCGGAAATAAATTCTAAACCAAAACAGGATACAGTTGATCTTACATAATCTGCCATGCCATGCCATGTCATACCATTAAAATGCATGAAAAACTTGCCAAACAAAAGGTCTATGGGAAAAACATGAACAAATTAAAAGATGAATAAATTAAAGTAGCAGAATCGTGAGTAACGATAACTTACTCTTTGACATGGTACCTATGTTCAAAAAGCAGGCTGAACCATCTTTAAGATAATTTGGAAGTTGACTGAATGGAATACCCCATAAGTTTGACAAGAATGGTATCAGGAGGCAAATGAAAACTGCCTGTACATGTATTAATAGAGTTTTCAGGCTCTCGGTGAAATTTCAGTACACGGAAAAGCACAACTTCAAAGAGCTCTAAATAACTTGATATGTAACCTGGAAAGCAGATCCATAAGAGTTCACAACAAATAGATCCACGGTACCTCCCTGTCATCAATGCAGCCACAAATGGATCCAAAGTTATTGTTTGATCTCGAAGCCATATGAATCCAAAAGTAAATTTGTACAACTTTTACATAAGATCATCATAGATAGACTTATTCGTATCTATATACGCTATACATAGCCCATGATTCATACAAGGCCTGAGCAAAATATCATGTAACTATGTTGTGTCCCACGTGTTCATATGATATGGCAGTACTTGTACAATTTGATATATACTAAAATGATGACTAAACAAAATCAAATGATAAACAACTTGCATTAACTCAATTAATAATTTTCTGAAGATACAAGAGTAGGCTTGAACATGATGTTAATACTTTGGGAAATCGAATAGAATAAATGTGCCTTCAGCTAACAACAATCAACTACTTGTATCACATCAACTTGTAGGCTTATTATGCTGAACGCACGTATCATAGAATTAGGCATGATACTATACATGTATCATAAAAAAAGGTTCCATGATACTCCTATCTGTATCTGAATACAACAAGCACACTCCTAAACAGCACAACAAATCATTTATACCCAGCATGGTTCATGCATTGGTATGGTGGCATAGAAACTGCATTTAGCTAACCTTTGCATTATGCATACCAATAACTGCTCCAAGATTAGATTTAAGATGTACGTCACCACTGCACAAAGCAGTTTCTTTTCTACATTTCGATTAACTCCAAAGATTTCAAAATAAATGCAAATATTTTATATTAATGAAATAACATTAGGGACGAGACTTTTACTCCCACATTGAAGTGATCTAAAAAAAAAACGTAAGCTCTTTAATTTTCACATGGTGCCAACATATCCAAACATCAAGATGTAACTTGTTGCATGTACATAAGATAGGAACCGTAACATGCCTACCTTTAATCTTTGAGCAGCATCCAAAAATATTATCTCCTACAAACAATAAATCTCACGGTAAGAGAATGTACTGGAGACAAGAAGACCACCCAATTCTAATGTCACAGAGAAAGATACGTACCTTCAAGACTGTATCGGCAGCTTGTAACAAGAAAGAAACGATCATCAACAGACTCCAAAAGATACCAGCTCCCATCAGAGAATCAGCTCCAGATCCACTGCAAAGCACACACAAGAAATGAGCAGTATATTTGACTATAATAACTACAAATTGTGCATGTCTGAACTTATCTCAAGTACAATTTTGTTTCCAAACTGTAAGTTACTTCTTTCTTATAATTTGAAAAGTGTTACTTTGACGGTACAGTAGAAGTTGCTTGTGATATAACTTACTTATTTCTAACTTTGACCAACAAAAAATATTATTTTAGGACTTGCTTATTTACTTATTAAGTATATTTTAGAGCTTAGCAAAACATGCACATTGTCATGCATTACTCTACTTAGATTACATTTACAGGGTCATTGAAGGGCTGTTAAAATGAGATACATCTTGTTATTCTAGCATCTAAGAGTTGGATATACAATGAAGTACTTCAAAAATTGAAAAACTAGATACCGAAAATTTTCAAATTTATGATAACAAATAGTGGAAGTACAGAATCATTAGAAGTGCTGCACCAACCTTCTCAAAGGTTTATAAAACAGTCATCAACTTCTTTTCCATGTATAGTTCTAATATTTGTTTTGTTCTCAATTCAAGTTAACATTCTTCCAAAAATATTTGTATATCTGAAGTACCAGCATCCATTTGTAAGTTTCATGCTCACCAAAACAAAACTTGGCAAGAAATAAGCCAGAACAAAAATAAGAGTTGAAATTTTTATAAGATGATCCTCATGTTAATTTCATATACATATGGATATTAAATCGAGTGAATTTTGGAGTCTTAAGTTTATCATGCAACTAAGCTTACATAAGGCTTTTTTTTCCCCCATCTAAAACTTGTATTTTTCAATCTATCGATGTTCTTCGTAGACATAATTCACCTACTTCTTAAAATTACATATACGTGAGTGGGTAAAAAGCAAACTACCTTGCCACGGTAATGATAACACCAACTGCCACAAGACAACATCCAAACAACTGATTAAAACTATATCTCCTCCCAAGAAAGATAGAAGATAGGATAAGTTGCCAGACAAGAAAGCTCTGCAAAGATTACCAGATGACCAAATTAGGTCTGAAGTATAGAATACTTTAGTTAGAAGAAAAGACACTCACTAAGGAAAAAACATCAATCATTGATAATGCAGCTCCATTAGGTTTGAGAATTACATCAACTATGACCATTAAAAGAAAAAAAAAATCAATTATAGATTGTAAATACCTGAGATAGAATAGGAATTGATGCTCCAGGAAGAATAGCTGTTTCAGCGTGGAAAAGCAAATTAAGTCAGAACTGAATCTCTTATTAAATAACTGTAAATATGAGGAAGTGGTGTGTTGCAGAAGTAACAATATCTCACTCTAACAATCATCCTAGCACTAAAATGAAGAAATACAAGTAGTTCTTATCAATTTCGCACCTCAAAATAAAATGTCTTACATGATTAAATGAATATTCTAAAAGACAAGAAATCTGAAATATAATGATCAGAATTATGAACTTAACAACAGAATAAACCCAGAGTCAGAACTTCTTGCAAACAACATTTTTTGACCGAACCAATTTAATGCATTTCACATGCATGAACCAAATTTCCAAAACCAACAATTATAAATAAACTTTTTCAAAGCTTGACCCCAGCTTTTGTCAATAATATATACAAAACCTTTTTTTCTCGTGCAGTCATCGACAATGAATGCTTGGTAATCAAAATCCAGAGACAAAATCAGCAAACAAATTTACCATTCTCCATTAGATTCTGCATTCTTAGATTTGGTATTTACTTCAATCAATTATGTTTAAAGTGTGACTTCTCTCTCACCATAGATTCTATTGAAATGACATTATCATCTTTTTAGATTTCTAGGATGTAAATTGAAAAAAATGTGTTTTCAGTCAGGTTTTTGTCACTGTACGAAGCCCTATGTGTTATTTCATCACTCTGATAATATTGATGTTGGGTTATGAAAACATTCGTTTCTCCTAATCTTATCGTTTGTAGAGATATGAGCTAGAACAAGCCAGAAGTCAATGAATAAAATTTAACATTTGTGAAGTTCAACACTCTGATAAACAGAGAATTAAAGTGCCTAGTTTAGATAATAAAAGAAATATATTAACTTGGGTAAAAATCCGAAGAAAGATAAATAATATACAGTGAAGATTATCATATCATCCTGTCCAGAAGAAGAAAAGGGCAGAAAAACGTCACAAAACATCAAGAATGAATTACCTCCTGCTGCCATTCCAGACGCAGCAGCAAGAGCCTCGAAGAGGCCAACAGCAATTAATGGAAACTTCGGCAAAGAGAGCATTTCATCAGTTACTTTGCCTGCCTGATACCGGAGATACAAGATGGAGAAATATACAATTACATACCTGGAAAGAGTGTGAAATGACAACAGAATCAGTAAAATTATGAGGTGCAAAGTCATAAAGTATCAGTAAAATTAAAACTATCCATAAGAATATGAAACACTAAAACCATAAGTAGACAGCACGGACTATGTTATCCGTCAATGTTGTACTTAAGCCTAAAATAAATCTACTTAAATGCTATAGGCTTTATCAAATAAGTATCTCGTCTCCAAGTCTAGAATTTTGTAAGCTCTAAGCATAAACTTGCACTTGGATTACACTGGTTTATGTACTTGTTCCAAGAAAGAGCTCCAAGTTCTAGAAGCATGGCTACGAAACTTTTACACGTGTTATCAGCTTACAACATTGTGTTCAAAAACAAAATAGCCATCAGGTCCTCAAATTTATCTGAATTAAGTCAAATACATTGTATGAGCATCATGTTTCTTGTCCGAAAGGAAAATAAATCATGCCCCCAAGTTCTGTTCTTGTTCATGTAATGACTTACTTGAAATACTTTGTATTCAACCACTTGATCTAAATGATTTAGTTGTTAAATAAGGTTTGATGTATATCATTTAAACATTGTCTTCAACACTTTATATAGATCTAAACCTAATTCACAAGTTCATATATAAAAACCAAATTTTAGAGATTGGAATTGTACATGCTTCTAGAAGTCATGGCTTCAAACAATCTTGAATCAAATCCAATGGGTGAGCAAACGCACAAAAGCCAAAACTAGATCTTCCTTTTCCTTCTTGTTAACTGTAGAAAACGGCTTTTGATGAGGCAAACCAATTCGCCTAAGGTTTTTCTCGTAGACAAGGGAAACCTGACTTTATAATTGTCTTTTATTGCTTCCAGCATTTATCAAAGCGTAAACTCGTTCATCACATCAAGTGGCCTAAACTGGAACAAGTCCAATCGTCCAATGATGATCACAAAAAATGGATTAGGCTCCAAGCATTGTTAAGTGTTGGGGTTAAGTGGTTGTCTTTAATCTCTGAAATTGATACAGAATTTAGAGAGCACAGATTGCTTCAGCAGACTTGAAGATCAGGAAGCAATCAGATTCAGAAAACCAGCAAGAACAAAGAAATACAGTAGAAAAATAAACCAACAGAAAGAAATCAGCAACTCAGAATTGGTAACACGAAGAAATCCTCTTCCTCAGTCTTTATTAACCAAGATTTTACATTCAATTACATGAATCAGTATGAGACTTTACAGATTGTTCCTTTCCAATCATCACTTCATACTACAGAGTTTATATCTCTCCCGAGCTCCTATAGAAATCATCAGAAAGCTATTACATCAGATTGATTTTCAAAAAATCCCTTTCTTACAACCTCACTTTCTATTTCTAATTCTCAAGCTCTCTACAGCTCTTCATTCTTTATTTCGAGCTCCTCTACAACTGCAGTATTTCTTCAGTCTTAATCACTATTTATAAACACAAAGGAGGAATCAATTCAGTTATTAACTAACTAATTATCTAAGGCTCCATCTAGTTGAAGATTCTAAATAAAATCCATACATAAAAACAGCAAAAAAACAGCTTCCAACTTGCAACTGATTTTATCTTGTGTCTGAGGTATCAAGAACCTGAATCCAAGGAATCATTCCTTACAATCTCCACCTTGATTCCTTGGAGGATTTTACATATCAAGTCTTGCAGGCTGATGATCAGGCAACTTGCAATAATTTTCTGGTTTGTCCTCAATGAAACTTTCAGTAGAATCGGATTTGTTTTCAGTTCCAACCTCAACTTCACTTCCTTGCAAGATGTAGATGCTTTGTTGTAGCATTCCTCAACCTTTGCATCCACCTTCTGAGTTGTTGCATCAATCGTCATCATTACCCTCCATCTCATGAGCATCCTCTTTCTCCTTTACTTCCTTCTTCTTTATTCATTCAAGACTCTTCATGTTTTTCTATCAAAAAACATCATAAAGATTTTCTAGATTTTACAAGAGTTTCACCACTCTACTTTATCTCACTTTCTACTACAGAGATATCACTTCCTATCTCTCTTGAATTACAGAATTCTATATGTTCAGAATTCTATCTTATCAGCTCTTCATTCTTTATTTTCGAGCTCCTCTACAGCTGCAGTATTTCTTCAGTCTTGATCACTATTTGTAAACACAAAGGAGGAATCAATTCAGTTATTAACTAACTAACTACCTAAAGCTCTATCTAGTTGAAGATTCTAACTAAAATCAGTAGATAAAAACAGCAGAAAAACAGCTTCCAACTTGCAACTGATTTTATCTTGTGTCTGAGGTATCAAGAACCTTAATCCAAGGAATTATTCCTTACATTAAGTTATAGTCCCACCGAGTCCAATGAAGAAATAGAAAATCGTCCACTATTGTCACAACTTTTAAAGAAATTCGAACATTAGCCTCTATTTCGATGGACATGCATTGCCTATGCTATGATGATTTGAATTAATCTCAAAGTGACAGACACCATGAGTGAAAGTCGAGGACTATGACTTACACCACATGCAAGATAGACACCTATCTCTTCTAAAGGACAAAGAAAAAAGACACAAACGCTTCATTATATATCAACTTTTTATCTGTCATTCAATAAATAAAGTTGTTCAATTGATATTTTCCAGGAGCTTGTGCTATGCACATGAATTCCTAGTCAAATAGGTAGATCCAATCTTGTTTCCTGGACAACGTGAAAAGAGGATGCCCTTATTATGGTTAACGCCTCTCGGATGCACATGAAGGAAAATCTGACTGAGTCTGTGTGGCTGTTGGTTGGTGGGATCCACCACTTGAGATCCAACTCACAAGTCACAACCATCGGTCCTTATTTAAATGGGACCCATAAGCTGATAACCACATGGAGCCTCATTTTTGTGAAAAAACAAAAAAAAAATCCCCATGGAAAGAGAATAATGTCACTAGGAAACTACCTTTATAGCTTTATCGTTAATGTATTTAGTCGAACATACTTTACATAATAATACATAAAAGAACCGATGGAAAGAAATTAAGGAGAATAGAGGACCACATGCAACTATAATGGCTCAAAACAATGTCATTTGGACGCCCCAATCAACTATACACAAAAATGTGGCACTTTGATTTCGTCACCTTCCATTTAATAATATCATTCTCAACTGAACCATCTACCGGTTCTTAACTACCCATTTTTGCAGAATTATTTATTTTATGTATTACAGAAATTATATGAAATATTAAAATAATTATATAAACAATATTTTAAGATTTTAAATTATAAAAAAGAAATATCTGAAGAAAGAAACGTGATTATTTCAAACTCTTCTTCTTGTGTTTTAGTATATTCTGTCCCCTTCCATCCTCCCAAAGTTGAACATCTCTATTTTCTATTTTCGATGTCAAACAAAATTTCCTGTCACGTTTATGTGAAAAGACCATTATGCCCGTGCACGTGGTAGAATTTCCCGCCTTCAAATTGTCACACATTGTTTATAATTGACTAGACAAAATCAATGTTCCCTGACCCTCTATTTTATCTATCTCGATCGCGCTACGGGTACATAATCATTTATCGAATTTTTTATCGAATTGACAAGTGACGGCCCCTATTGGGGGGCGCCCGGGACCACGGACGCCCCCCCAATAGGGGGCCGCCACTTGTCAATTCGGTAAATGATTATGTACGAATAGAATTATTCTTTATCTATAGTCCAAGTCTGTTACATATTAAGTCCTCGTTTGACATCTATTAATTTCTCATTCTCATTCTCATTTTTCATTTCAATCACACATTCTCCAAATAAAATAATATTACAAACAAATCAAAAAAAATTCATCACTTTTCCACCACACATTCTCGCATCAATCACTATTCCAAAATTAATATTCTTCTCAAAATGGGTTTCAAACAGGGGCTAAAATTTTCACTTTCATTATTTTACTCATTTTCAACTACACATTTTTTAATAAAATAATATTTTTCATCACATCAATAACTTTTCCTTTTTTTCCAACCACACATTCTCCACCAATCTACTATTTCAGAATACATTCTTTCAAAATAATGTGGCTCAAAAACACTCATTAATTGAAAAAAAAAAAAATCAGTCTATTTCTAGGTAGCTTAAAATTTTATTAAGATAAGGGTGTGTTTGAACCACATTATTTTGGTAGAATGTATTCTTGAATAGTAGGCCCCCGTTTGACACCTATTTTTTATCTCATTCTCATTTTTCTACAGTACTCATTTCTAACCACACATTCTCCAAATAAAATAATATTACACATAAACCTAAAAATTCTTCTTACTTTTTAACCACACATTCTTTACATCAATCACTATTCAAAAACTCATTCTTCAAAAGAATGGGTGTCAAACACACACTAGATTGGTAGAGAATGTGGAGTTGAAAAAGAAAGAAAAGTTATTGATGTGATGTAAAATATTATTTTATTAAAGAATATGTGGTTGAAAATGAATAAAAAAATGAAAATGAAAATTTTAATGTGTACCAAATAGAGGCTAAATCTTTTAAAAAAAAAAACAATTATTATTAAATAAAGTGCAATTTTAAAATGTACGAAAACAATTATGAGGGTCGAAGTAGACAAAAATGGTGAATTCTGGTCAAAATTTTGCCGCCATAACTACAAACGTGATCTCGCAGTCGCACGTTGAAATAAATTTATTTTATTTTAAAAAATTCTTCAATTTGTTTGTGTGTGAACCAGATTAGACATGGAAGTACGTGACAGTGAATTGAGAATGAGTACCCGAAAGTGGCGAGTTGAGCGAGAAAGAATGGATGGTGCTTGAGAGGGACTAATGCAAGCTTGTAAAGCACCCGATTTCCTACGCCCAGCACCGCTGTCGCCGCCGCTGCAATCATCACCTCCACCCTCCGATCACCCCCTTTACTCCTCTCCACCACCACAACCTCCTGATGTTGATGGTTGCACGCACAACACGTTGGTGGCTGGACTTTCCTCTTCAACTCCTCCTCGCCTGTTGATCTCATTCCTCTTCCTCCGATGGACTCCACCGCCTCAATCACCCATCGCCTTGACCGTAGAACGCCTACTCCTTCGCTTCGCAATCGGTTGTCCATTTTCAGAATTACAAAGATCCGACGCGGAATGTGATGACTCACCACCGGCGTCGCTGCGGCTGTCACCCGGCGATAACACGCTGACATATTGTGTATCTTCTATATGTGTATAAAATCAAACTGGAAGCAAAATTTCTCTGATTAAACACACAATTAACGCGTGAAAAAATTTCGTAGACAGGAAGGAAATGGAGAAACGAACCGATTTATGTTTATGTCCAGGTGAAAAAACCAAATTTGATTTGAGTCAGTGTCAACGTCATAAGTAACAAATTGGATTTTTCACTCTCTTTCTTTTTTTGCACATTGTTTTTTCTTCGAATCATCAACTGATGAGAATCTTCTATTGATGAATGTTGCCAATGGTTTTTATAATGAAGAGTGAATCATCAATTTGAATTGTAGGGTCCACCATGATTAATGAAAAATACAAGGGTGCATTTGCGCCACATTATTTTGAAAGAATGTATTTTGAAATAGTAGATTGATGGAGAATGTGTCTCTTCTATATAAAAAGTGGCTATGAAACGGAAGTTATTGTTTTTTATAGAAATTCTTGTTCCACAATTATTCTTTACTATTTCAATGCCTTGATTTTGGGGATATTTGTAGTGATGGCATGTCACTTTTGTACTTTTGTGTTTGGGAAATGAAGTCTTTTTATTTAATTGCATGAATTATCGGGATTAGGAACTACTGGAGGAAAACACGGTAATTCATAGATTTTTATATACCGTGTAAAAGAAATCATTTTCTACCCAAAAGATAAAAAGAGAAAAGAAGAAGAAGACAACATATATACATATTACGGACGTGAAGTAGAAATTGAAGTGTTGGGAACGTGAATTTCTTCATTTCTCTTTCAACCATTTATTTGATCTAACAAGATAGGATTTCGAGGTGCAAGTGGTTAGCCATTTGGTTTCCTTTTTTTGTGGAAATTGTCCATTAAAGTGATAGTTTTTTCTACCTTTGGGTCTATAATTTGTTCCAATTACCAAAAAAAAAATTAAGAATTAAAAAAACTATCATACCGAATATTATTCGTTTAGCTTTGTTTTGCATGGAAATTGTCAATAAAAGTGATAATTTTTTTTATCATTGTGTCTAGAATTTTTTTTAATTGTAAAAAAAAAAAGATTATATGGAAAACCATTTTCCCACCTATTAGGTGAGAAAATGAATTCAAGGAAATTGTCACCATGTAAGCCAAAGTGAGAAAATGGATTCCCTAGAAAAAAAAGTATATCAAACACATGAAAAACAGGAAAATGGAAAATGTTTTCTATTTTCCATGGAATTAGATGGCTATCAAACACACCCTTATATAATTTTATTTAGTGTTTGAAAATATTTATTTTAATAAACATTAAGTATTTGGAGTTTATTCGGCTATAATGTCAATTTCCCTTACAAATGGCGGAGTAAGAACATAGTTGTTAAACTCATTGCTGAAAAGTATGCATTTTTCTGGAGGGTTTAATAATGTCTAAATTCAAGTTCTACATGGAAAGCATCCGGATTGGCAAGACTTTGTGGGTATTATTACTTTGTTTGTGATAAATTCAACCGTTAGTTTTATTGAAGAGAATAATGCTGGCAACGCAGCAGCAACTCTCATCGCCCGTCTTGCTCCGAAAGTTAAGGTTAAATTGATATTATCTTATGTTGGAATTACCATGAATGATTTGTCTTGTTTGTTTTTATCTGATAAATAATATGAATTATGATGTAGGTTCTTAGAGATGGGAGGTGGCGTGAGGAAGATGTTGCGATTTTAGATCCCGATGATATAATCAGTATTAAACTTGGCGATATTTTTTTTTTAATATATCACAACGTCTAATTATTTAACAATTACATAAACACTACATCATTAATTATTTAATTAACCAAAAAAATTATATCTTTATTAATAACAAATTAATTCTTAAACGAAATTATTAAATATAAACTAAGCAAACATGCATTGCATGTTGCTTACACCTAGTGGTTAAAAAAGAAGGAAAAATTATTGATACGATGGAAAATATTATTTTATTGAAAAATGTGTGGTTGAAAATGAGTAGAAGAATGAAAATGAAAATTTTAATATGTACCAAACAAGGGCTAAAACTGAATAATGTTATTTACCGAAAATTGAATTATCATATCTCATTATTCCACCTAAATTGTCACTTCACCTATATTTTATCATTAAATAGCTCGTTAAAAATTGAACTATGAGTGTGTTTTAGTCACATTATTTTAGAAAAATGTATTTTTGAATAGTAGATTGATGGAGAATATGTGATTGAAAAAGAAGGAAAAATTATTGATGTGATGAAAAATATTATTTTATTGAAAAATGAAAATGAAAATTTTAGCTCCTGTTTGACCACCATTTTGGGGTGTTGAAAATTTTTTGAATAGTGATTAATGGAAGAATGTGTGGTAGAAAAGTAATGAAAAGTTTTAAATTTATGTATAATATTATTTTATTTGATGAATGTGTTGTTAAAATGAAGAGGAGAAAAAATTAATTTAATATAATGGAAAAAAATGAGGCCAAACGGGAGCTTAATGTGTACCAAACAGGGTGTCACGGGCTGCAGCTTTGCTTAAACCCCGTGTTGTAAATATTTATTTAATTCGTAAAATAGTTAGAAAATAGACAAATAAAAGTATGATTCTAGAGCCAAATAACGTTTACTCCCGTTATTTGGGTTTTTGTTCCGAAGTCTATTATAGGGGGTATTGGTCTTTCAAAACTATTTCAAGCTTACTAGTGTTTTTCCCCTGCATTAGCCATTTGTAATTTCCTTCTTTCGTCTATTGTAATGTCCTGTTTTTTAGCAATCAATGATCAGTTATTTTCCATCATGTTCAATTTCATGTTGCACGCTTTCTTAAAATTGTAATCAAAATTTACTTTCGTCCTGACGCGACCGAGGAATAGGCGGAAGGTAGTCTAGCGGAGCAGACTACTGCCGCACGGTGTTCCTTTCTGTGCTAAGAAAAGGTTACCCGTGAAAGTTGGTATCAGAGCTGCGGCTCAAGATCTCGTTAAGAAAGCTATGGAAACTGATCCAAATTCCTCGAACACCATGGAGGTGGTTGATGTTCAAAAGAGGAACACCCGACAGCGTTTGGAGGCGCTTGAGGTGACGAACACTAGGTTGTGTTTTGCCATGGAGAACCTCGGGGATAAGGCCGAGGCGGCACAGACGGAAAATCGGGAATTACGCATCCAACTGGATGAATGCCAAGAAGCATGCGCAGCTATGACTGAAGATGTTGCTATCATACCTGATTTGCAAGATGAGATGGGAGCGTTGAGAACTCAGTTACTAGTTCTTCAGCGTGCGATTGGCAACGGACAAGCCATCGCACATGAGCCAGTGCATAGGCTCAGAATTCCAGAACCGTGTGCATACGGAGGTGCACGCGATGCTAAAGAAGTTGAGAACTTCTTGTTCGATATGGAACAATACTTTCTTGCGGCGTCGATCAGGGACGAAGCGAGAAAGGTCACTACAGCTACCATGTATCTGAGTGGAGATGCAAAGCTATGGTGGCGAACGAAGTATGTTGACATTCAAGCCAATAGAATTCGAATTGATTCTTGGGATCTTCTCAAGGAAGCAATCAGATCTCAGTTCTTCCCGGAGAACGTGGAATATGAGGCACGTCGGGCCTTACGAGAACTGAGACACACAAGCTCCATCAGTGAGTATGTGAAGGCCTTTTCGGGGCATATGCTGAACATCAGAGATATGTCAGAGAAGGATAAGTTGTTCACCTTCATGGAAGGGTCGCACGGAACTTCAGAGACAGAAGGTCACTGATTTAAGCGCGGCCATGGGAGCTGCCGAATGTGCAAGCGACTATCAACCTGAGTCGAGAGAGGATCGACATTCAGGAAATAGTCAGTCTGTTGAAGGTGGAAGGAGACCTTACAGACCCAGCTCGAACTCCAATGGGGGAGAGCGTTACTCTCAGAATAGGGGAGGACCCTATAAAGGCAACCGCCAGAGTAACTCACCGAAAAAATATCACGGTCGTCAAGGAAACCATAACGGCAGTTCCAGTTCTGACTGGAATCATGGAAAAGCGAAGGAGGGCAGATCTGATGTCGCTCCTAGATTAAAATGCTTTCTATGTGAAGGACCTCATCGAGTTGCTGAGTGTCCTCAGAAACGGATGGTGAATGCATACTGTCAACTAGCTAGGGGCTCAGGTTCGAAGCGAAATACCCCACAGGCTAGCTGTCGTGGCGACACCGACTCCGAAGGAGACGATGATGTAATTGGTGCACTCTCGCATTCGTGCAATACACTATTGCACCGAGATACTAAAAGGGACGTCGGTCCCTCCAAAGAGCCGAAGATTGAAGAATCGAAGGCTCGCACTTGCAAGGCTAAAGGCCTAATGTACATTGATGTGAGGATCAATGGAAAGCCAATCAGGGCTATGGTGGACACTGGTGCCACGCACTATTACCTCGCAAGTTCCGAAGTAGAGCGGCTCGGACTTGCTCTGGAGAGAGGTAAGGGGAAAGTCAAAGAATCAACTCTGTTGCTCAACCAATAGCGGGAATAGCACAATCGATGCCGATCAAAGTAGGTCCATTCGAAGGAAGGACAAATTTGTCGGTAGTTCAGATGGATGACTTCAAGCCGATTCTCGGATTGGAATATCTGCGGGATACAAAGACAGCAGTGTTGCCGCATTCTGACTCCCTAATAATGATGGGGAGCAAACCATTCATTATTCCCACACAGGTTGGGAAAACTGGCGAGAAATGGGTCTCAGCCATGCAATGCGGTAAGGGTTTCAAGAGAAATGAACCCTTATTCTTATGTTCTCTTCGAATAGAGGACACCGAAGAAACAACTGGCTCTATTCCAACGCCTATCACAAGGCCCGAGGAAGTTGAAGACATCATGCCAGATGATTTACCGAGGAAATTGTCGAGGAGGGCAATCGATCGTGGGATTGGACTTGTTTCGGGTGCCAAATCCCCCAACAAGACTCCATACTATACGGCTCAACCGGAGCTTGAAGAGCTTCGGAAGCAAGAGGAAGAAGTGTTGGGAAGTGGGACTATCGTGGAGCACACTTCCGCACTACCACAACATGCAGGCTCACTGGAGCCCATTTCCATCCTGAATGAATTAGTCGAGAGTGGATCGACGAACTACATTATTAGATTGCCAAGAGTTGAAGACTTTGGCACTATCATCATCAGGATGGACTGTTTATCTAGGGATTCACCGTTCAGCACAGCGCTTAAGTATGTATCATCCGAAAAGACAGCTCAACTCTTCTTAAAGCCTATTGCCAAATACTGGGGATCGCCTACTGTCATGATCGAGATTCTCGATTTATTGACACCTTTTGGACCGAGTTGTTCAAACTTCTTGGTCCAACTTTGAGCACAAATGCTACTATTCACCGAAGATCAGACGGACAGACAGAGCAGTTCAATTCTATGCTGGGAGACTATTTTCAGCACTTTACCTCTGCTTCGCATGAAATTCGGGTGAAACTCTCGGATGTGGCTCAGATGTGTTTCAATGTTCAAAAGAGCTCTTCTCCAGACAAGAGTCCTTTTGAAATTTCTACTGGCCAACAACCGTTACTACTCCATACTGCAGATACCGATCAGAAACAGTACTTGAAGTCTGCAGATTTGAAGCAACCAGTTCTGAAAGTGAAACTACCAGAGATGAAGGCTGCTGAAAAGATTTTTGGCTACCAAACTACTCGAGCTTCAAGAAAATATCTTCAAGAGTACTTGGTCAAATGGAGCGGATGCAACAGCGAGAAGAATACTCAATGGCTCCGAGGACATCGCCAAAACAAAAGGGGGAGAATGTCACGGGCTGCAGCTTTGCTTAAGCCCCGTGTTGTAAATATTTATTTAATTCGTAAAATAGTTAGAAAATAGACAAAGAAAAGTATGATTCTAGAGCCAAATAACGTCTACTCCCGTTATTTGGGTTTTTGTTCCGAAGTCTATTATAGGGGGTATTGGTCTTTCAAAACTATTTCAAGCTTACTAGTGTTTTCCCCCTGCACTAGCCATTTGTAATTTCCTGCTTTCGTCTATTGTAATGTCCTGCTTTTTAGCAATCAATGATCAGTTATTTTCCATCATGTTCAATTTCATGTTGCACGCTTTCTTAAAATTGTAATCAAAATTTACTTTCGTCCCGACGCGACCGAGAAATAGGCGGAAGGTAGTCTAGCGGAGCAGACTACTGCCGCACGGTGTCCCTTTCTGTGCTAAGAAAAGGTTACCCATGAAACAGGGGCTAGTTCATAATTATGCTTGCTAAGCGTGTTAATCGAGAAAAAAATTAAAATATTACGACGGGGATTGCCTACTCCGTTCCTGTGTAGTTCCACCATTACATACTAGGTACGGCAGACAATAGACTTTTTACAGTCACGCTACTCGTCCAGGGGCTGCAAATCGACTGAAAAACAGGATGACATGGAAAGTGTACAAAAAAAAAAATAAAAAAAAATTGAAACTTCACTGAAGCAAACCCAGACACCACAAACCCCAAACTCCACAAACCCAAATCGAAGCTAAGAGAAGCCACCCCCAAATTCGAAACCCTACCCACAGCTCACCATCTAGAAATCGGCAAGCTGATTCCCAAAAATTGATATCCCCAATCACAAGTCACCATCTCCGGCCACACTTGGTGTCGAAATTTTGCCGCCCCGCACAACTGTCAAAACACGCGGCGTCGCTCAACCTTCCACATCCGAACGTCGTTGAAGCCATCACCATCTCCGAACGATGTTACCTGCGTGAAAGGCGTCGCTGCCCAGGTAGAATGTTCTCTATTTTATCATAAATTGATTCTCCAGTGTGATGGTGTGGATGAGATGGGGGCAACATGCCTTTTGATTTTGCTTGACATTGTACTGTAATTGATGAGTTTCGTTAACCTGTATTGTTTAATTCTGAAATATAGTTGTGAATAGCTTATCTAGGTTGGATATTTGCGAATTTTGTCCTTAAAAGGCTAAATAAAAAAGGGTGCAAATTATATAAAATTGGGGAGAATTATGTGAATTTTGCTTTGTGGTTTTGGGTGTTTCTGTTCGACAGCTAAACTGGTGCTCATTATATGAAATTGGTGAGAAATACACGAAATTTGCTTCGTGTTTTGACAGCTAAATTGGTGCGAATTATATGAAATTGGTGAGAATTATATGAATTGTGCTTTATGGTTTTGGGTGTTTCATTGTTGACAGCTAAATTGGTGCATTCTTAATCTGTGTCACCTGAAGAAGTAGACAATGTGACCATCTGCAAGGGCAAAGGAAGCTTAGAAGGGATTGCAAAAGGAAATGGCCGAATTGATTCTGAGCTCCTATTAGTTGAACCTGCTATGCACAAACTTATCGAAGGGTTTTATTTTTATGTCCTTCGTATGAGTGAAGTATGTAGTTGTCAGCGGATTATGGTTGAAAACAATGTAACTTTTATCATTTTCTTGTGCTAATGTCAATTTGTTGTTGTTGTTCATTATTCCATTTGATAATGTTTTAACGACAATGTATATTTTACCAGTTTCTTATGCTAATATGAATTACATCAAAATGGGTTACTGCATTCATTCACTTGCAATAGATAATTTCGAATAAGAATTACATGAAAATAGGTTAACTGCTATCACTTGCTATAGATAATGTCAACGAGAAATTACATCAAAATAGAGTCACTGCTATCACTTGCTATAGCTAATTATAGGCAAATGCCTTTGTCCAATAGATAATTACATTAAACATCAAAATGGCTCCATCTTGGTTTTTCTTCATCGAAGATGTCAGCCAGAGGAGATATCAGAACACTGCTACCTCCAATCTGCAACATAATCACAAAAGGAAAAGTCTATTTGTACAAAATAGATTACATAATCTTTTACTTAATCAACACGTGGCGGCCCCCAGGCGCCCTCCCAATAGGGGGCCGCCACATGTTGATTAGGTAAAAGATTATGTAATCTATTCGGTACACGTAGCATCACTCATCACAAAAATGCATAAAGGCCGATACGGGGGAGGGAGGGAGAAAGGATTAATGATGGAAGGGCACAAACAGTAATATGTTACAATTAAAGAAGCACTTCAAACCAACAAACAATTGCAAAAACCTTTGATTAGATAAGATGGAATTCACCTATGACAAGGAGCAACTTCAAACCCAAACCAACGAACAACTGGAAAATGGAATTCATGTAAGTTACAGTTAGGCTATGTATTGAACTTGTGGACTCAAGCCTTCTCAACATTCAATGTCGTCTTACAATATTTATCCCGTGTAATAACTAGGGGTGTCCGTGGGTCGGTTCGGTTCGGTTCTGCTCGGTTCCAGAGTTTTCGGGTATTTAATAAATGGACCCGTCGGGTCCAAATATAATTATGGAACCGTTCGGGTTCGGTTCCGTTCGGGTCGGTTCGGTTCCGTTCGGTTCCGTACATTTTTTAACATTTACAGCAACATTACATAAATATAACTAATGACATTTCATTTGTAACTTTTACAAATTAACATAACCAAATTCAAAAATATAAAAATAACTAGCTGTCGAATAACATTAATTCAATGCCTACAAATACCAAAAAGTAGATATTAATATTTACCAACTATTTGATTTAATCATCAACTGCTACTGCTTGACTTGCCATGGCAAAAAACTCTACAAGAATTGAAAAAGCACAATTAACAAACAAATAAACTAAAAAATATTCAACTAATAAGATTTGATAAAAAAAAATATAATATATATCTATTACCTGTCTCAATGCCCTCATAGAACTCTATTTCTTCAATGCAAATTTCATCTTGGGAAACTTTCAAGAGTCTAGAATATTTTCTTAGCCAGTTTTGTGTACAAATTAAGGTTTCAACTGTTTTAGGAGTTAAAGAACTCCTAAATGGATCAAGAATGCGTCCTCCAGTACTAAATGCTGACTCAGAAGCAACTGTAGATACAGGAATGGCAGGAACATCCCTTGCAACCTCAGATAAAAATTCAAATCTTGATTTATTAATCTTTCACCAATGTAAAATGTTAGAAAAAATAAAATAATTTAATTAATTCAATAAAAAATTATTTAGTTTCGGGTCTCATTCGGTTCTTCGGTTTTTGGTCGAGACCCAAGACCCGACCCAAACCTTTCGGTTCTCGATTCGGGTACCCGTTCGGGTCTTTAACTTATGAAGAACCGCTCGGTTCGGTTCGGTTCGGTTCGGGTTCGGTTCGGTCCGGTTCGGTTCGGATATTTTGGACACCCCTAGTAATAACTTAAATTGTATTGACAAGTACACATTAAAAGGACATATCTGTTTTCAGTCATATTTCGTGATTGAATGTTCAATAATTTCTACAAATAAACTCTAATTACATCATTTGATAGATTGTTAAACAAAATTAGTGACATCAACCATCAACATAAAACAAATACTATCAATTAAGTAATTATTTGAATTGAAGTGTATTAAGTCTAAGTGGAATCAAAGTCCGAGTACTTTTTCATATTCGAAACTTGTCCCAAGTTTTCAACCTTTTTTAGTTAATTTTTAGTTAGAAATGGCATAATCTGGTCAAGGTTAATATTCTACTTTCTTGGGTTTTCAGAGACCTGACATACTGATGTGGTTCCTTCAGATGTAGAAGGAACTATTTTCCAAAGGAATTTTTAATGTCCAGTTCTTTTCTTGGCATGACAATAACAGCAATTATTCTCACCTTAAAAGGAAGATGCTATATCGACCATCAATCACGAGTACCAAGATCAGGGACTTAGAATTCAGCAATGTTGAAGCAGGAAGGCAGGCAGCCAACATAAAAATAAAATCTGTAGAGGTTTCAAATGAGTTATTAAACAAGTCAAGTAGAAGGAAACAAGGCAGGCAGCCAAGAAAGTCCTTACTGTCGAGGACATAGCCACTGGATGCCTCCTCTACACCATTGATTTACCAAGAGCTCTCAACGATGGGAAGAAATCGGAGAGGACGAAATCGAAATCGCTGAAAATGAAGGTCAATAACCCGTGCTCCTTCTTCGAACAGTCGAGAATTCGAGATGTGGGAGTTATGCCTTCTAACAAAGATTTCTTTCTCAGAGGAAATGGGTGCACAGATTTCTTTAGCACACAAATTTGGGGGAAATTGGGTGCAAGGAAAGGTTTTTGTTGTAAAAGTGGGTTTCCCTCCAAATATAAGAGAGAGAAAATAGTTGACACGTGATGAAAATTTGAATCCCTATTTTTAAATCTGGTCTCTATCCTGACCAAGTAGCATTTCTCAACTTTTTAGCATGTTTGCTAGTCCTGTTGGCATTTGTACGAGTTAATAATTGGTTTGCATAGAATTCAATGCCCTTGAGTTTTACCCTTTCTTTTTTTCACGGGTCACGGTTAACCGCGGTCTGTGAATGTGTAACCCACGAAGTTCGCGAGTCACACCTCCTTGACCCGTAAATCACCCGCTCGAGTCACGGGTTGGTCAGCGGCCCCGGGTCGATCCGGGCCGATTTTCACGAATCTGATCGGCCCGTCTGTCTTGACACCTCTACATCTATATAAATTCACATTATTCCAATCATACTTTACAAATTTTCTTCAACAAATAGCATCCAAAACGGAATTTGGTGCAAATTTGTTTTTATTTGAAGGGATAATTTTGTCAGATGACTTTTGCCACTAAAAAAATAAAATAAAAATAAATCTATATATGTGTGTAGAAAAGTAAAATAAAATAGGTTAACGACAAATACGGTACTCACGACTATCATGGCGAGCATCCCGAATGGGGTTTTAGACCATCTCCAACCCTATGCCAAAATTTGTACCAAACTAAATTCATCTCCAATCCACTATATCAAAAATTGCACCAGATAAATAATGTTTAATAATTTTCTTCATTTTTATTTATTTATCTCAAAAACAATTTATTTATTTATTTTATTACTACGTGTATTATCAAATAAATAATTTCATTTAGTTGACAAAGCTATTGAATTCATTAAAAAATTTAAAAACTGTAGTACACTTATACACCTTAGAAAATATTAAATCATAATATTAAAAAAGTGTGTAATACATAACGAATCGCAATATCATGATATTACAAAGTCGTAATGGTAATCACAATTAGTTATTTTTTTATTTAATGATTAAAATTTATTACAAATGCTTTAACAAAAATTGGTGCAAATTGGAATAGAAGGATAAAAAGGTATTTAACCATTTTGGTGCAAAATGGAGCAGGTAAATAGTGTTGCACTATTCATTTGCACCGAAATGGTGCGATGGATTGGAGGAGATTTGCACCAAAAATTTGGTGAATTATGGTGCAATAAGGGCAACCCAGCCCTTACACCAAAACACTAGTTCCCCCTATTTTGCACCAAATGTTATAATGCCTCTTCAATCCAACACCAAAATTTGCACTATATTGGATTAAAGTCCATTTTGCCCTTATTTATTTAGCATCAAGTGTTTGTTAGGGATATTTGTGTCGTTTTATATTATACAAAAAAATTAATTCTTAATTATTATTATTTGTTATAAACTTTAATCGTGTAATTAATAATAATCGATGAACGTAATTTTAATGCACCAGTTCCAGATTGGGCGAAAGCCCCCTACTCCAATAGTTGATTTGGTTGAATACGAAAATCACTGTTTTAAGAGTTCCTCGCTCGTCATGGACAATCAAGGATAGAGATGTTCACATAGCACTTTGAAATACATTAATTGAACACTTGTGGGATGAATATACGAATTTTGATAATTAAATTACAACACTAGTTCAACTATGTAATATCATAATATCGGGATTTGAAATGTAACATGCTTTTTAATAACATGATTTAATACTTTCTTAGTTGTGGTATTTTTATTAATTGTACTACATTTTTTAAATTTATTAACAAATTTAATATTTTCGTTGACAAAACGTAATTATTTATGTAGCAGTAAATGAAATAAATAAATAAATAATATTTCACGTATATAAATTGTCTAGAATTAAAGAAATAATATTTCACGTATATAAAATTTTAAAAAATAGAGTAATAAATTTTCTGAATGTCTCGCAGGTGGCTTTTCATTCTACTTTTTCAAGGCGGATTAGTCAAAACTTGAAATGAAAATTAGTCAAGCAATTTAGACAGATTGCTTGACTAAAATTGGCCAAGCAATTTGGACAGATCGTTCTTGACAACTATGCTAGAAAGATGTATAGTCCTTGGTGTTGCTTGTGACTTCTACGACTCGTCTTTCAGCTCAAACTAGTCAAGACTCCTATTCTGGGTAGAAAAATCCAAACTTCTCAAAGATGGATACAAATGTAGGAATTTCTCGAACGAACTGTACTTCTTCATATACATCAGGAGTCCACTGAGAGAAGAAGTGCTTTTCTAAAAGAGGAAAACGCCTCTTTGATGACCTGTTTGATATGTCATTTTTTTCCATGGAAAATGGAATTGAAACTTCATTTCTCACTTTTGTCATGTTTGATGACACTTTTTTTTTCCCCATGGAATTGGTTTTATACCTTTGCCACTTTTATTGGTTTTAGTGGAATTCTAATTCCCACCTTTTAGGTGGTTTTTGGCAATAGAAACAAAATCTATCCCTAATTATAAAAAAAACTATTTCTTAAATTGACAATTTTCATGTAAAACAAAGTCAAACGAACACAAAAAAATTTCTATTTTTTTGGCAATTCAAACAAATTATATCCCTAATTATAAGAAATTTTATCCATTTAATTGATAATTTTCATGAAAACAAAGTCAAACTAACACTAAAAGTTAGAAGATTCCAACATTTTTCAAGTGAAAAATTATACCAATCAAATACAATTAATTGACAATTTTCAGTAAAACAAGTTATAGACAATTCAATTTTTTGTAATTCGTTTTTTTTTTCACCCAAATTCCATTTTTGAATCAAATAGACCCTAAGGGTCCGTTTGAATACAATAGTGAAAAATTGGTGGAAAGAAAATGTTTTACAGGGAAAAGATTTTCCTAGAAATTGTTTTATTGGGAATTGTAATTAATTATGTTTGATTGATATAATTTTTCACGGAAAATGTTGAAAGTTTGGAATCCGTTTGACTTCGTTTTAAAGAAAATTGTTCATTAAAGTGACAATATTTTCTACCGATGGGTCTGGAATTTGTTCCAATTGCGAAAAATTAAAAATTTTTAAAAAAATAAACATACCGAATACCATTCGTTTGACTTTATTTTGCATGGAAATAGTCGATAAAAGTGAAAATTTTTTTACCACTGTTCTTAGAATTTGTTCCAAAAAAAAAAAAAAAAAAAAAATCGGAAAATACCCACCAAAATATTAAGAATTTATTTTCCTAAAAAAAGTGAAAATTTTGGAAAGTTGAAAAATATTTTTCCGAGAAGATTTTGCTTATCGAACACTAAAAAGTAGAAAAATGTCATAAAAAATTGGTGCTATCAAACGGAGCATAAGAGAATTTTTTTTATTCTCGACTAGGAAAAGGAGAAAGCCTCATAAAATTCTTCTTAGTTGATAGTTTATGCTAAGCCCCTGTTTGAGCTATATTATTTTTTTTTTCATTCTCATTCTTCTACTAATTTTCAACCATACATTCTTCAATAAAAAAAAATTTCTATCACATTAATAACTTTTCCTCATTTTTCAACAACATATTCCTCGTCAACCAAAAAAATGCAATTCTTAGAGCAAAAATGTGCACCAAACAGGGGCTACAAATTAGAAGTTTAGTAAATTTTGATAAAGGTTAAATGTAGAGTTGATAAAAATTATCGATTTCATGAAAATTAATATTAATTATTAATTTTGACTTTGATTTTGTCAACTACTTTGGCTCAACCCATGTTTGACAAATATATTTTTTTAAGAATTTTTGAATAATAGTTTTTTAAAGAACGTGTGGTTAAAAAATAGGAAATATTTTCATAATTACGTGAAAAATATTTTATTGCGAGAATGTGTGGTTGAAAATGAATACGAGAAAAAATGAGTTTTGAAATAATAGTTATCAAATAGGGACTAAATGAAAGAATCGTAGCCTTGTTCGATTTAAAGTAAAATAAGATTTTTAGAAAATTTTGATGGAAGTTGATAAAATCCGTGATTGAAAAATTATAATTCCATAAAATATATTGTAAAATTAATTTTTTACTTTGACTTGAAAATTTAGCCATTATTTGGTATACATTAAAGTTTGGAAAAAAACTAGTTATACCTAACAACTTACCAAATTTTTGACATAATTGACACATGGCCTCCCCTTATTGGTGGGGTACCTGTGGGCCCAAGCGTCCCACCAATAAGGGAAGACCATGTGTCAATTATGTCAAAAATTTGGTAAGTTGTTAGGTACATAAAGTATCTTCCTTAAAGTTTATATTCTCATTCTTCTATTCATTTTCAACCATACATTCTCCAATAAAATAATATTTTACATCACATGAATAACTTTTTTTTTTTTTAACCATACATTCTATATCAATTTATTATTTCAGAATATATTTTTTCAAAATAATGTGACTCAAACACAACCTTAATTCAAACCAATCGGCTTCATTTTCAACCATACATTCTTCAATAAAATAATATTTTACCAATAACTTTCTTTTTTTTTAACCATACATTCTATATCAATTTATTATTTCAGAATATATTTTTTCAAAATAATGTGACTCAAACACAACCTTAATTCAAACCAATCGGCTTCATTTTCAACCATACATTCTTCAATAAAATAATATTTTACCAATAACTTTCTTTTTTTTTAACCATACATTTTATATCAATTTATTATTTCAGAATATATTTTTTCAAAATAATGTGACTCAAACACAACCTTAATTCAAACCAATCGGCGAAGGGAAGGGGTTTCTCAGCCAGAATATTTACAAGTGTTGGTTGGCGGTCCGTGAATGACAAATTTTTTTTTTTTTGTCAACTACAGTGAAAAATTGACAAGTGTGTATAAAGCCTGTTGTGTGGAGCTTGGTTCATCAGGGAATAAGGAAGACTGGAAATTCCGAGTGTTGAGCTGGACATGTCCTACTCAAAAATTGGACCACTCACGTCCAGCCAAATCACAGCCCTTGCCTGCAAAATATAGAACTTGTTGGAGAGCTATTTTAAAATAATAAAAAAATGAAATATATATGATTAAAAAATAAAAAAAAAATGAATTTGCAAATAATATTATTTTATTGAGAAATGTTGATTGAAAAGAATAAAGAAAAAAAAATATTTAAAAAAAAAAGATCAAACAAGAACATAAACCTTTCCAGTTTCTCCCTTGTACAATTTATTTATAGCAAGGGGCTTGGCATGTAAGATATTGGAACCACGCTTCACTTGTTGTACATTCCACTTGACCGTTGTCTTTTGAATTTGAGAATATTTGTACACATTAAATACTGGAATCATGCTTCAATTATTGTACATTCCCTTTTGATGAGGGATTTGGATTTGCCCTAAGAAAAAATTTAAAGACAATGTTTCTATTTTAGCCAGTATTTTGACAATTATTATTTCAAACTCTTTATTCGAAATATTCATTTTCAATAATATATTCACACAAAAGAATATTTTTCACGTAAATTCAAAGTTTTTCCATAATTTTTAACTACGTATTATCCAAAATTTCACTATTCAAAACATTATTTTGAACAGATAATGACCATCAAGCATGAACTTAGTATACACATTCATGTATGCATATATATTACTCTAATGGTACATTTAGCGTGAGTGCTTACGAGAAATACAGCATAACAAGCCAACAAACAAATACACGGTCAACATGATTTGGTATCATTGCATCAATGAAAATCAAAACGACGTGTTCATTCTATTTTCTCCATTTACACTAGAACATGTACTTTATGGACTGGCTTATTTATTTGTCGAGCTTGATTCTATATTGAAAGGGCGATGCTCCAAGAAATTGGAACGCCAAGTGTCTGGAAAAATGCCCATCCCAAAAACAAAGGTGTATATCTAACATCTGGGTTCTCTTTGTACTGCAGAAGATTTTTAACCATTATACGATTCATCAACTTGACTTTTCTTGTGCTTTTTGAATCAAATGGTGCCTTTGACAACGATGCGATAAAAGTGTTTCTAATACCTAATAAATTTAAAATCGAATCAAAATCGAATTGTATACCTAGAAATAGAATTTCGACTCGGTTCGGATGTTTTCGAACACCCTAAATGTAAGTCTATGACATTAAAAAACTATAAGCTGGATAAAAGTAAACTTCAATCACGGGCAAAAGTGGGCACCAAAATAGACTAAAACAAATATTATGACTCCCCACACCCACCATTACAATACCACCCCACCTAATACCAGCCCCACTTTATCCCTCCAACATACGGTCATAAATATTAATTCATACAGAAAAAAACAAGAAAAGCCGCTCTGGTTGGTTCCTAAACTTCATCTACCCCTTTTTTTATTCTCTTAGAAGTAAAAATAAAGGAAAAGGGAAAAGCCAGTTTTGTAGTTAATCAATCTCCATTTTATAGATCTCTATCCATTGTTTTTGCCTTTCTGATCGGTGTCGACTCAGTCTTCTAGCTCAAGCTGAGATGTTAATTCAACTGTGATAAGGAAGAAAAAAATGTCGGCTTCTCTCGCCACATTTGAACGCCCTCGCATTGGAAATTCAAACCCTGTAAGCTTTTTGCTCTTCCTGTTTAGGAAAATCTCGTATTTAGTGACTTTTTCTGTTTCTATTGTTGTTTATTTATTTAATTTTTTTCAACTGGGAAATGAAAAAGAAAAGGTTGGGTCTTTGTCAAGTCAAGTATGGTCATGTGATTGTCAAATAAAGCTGTAATTTGTCACAGCATTACTATGAAATTTCATTTTTTTTTTTTTTGGATTTTGCTTCGTAAAATTGATAAGATAATTAACGGGATCAAATTGTTGTGTAATTATTCTTCTGCGCTGTAATTAATCTCGATTTAAATTTGTGAGGAATTACAGATTTTCAAGAGTGGGCATCTTCTCATATCTTCCAAAGGTCAGTGCTTTTTGCCCTGCACATAAGATATTTGGATAGTGTATGACTTTGAATTTGCAATTTTTTACACTGGCAGGCGTGTGATTGTGTGCCACATTGGTATTTGATGACTAGTTCATGTGAGTTGGTAGGATTTAAGTTCAAGTGGCTCAAGATTTAGTATGCGTAGCACATACCCAAATTTAATTTACAATGATGATGAATAAAAACAATTTGTAATTTACGCAACGCTCATGCTAGCATAAGTAGGCCTGGGCAAAAAAATCGAAAAACCGACTCGAGTTGGTCCATGGTTTAAAGCCTCAAACCATTGGTTAACCGACCAAACCCACTTACACACGTTTCCATTTTATTTTATTTTTTGAAAAAAAGAAAAGTCAAAATCAAAAGTTTAATAATGTTTTCCCAAAAGTGGAGGAGCTCAAGCTGCCTATTTGAGTAGTCTTTTTGAATACTCTATAAAAACTTTGTTTTATGAGGACACTGTCAAGAAAACATTGATATTATTTTATGTCCTTTATAAATGCTTCGATTGGTAGGCCTTGTTTTATAGTTAATTTTTTCTATATAGCATGTTTTACTCGTAATAAGTTTGCCTTCTGAAAATGCAGGTTGTGATAATGATTATGGACCTACGGATATGTATTAGTTGCAATATTGAATCTTTTTAATTACTTGTTATGTCTAATTAGTTATTTACAACTTACGTGTTGTGAAAATGCAGGTTGAGATAATGATTTTCATTCTTTGAAGACTGAAATCCCAAAACCGTCTTTAGTTGCTATAGGTTGTAACTCTAATAAAAAGTAAAAATAAAGTTATATGTACTCTAAGTGAACCCAAAAGGCCAAAACTCGAGACAAATTTTTTTTTTTTCCCCAATTTGGACAAAAGCTCAAATCAATTAACTGAATCGAACCGAACCAAACCAAACCAATTTGGTTTGGGTTGGTTTGGTTTAAGAGATAGATTAGGTCGTTTGGGTTGAAATTCACTCAAACTGACTAATTTGGTTTTGGTTTCAGGTTGGGTTCAAAATCGACCCAAACCAAACCGCGCCCATGCCTAATCATAAGATAGAGATTACTGTATATTTGCGCCCGGCTTTGTAGACATGGTTATAAAACTATCTATTTCAGTAATAGAAATTCAAGTAGTAGATCTTTCAATCACTTGTAGGTGTGAGGAAGACTTATGAATGGGTAAAGAAGAGAGACGAGGCAACTAAGGGCCATGTATAGGGTTTGTTTCTGTGGAAAGAATGGGCTAGAGGAATTAGGAGACGAGTTGTGGTTAGGGGGTGAAATGCCACTTGAACTAGAGTTAGCGTGCTCTCCCTGAAATGCGTTGAGGCGCAACGGGTGTTTGGATATCTAGGGGTAAGATATTATCAATGTTGATCTCCGCAGGGTGGGGCAATTTATCTTGATCACTTAATGAGATGTTGGGTCTGACATACTAGTGTTTTCCATGACATTTAGTGCTCATGATATGTAAGTTTTGCAATCTTATTTTGTCTATGCCTAAATAAGAATCACAGAAATGCTTTATTGAGAAAATCATACTCGGGGTCTCAAAATCACAAGTAAACCAACTTTTGTGTTGATTGTTTGTGAACCTTAATTCTGAGGTTTCAATTTCACGTGTCCAAAAGGCAGCCTCACTGTAATCAGTATATGAGCATACCTGAGAAAATGCACTAGCCAATATGCATGCTTATGAGGCACAAGTAACTATGAATTTGTGTTTACATGCTCACTCATGGACCTCACTCATGGAGCTGTTTCTTTACTGGCGGTCAACTATTTCTGTAGGTTTCATCTTTTCCTGATTTCAGCACCTGAAGTCAGTTTATCCTGCCTGTTAGTGCAGGAGTTTTAGAATTTAGACCATGTAGAAGAATTTCATTTTCAAGTTCACATAATAGTTTATGACTTCAGACTTTGAGAATAGACAATTAAGATTTATATTTGCTATCTGAATTCAGGTAATTATCAGTACATAACTTGCAAGATATGGAATTCAGGTTAAGTTGAGGAATTCTGAACTGTTCATGGAGAGATTTATGCTTTAACAAACATACTATATCTTGATTATAGAGCTCAAAAATCCTCTCTTCACCTACCTCGAGAAAATGTGCTTATGTAGGGCTTCAGGGGGGGTTGTTTTGCTACTTGGAATTTAGGTAATGATTGATATGGATTGAAATAATAATCCGTACTGTCCAAAGAAATCAATAATGCGAAATACGAAAAATGAAAGGAAGAGAACACACGAAGGGGCCGTAATTATATAAACTTTATAGCACTCTTGTATGATTATTTAGAGTCCCCTCAAAGAGTGGGCCATTTCCTTCTCCAGTTATGTTAATATATAAAATTTTTATCCTACTCTTGTTTAGATATTGGCCTTGTTATTTGTTCATGTACCTCAATTTCTTGCAGGGTTAGGTTGGAATACTTGGAAGAAGCGATGGTTTATCCTTACACGTACTTCTTTGGTTTTCTTCAAGAATGACCCGGTTAGTCTACAAGTGTACCTTGGGTTTCTTATTCTTTGATACATGGGCACAGTGATTTTGTATCTTAACTTCCTGATTTCATTTTATTAATCTATTGTTGCCCTTGGGTCAGTCTCCTATAAGTTCATTGCGCAGACTTCACTTCTGGTATTTTTGATTGAATATTACAATATTACAACTTTGCTTTTTGTTTAGAATTCACTTCAGCAGCGAGGTGGTGAAGTAAATCTGACTCTAGGGGGCATTGATTTAAATAATTCAGGGAGGTATGAATCTATAGGACTTACTTATGAACTGTTTTGTGGGCGAGTGTCCGTGTTTCTATGTTCTCCCTTTTTGGGCGCCTCTTGTTTTTCTCTGCATCTTCTGCAATTTTCTTGCATCTTCTTCCGTGTAGTGTCGTTGTTCGAGAAGATAAGAAGCTTATAACTGTTTTGTTTCCTGATGGACGTGATGGGCGAGCATTTACTCTTAAGGTGCATGCTGACTTGGATTCTGATCCTTTTTTTTTTTTTGTCCTGTATTTAGTTATTTGGTAATTAACAGCTCTTTTGATCTTTAAACTTCAGGCAGAGACATCAGAGGATTTGTATGAGTGGAAGACAGCCCTTGAACATGCTCTTGCACAAGCACCAAGTGCTGCTCTTGTGATGGGACATAATGGGATATTTAGGAGTGACACTAATGAAACAAATGAAGGGTCTTTTTCCCAATGTTCGTACATTGTTTCGATACAGATTTCCTCCCTTCTCTAACTCCATGCAGAGCCTACTTGCTTATCATGGGATTTCATTTTGATACAGGGAGGGATAAACGTGTGGCTAAGTCGTTGGTTGTTGGACGACCAATTTTGCTTGCATTAGAAGATATAGATGGAGGCCCATCCTTTCTTGAAAAAGCACTTCGGTTTCTCGAGAAGTATGGTAAGTTGTTATATTGAAACTTGTATTCTGGTATGGAGCATAACTTCAAAATGGTTTTTAACAAGGTATGAATCTATTATAAGATCTCATGCACAAATATCTTGGGGATATGTTTCCCCTACACCTGACCATTACTTGAGGTGTTTGCACCGTCACTTTTGGATTAATCCAAAACTTAATACTTGAGAGTAATATCTACGTTTACCTGATAAAAAAAAGATTGGCTAAAATATGTAGAAAGATGCGTGGAAATGATGGAATATACTTCATTTTAAGGAATCAATGATTTTGAAATTAAATAAATTATCATGAAATATAAATCTTGTATTGAATTAAATTGACGACAAAAGTCAATGATGAAGGACAAGGAAAAATTGTAAAATATCCTTCGAGGCATTCCCATAGAATTCTCTTGCTTCCTGACTTGATTAGTCCCAGAACGAATGTAGATTCTACTTTTGAGACGTGACACCGTTATCTTCTATGATTAGATTCTTGCATTTCTTAAACATCAAGTTGACTGAGTCTGAGCATGAAGAAAAAGAAAATTCAAGAAAAATCTACTTAAGAGGAATTACTTCATTCATGTGCACCATTCATACATTTGGTTGTTTGAGTTTCCCCTTACTGGAAAATGGAAAAATTTACAAATCACACCTTGTGTATAGTTTGTAACTACCCTGAGCATATCACATTTCAAATACGAAGGAAAGAAATTCCAGAAATTGCTATTCTGGGAAATTACTTTTTGTGCGGGTGATCATCCATTTTGCTGTTTGTGTTTCTTTTTTCCTGTAAAAGGGATATTTCCAACAATTGCACCTTTACATATTATATTTCTGGAAATTAGTGTACTTACTACTATTTTCATCAATATTAACAAATAACAGATTCCGTCAAGTCTTTGTCAATAAATTATGAATATTTACTACACACCATGTATATATGGTGTATACTTCGCGTATCATACTTAGAAAAATTACAATTCAGTATTTACGTACTTCTGTGATATAAATGCAATTTTTTCCATTTTTGAGGGAGACATGGATGAAATATGTTATTTGTTAACACCAATTTAATAGTAGTATGGAAATAGTAAATTTTGGAAATATGTTATGCCAGGTCTCAAGCGTAAATGCACCTCACTTTTGGGGTGTAATATTTAAATTCCCTTAAAAAAATTATGCACATCTTAGTCTACGAGCCAGATAATTTTAGGAGTCTTAGGACTAGCACGTTTTTCTGTGTTTCGTACTTGGTGTATTTAATTTGTCATATTCGGTACATCAATTGACTACCAAAGGGTTCTGGTGATTGTGCCATTGTGGGATATTGTTTGAAAATTTAGGCCACTTTCAGGTCTAGGAGAAGGAGACAAAATGTTAAATTGTTTTTATTCGCTTTTTTCCACTCTGTTTTTGTTGTTGTCTCAAAAAACTACACATGCGAAAGTTCTTTTTGGCTTTCCTTCAGTGTGTATATTCTGATCATTGATTACTTTTTGCAGGAGTTAAAGTCGAAGGAATTCTACGGCAGTCTGCAGACATTGAGGAAGTAGATCGGAGAGTTCAAGAATATGAACAAGGTTTATTTTTTTATGTAGATTTTATTTATTTATTTATTCAGAAATTACAGTTATTCATGTTGGTTATTACTTTATTCAAATCAATATGGCTGATTGCAATTGTTAAGATAAATACTCGAAGACATCTTTTGTATATCATTATAAAAGGTTGAAGAATATGATCAAAGTTCTCTCTTTATTTCTTTTTTCCTGGATATGTTGATTATTCTTTTGCTTTATTCAGAAAATTCAATTATTCATGCTGATTTTTACTTTATTCAAATTAACACGACTGATTGCATTGGTTGAGTTATATACTCCTAGACTAAATTATATACCAGTAAAAATACATTAGGTGTTTACTTGTTTTTTTTTTTTTTTTTTTTTGTGAATGATGATTTTGCTGCAGTTTATTCTTCATCTATAATTTTGAACTTTTGTTTAAGAATGATATGTAGAAATCTGATGCTAACCTAGTGAAGTGGGATATGTGATGTTTATCAGAAAAGAGGTCTATATGGTAAATTATATAGCATGATTGGCAGAGTTACTTTTTAGACAAGGGTAACTGAGAGGCTATCTGAGGTAGGACAATGCGTTTTCAGCAATTAGGAGCATGCATAGAGATCATTGGCCCGTTTTCAGATGTCAGCGTCTAGTGATTGCCTTGTGACGTGATGCTAGTCAGAGAGGTGTAAATGGTAGCCTCTAATTTGGCAACATATATCAGACATCTGTTGTTTTCTCTACACGTTCTTGCATGCATTTTTTTACTCCAATCTATTTCTAATTGAATGACAAAAGTCCATGTTATAAAGTAAATCATCTTCAATTTTCTTACTGAAACTTGCATATTTGACACTGGAATTTGAGTTCCAAGAAGTGGAATTTTATCACTCAGATCTGTGGTTTTACCATAGAGAGTAATAGAGTACTTTGCAGAGCGTGGAATTGCCTATGGAATTCCTGAATTGAAGTATATGTTTCTTGTCTGTATGTAGTGATTTCTTACCTTTTCTGCTTGTTGATTGACTGTACCTGCCCAAATGAGGTGCATAAATAGATTGTATGTATTTTTTACTTTTGAGATTCGTGGGCTTTTCTGGTCTTTTTGTTGATTTGAGGATTTCGATGCCTAGGGTTTGCCCCCAAGGCTTTGTCCCGAAAAAGCTAGGGAACATACCTTTGAGTTCACTTTATATCACACATCAAGTTCAAAGCCAACATTTTGTCGGGGATTGAGTTTTAACACATTTGTTGGTCTGGATTTGGGTTCCCTTTTGGAGGATTGATTTACATCATACGTGACAAGAAAGTCTTATAGCTATCTGTATGATTTTGCTGTGGATTTCTTTTCGTCAATTTATCTTCTCAAACAAGGTAATCAATATGGTGTCTATACTAATATGAAGGCCCCTTAATTGTAGGCAAGACTGAATTTGATCCAGATGAGGATGCTCATGTTATTGGAGACTGTGTTAAGGTTCGATTACCATCTTTCTTACTCAGTTATGCTGGTTTGGCTTTTATTTGAATTAATAATTCAATGGAGTTACCTGTTCTTTCAGCATGTTCTTCGGGAGCTGCCTTCGTCTCCCGTTCCTGCATCCTGCTGCACTGCATTGTTGGAATCCTATAGTAAGTTTACATCACTTCATACTCTATAAGTTCCATATCTGAATCCACTCTGCTTGCTTATCTTGTAAATTATTGGCTTAGATTCTTCAGTTTTTAAATAATGTGAATTTGTTCATTTCCCTGTCATGAAAAGAAATTGATCGGAAGGAAGCAAGGGTGAATGCAATGCACTCTGTAATACAGGAGACATTTCCTGAACCCAATAGGCGTCTGTTACAGAGGTACTCCTGGTCCACTATGTTACTGTTTCCATGTTCTCATGCATCAACATGTGAGTGACATAGCCTAGATGATTATTTGGTCCATTTGATTCCATCATTTGCATATTGCTATGTCACTATGTGATGCTTTTTGTTTCACTTCGTAATCATTTGCTTTGGTTAGTTGCCAGTGGAATTTTGATAATTGATATTAGACTTGCTTCCAACTCTTAACTAGCAGTATGTCCTCCAGGCGCAATCTTGTGATGCTTAAATTGTTTCAAATGCTCATTTAATATTTGGCCAAACAATATTCCAGGGCTTCGTGCGATATATTCTTTCTCAATTGGAAAAATAAATGTTAAAAACCATATAATGTTAATGTTCAATTCTAAATTTTTGTCACATGTTCATTCTGTCAAAGGGTTAATGCATCCTCCGGTCTAATGTAAGAAGAAAAGTTGCAGTAGAGTATTTACCATGCAATGGAATTTCAATGCTTAAATGTATAAGAAATTAATAATGCTCTGCAATCGTGACGTCGTGGAATTTTCAACACAAGGTTTTGGTCTTTATGGGACAAGTTGATTTAGTTGGCATTACCTTCAGCCAATGGTTTATTAGAAACAAATAATATGCATTGTTCGTGATTCGATTGTCAGTTACGTGTTTAGTTAAAGAAATTAGGCTAGAAGGCACAGAGAGAATAATTACAGGAGAATACTAAGAACCAGAATAGTCTTTGATGTGGGAGGCCTTCAACAAAATTCTCCAATGCTCTTGGTTGAAGCAAACCTTTAAAATCGTTACCCTTTGACCTCTCACAATTTAATATGTCACCCTCTATTCAGAAATATATTCGATGACTTGAGTATTCTTGTCCTAAGTGACTACTGAACGAACATTTAAAGTCATTAACTTGGATATCCCCACATATCTGGAAAAAGGACAATGCCTGATTGTAGAGGCAAAGCTTAAATTTAAATTGCATTCGTAAGTGAGAAGGGAACTGGACGTCAATCTCATGTGATTGTTTGGCTGAAAGTGGAACTTGTTTGCTAACATTTTGATTAATGTTTTGTTTTTGTGTTGATGTAGTTCGACCTTTCAGAAATGGAACATCAGTTGACTTAAAATGTCAAATCTTTAGTGCCAGTCAAATGGGTCTTTCTTGCTTAAACTTTGTCAAAATTGTCGTATTTAATATATCATGTTAATGGCAACATTTAACTGTTAACACTTATTATATGCGTGCAAGATCAATGATCTTCTTGAACGTAGAGTGGTTGCATCTGAAATCTGGTGTGAGCACGATTATAAATCTTTGTCATGCAGGCCTCATTTTGCTATCCTCATAAATATCTTTTCTGTATATTGTTTGTAGAATTCTTAAGATGATGCATACTATTTCCTCACACGTTTCTGAGAATCGGATGACTCCATCTGCTGTTGCTGCTTGTATGGCTCCATTGCTCCTGCGGCCTCTTGTAGCTGGTGAATGTGAATTAGAGGATGATTTTGATATCAATGGTGATAATTCTGCTCAGCTTCTTGCTGCTGCAAATGCTGCTAATAATGCCCAAGCAATTATTACAACACTCTTGGAGGAGTATGACAATATTTTTGATGTAGGTTATCCTTGGTTGTTAATTCTGGAAGTGTTTAGGCTTATTGGGCGATTGATTTATGTTCATGTGTTTTAAGTCACAGTCATTGCCATTTCTGTCACACCTTTCTTTTTGGCTTGGCCCTCTTCTTCCATTCTAGCTGTTATATCCTTTAATATCTTCTGCTTTTCTAGTCACCTCACAGCTTACAACTGATGCGTAAACTGAATGCCAGTCAGATGCATTCTTTGGAAAATGTGCATCTCTATTTGGTGTGGTTAGCTAATGCTGTTCTCGGAAATATTTTGATCTGTTGCATTTTAGCTGAATCACAGCAACATGATTTATTTCAGCCTCATTGATTTAATTGTTATATGAATCGAGTTTTTGAATTCTATCTTTAAGTGTATTATGTATGTAATTGTTAATAGTTTTTCGTCTCTATGCATTTTTGTTCGCTGACTGAAAGGTTCGTTTTGTTACCATTGTTTTCTAACATGCTTCACTATTTATTATGCTTCCTTTTCAGAATGATAGTCTGCATAGATGCTCTATATCTGTGGATTCTCGAGCTGAAAATAGCGGGAGTGAAGATACAACCGATGATGAAAATCTAGATATAAAAGATAATGGTTATCATGATGCTGAAAATGAAGTCGATCCTGAAACAGATGATGATTGTGATCGTAGACTCAGTGGAAAGTTAAGTGAAAGTAGTGGATCCATAGCTCACGATCTGTATGACCATAAGGTTGTCTCTCTTTTCCTCATTTTCTTTGTCTGCATGCCTTTGTGGAAGCATCACTCCAAAGATATCCTGCACGAGTGTATCTACTCTAGAATAAGAGATTTTATGCCCACTCATTTTTATATCAAGTATAATATAAGAACTTGTATAATAATCCTTTCCCTATTTTCTTTTTCATTTCTTAAAGACAGTAGGCATTTTCATAGCAACTGAAACAATTTTCTAGGCGAACTTTAAATTATGAATGTGCACTTTCAGATCTTAAGGATTAATTTGTTTAGTTGGTAAATTAAAAAAATCACTGGTTTTTGCTCAAGTGTGTCAGCTGCTTGTTGCACCAAATCAACTGTAACCATATGCCCTTTTCAGCCAATCAATTAATGGCAATTGATTTTGCATTTTTCTTGTTCCATGATGGTTTGGAATGAAATGCTTCAAAATCATGGATACAAGTATTTCAATATATTTTAGACCGACTCTTGTTACATAAAGGTTTGAGCACTCTCTTAAAATTTACCATAGTAGCAATTTGACTTCACATTTTTTTATGTTAGGTCAATGGAAATGGTGATTCAGAAATTGGACATCACACAGATAATCATACATTGAGAACAAAAGCAAATCTAATGGGAGACCCAAAACCTCTTGGAAATTCTAACATCTCAGATAATGAGCAACTGGACCATCTGAAGGAGGCTTGTGAAAACATGATGGATTCTTCTACAGAATTACCTGGTAATGAGTCCCAACGATCTGTAGGAGAAATTTTGTCATCTATGGATCAAGAACTACATCTATCTGTTCCTGGACCTGAGTCATTGGTTGAGAAGTCAGCAACCAAATACCCAAATTCCAATCCCAATGTCAAGAGATCAACATTTTGGGGAAGAAAAAATGTGAGTTTCCCGTTGATTTTATTTGTCTTGGCGTGATTATTTTTTGGCATAACAAATGTTTGAGACTTAAAACAGCAGGAAAAGCTCCCCAAGGGGTGGATTGGTTTTTAGATAGTACTTACCTACGAAGGAAGAAACTTCGCATTAACCACAACAAAGTGACCATAATCGAGAATGAATTGTTGGTGCATACTAATCAAATTGCTCGGAATTTCGTTTAATTGATTTGCTTTTCTTACTAGTTTATTTTTAGAACCATTTCCGATTAGTTCGTACATATTGCCCAAGATGGAGGCCACACACATTGATTCTTTTTACCTTCAGGTTTTTGTTTTCCCTAAATCAAACATTTTCCCCATTGTAATTGATCTTTTCCCATTATGTGCATGTGCAGAAACACATGCAGACACAATTTTTTATAAACTCGTCAAACATTGTTCGTAACTATAATTCTTTTCCTTTCCCCCCATTCGAGCCTCAATCTGCCCTTCATAGCTTATTTTCTGTTGAGCCAGCATGAGATGTTTTAAATTTCTATTTTCATTTATTGGCTGCTCCGGTAAAGTCCTTTCTTAAGAGATTAGAATCCAAATACTATGAGCCCGTTTAGTACCGATTAAAATTGGAAATATGGCCGTTATTGGGTCTCACTCGTCTAATAAAAGTCAACAATAACGGCTAGTTTTTCAATTTTAATCCGATTTTAATCTTTCCCGAACGGGCTCTATATGCTTTAAGCACAGTCGGGTTATCATAGCTTATTTGAGTTTGTAGAGTGCCAGTCCTTTGAATAATAATTGGTTTGTGTTTTGATAAGCAAAATTTTATAGAAATGGCATTGCATTAATGCTATTTGAATTGTAGGTTCACCAAAATGATGGATCATGAAAATTATATATATTTTTAAAATTGATTACAGGAAAACAAGATAATTTACTAATACAAGGTGAAGACTAATTTATATTTCAACGTTGGTAACTATCCTTTTCCCTTTCTATTTATCTGATCTAATACTTCTCTTCTTTGCAGGCCAGGAAAACACCTTCAGTGGAATCTATTGATTCTTCTGGGGAGGAAGAGTAAGATATTCTTTATCTTTTATTTTTACGTGGCTGTGACAAATGTGCCAAGTTTCTGTCTGCCATTAAAACCACGTGATATAAATGTTACGAATTTTACTTGAGCACACTGGAAATCTGCTTTAATCGAGAATATTCTTGTTGCTTTTTAAAACTGGTTTGATATCTAGGATAAGAAGTAGGAGATTGTCTCCATCCTTCCTCTCCTGATTCAAAAAGCCGATTTTTTTTTTTAATATTGTTTCAATATTCTTGGGTTAGATGGTCAAAGATCTAAATGTATTGCATGAATTTGTGAACTTGGGATGCGTTATGATTCTACAAAGTTCTTTAGATTAGTAATATGCTTGGTTTTCTGTTACACAATACTCATTTTTCTAGTCTTCACTGCCATGCTGTTGTCATGCCTTTGGATGTGGAATTTCACCATATTCACCTTCTTTGCCTGCTTTATTATTTGAGGTAAAGATGAGAAATTGGAAGGAACACAATATGTCATGATGCCATTGGCAAGACTTGCTACTTACAGATGAATATCAAGTAGATTGAAAGAACTATGTAACGAACTAAGCCTCATTCCCAGTAACGAACTAAGTGTTATTCCTAGTAATGTCGAGGTTGGACACGTGAATCCTTTTTCACCACTCCATTTGATCCATTGCTGAAAGATTCAACGAAATCAAGTCATTTGCTACCACATCAGGTCATATTATTTCTGGTCTATCCCTTCATCCTCATAAACACGATCTTTAGGTCTATCCAAGATGTTCCCTAATCATCTATGCCATCCTTGACTTAGTTGTCCTCAGTGGTTTTGATCTCCACATATGTTGTACATCCATCCATTTTTATCCATTCGTGCATGCTTGCACATCCATCGTAAACATCCTCATTTTGTTACGTTCATCTTAACAAAATTCTATACTCTGATGACTGTGATACGCAAATACCATAAAACTTATCTGGTCTTAACTATTTGGATAACTTACCCTTTTGACCTTTTAGGTTTCTTTCAATCTAATGAAATTCCGCAGCAGTTCATGTTGTCAAATCCCTTATTTGCATTGCATCGTCTTCTGATCTTCCTTCCTTATTAACTATTAAATCTAAATACCTACTACTTCTTTATTTGTCTAGGAAGACCCTTGCATTGAACTTTTCATTTTACTACTCTTTTCTTTGATTGTTTGCTTACAAACAATTCATTAGCATACCAGTTGTCTCCATACTCTCTTTTTGGCAAACCCTGAAGGACTCCTCCATTGAACCTTTTTGTTGTCTTTTGGTTTGCCATATCACATTAAATTTTATAATTTGTTTGCAGACTTTCCATCCAGAGATTAGAGCTCGCTAAGAATGATTTACGTCACAGGATTGCGAAAGAGGTAAATCTAGCTTTTAGCAACTGCTATTGCGAGTATCACTGGTGTAATGTTTACTAATACGATATGATTGCTCATTAATTTTAGGCAAGAGGAAATGCAATTCTGCAAGCTAGCTTGGAGAGAAGGAAGCAAGCTTTGCATGAACGTCGTTTGGCACTTGAACAAGATGTATGTGTCGGTTCTACTAATTCAAATATAACTGTTCTTTTCCCAAAAAAAATTTCGGTAATTAAAGTGAGGTGCTGCTTGTTAGCTATCTAGTTATGATCTAGGGTAAATTACTACCACTTGATTGAGGTTTGGTCAAAGTATGGGGGGTCCTTAACCAACTCTTAATTAAAGACGTCAATAAATACTTTCACTAAATGTCCGTAATATTGAATATTTTCTTTTAAGGAACTACTCAATGTAAACGGGCAATTTCACCCTTTGCAGGAGTTGGTTTGGGTCAGTTTCTTTCTTCTTATCCCCTCGCTCTTGAGCGCATCTCGTGTTCAGGAGGTAGCTAGTTCTGTAAGGTTGCTTGAAAGGATTGAGTGATTTTGATACTGATATTCCAATTACAATTTCAAGTTTAGAACTATGAATTCAATTATATACTTCTTTTTGAGGAATTGAATTAAATTTACTAAAATTAAAGTAATCTGTTCTATTTTTCATATTCTTAGATAAGGCTTTGTCAGTGATTTTGGTTCAATCGGTCAAGCCTTGTTTGTCTGTATTCAGTTTTTATCCAATCAAATTTTATTATAGCTAGCTTGGAGTTAAACATCATTCTTAGCTTCATAGCTCAAATATGAATATTTGTTTTTTTCTTAGTAAACAATATATGTGATTTGACTTGAATGAGCTCACGAGGGAAATGTTGCTCTTGTTTGCATTTTTTTTTTCCTCGCATCATTTTCTCTAAAATGCTGTGTAACCTGTGTTGCTGTTTTATACATATAACTTCAGTTGAAGTATTATACCTTAAGAAGGGTCTGCACAATACACAGGCCTGGGCGCCCCCGGCTCAGTTTTACACCTCTAGTTAGAGCTCGCTTTGTAATATTAGAGTGATTATCATCTCCTGTTTCGTCTCATAACTCCGAAATAAGGCTTCTCATTGGACTTCACACGATTAGAGTGATTATCATCTCCTGTGTCGTCTCATAACTTTGAAATGAGGCTTCTCATTGGACTTCACTGAATTGTACAATCATGGCCGACATATTTCCCACCTTGACTACATAACATTCTTGCTGTTTTGTGAGTGTTCTCGGTATCAGGATGATGCAATATTGAACACTTCTACATGACACCTTGACTACATAACATTCTTGCTGTTTTGTGATTGTTCTTGGTATCAGGATGATACTTCTACATAATGCTTGTAAGCTAATTCTTCTTTGGTATTCTTGAATGAAGAATCCTGCTATTTTTTCCTTTCATTTTGGGTGTGGGCAGCTTGTTTAGTGATCTGTTGTAGTGTCAGAGTGATTACCATCTCGTTTCGTTTCGTAACTTTGAAAATACAATCACGTCCAACATATTTTTTCACCTCTACTAAATAACATCATTTTTTTTTTCCTCCATGTAATCCTAATTTTTATTGAACTGTTTCATTGTCATATGACTTCTTGAGCGTAATGTTTAATTTCTGTTCTACTTTGACACTTTTCCCTGAGAAAGTTTGCAGTATCATAGACGTTCTTTTCTTGCATACACAACCTTATTTTCACTTACCACGGCTGATATTAGTCTAAGACTTGACTTTTTTGGCTTCTATCATAGGTTGCAAGACTGCAAGAACAGTTGCAAGCTGAGAGAGATTTACGGGCTGCCCTGGAAGTTGGCTTAAGCATGTCATCTGGACAGTTTTCTGGTTCTCGTGGAATGGATTCTAAGGTATTTATCAATCTTCATATCCTCCAATTATCCAACAATTTTGTAGAATTTCTTATATGTTTTTATGAACTATGAAGACAAGGGCAGAGCTTGAGGAGATAGCTCTTGCTGAAGCAGATGTGGCCAGATTGAAACACAAGGTTGCTGAACTTCACCATCAGCTAAATCAGCAACGTCAGCATCAATTTGGCTCTCTCTCTGATGAACGTGATCATTATCAGCATGCTGCCAATCATGGTTCTCAAAGGTAAGTTGAAGTCCAATTATTTCATCTTTACGAGCTTTTAGTTTCTAATGGATTTGACACATTTCTTATGCCACCAGAATATTCAGCATGTCCATATCTGGTATTGAATAAGCTCATCTTCCCATGCAGGAAATATTTTCAGCAAGATTTTGACACGACCCTTGCTTTTGTTAACCATGAGAGAAAACAAAGAACTGAGGTGAATGCACGTTTATTTGTTTATTCATTTGCTATCATGGCTGTCACACCCAAATTTCTGCCTTCTTTCTTCAGTCAAAACTAAAATGAATGTAGAATATGATTGTTTGGACTTTTTATGCGTAAAATTATGAAATAACCACATGATTGACTCTACTTTCTTATTGTTGTTATTAATTTAAATTGTTATTGAACAGTAACTTTTTTTTTTTCCTCGCGTGAGCTTCTATTTCTCACAAGTAGGATTAGGAAGGGACATTGAAAAATGCGTGGTGTACAGTAATTTAGTGCCTGTTTGAGCTCTATTTTTTTTTTGCCCAAAATGCATTTTGAAATAGTATCTTGTTGGAGGATGTGTGGTTAAAAAATGAGAAAAAGTTTTGAGTTTGCGTGTAATATTATTTTATTGAAGAATGTGTGGTTGAAAATAAAGAGAGAAAAATGTGTTTTGGAAATAATGGGTACCAAATAATGGCTTACCAATTGGGAGTTTTTTTTTTTTTTTTTCCGTATAGCATTATTATATTGGTGAATGTTGACAGGTCACAGATTGGCACATTTAAAAGGAGTCGAAAGACAATAGTGTGGCAAATAGGAATCTGCAGTCCTTACTCCTTACAGCTTCGAATGATAACTTGATTGACTTGGATTCAATTCGACACTAATGACTGTCTGATCATTCTTCAAACTAGTACCTACATTCTCGACCTATCCTACACTACCCAGAAATTTGGCTTTAAAGTCCATGAACCCAACATTTGGGGCTCCAAAGATCGTTTGAGCTGACTGTAATGAAATTTAACAAAATGGAATTGCCTATATCCATTTGAATATTTGGTTGTGTTACATATATTACAACTTACATATTTGTTTACCAACAAACGACGTTGCGAAATATGATTGAGTCAAAATTTCACCAACCAACTAAAAAAATTAAACTGCCCCCACTTTTTTTTTTTTTTTTTTTTCCACTTCATCAATTTGTAAAAGATTCTGTGAATGGTCTTGTACAAAAAGCATTTTTCTCGAATATTTGTTCAGGATACTAAAAATTTACAATTATGTCAGATGTATTTTTGACTTTATTAATTATGATTTATGGATATCATACTCTAATCTTAGTTGTTGCAGGAGTTGTTAGGGGCAGATTTGAGGAATACGAAGGGGCACGTATTAACATCTGGCAGCAGTAGTAGGCTGTCTGCCCGGAAGCCGTTCATAGATCCAACAAGTTTGAGCGATTCCAAAAGTAATGAGGCATGCATGAGTTTATCTATGGACGACCTTTGTGCCGTTGATTCTGCATCCATACCTTCTACTTCTAGGGCAGCAGAGGTAAGACTTGAAATACTTTTTCAGGCCTTTGGCCTACCCCTTAACTAAAGGCTAGAATACTGAAGACTATGTTGCTCAGAGTAGCTAGTCCCCAGCATTTTAATATAGTCTCATAATAGTCCTAATAACGAACCATCAAATCTCTGTTAAATTTGTCAATATAACTCTCTCATATCCAAAGCAATGGGCTATCGTAGTATTTGTTAACTCCTCTGAAAGGAAGGCTGGCAATTTGATCATTTACCATCAAATCTCTGTTAAATTGTCATATAACTCTCTCATATCCAATTTTCGAAGCTAGAGTTTTTCCAACTTTGAAGTGAGGCATGTTTTCATAAAAGAGATTTGGATTTTTTTTAATCTGTTTTTGGAGATTGACTGTGGAACAATAAGGTTGAGGACCAACTTGTTGCTTAGACACACAGATTAGGGACTAATGCTGCAATTTTCCCATTTTAATGACCCTTATGACCCACGAGTTAATCGACCACAAAAAACACAAGTTTCATGTGCTTTTTGTTCCTAACATCCTATTATGGTAGCAGGTGATGGATTATCCGAGACATCTCTCAGCAGCGTCCTCAACCTTGGTCGAATTAACAACTCGCCTCGATTTCTTCAAGGAAAGGAGATCCCAGCTGATGGAACAACTCCATAGCTTGGATCAAAACTATTCGACAAAAACTCAAGATTTTCTATCTAAACCATCATCTCCTCCCTGGAACTGATCACAGGTTCTGTAAGTGTGTCAAGAACAACTGATACTGTCATTTGTATATTCTTTGTGCTATAGTATACATACTTGTATTTCGTGTTTTATCTATTTTCTCGGAATTCTCTCCCCTTTTATTCGTGCTGTTTTCGGAGAATACTTGAGAATGTAAATTAGTTATCTACTGCTTGGAATCCGCATAGTAAGTAGTAAAAATATTTTATTTATATGCAAAGTTGTAAACTGACGATTTTTGTTTGTTTAAAACATAATGTTTGTATTTTTGCATCCTGTTAAATCGATCTTAGGATTGCTGGGTTTAGAACACAAAGTTGTCGGTACTTTGTTTTTATTTTTCCTTAAAAAATAAATTATATAGATGTGAATGTGAAGAAATATTGATGTCTTAATCTAGTTGTCTTTGGCAAAGTCATCGTGCCTTGAAAGAAGTTGGACTTTCGTTTGATGTTACAACAATTGATGTATACGGCCAGTCCCCACCATGGATTATTCCTCACTGTGAAGTATCATTACATTCACAAAATAATGGCAGATAGTTTTTAATTTATTATAGATTAGACATATAATTTAGTATAGCTTTATAATAATAATAATAAAAAAAAAGATTTTGAGATCAAGTCTTGCTGTTTTTTGTACGTCCATTCTCTTCTTGGAGAAGTTAAACATATTACTTTTCATCCTCGTTCTTTGGCGAATTGCCAAAAAGTTTATCAAATTCAATCATTTATTGCATATTAAATCGTTGCATGAAATTCTTTCGGATCCCCCCTTCCCTTGTGTTGTTGAAAGGCATTCTTCACGTCAAATTAAAATAAGGCCACCTTTTGATTGCAGCCAAGGCAAGAATGCCACGAATGGTGTTTAGCAATCTAGAGCAAATTTTTTCCCTATCCCTAAAAGGGTTCGACTTGAAAGAATCCTTTAGCTATTAATCTAGCTTTGTATCTATCTCCCGAGTCATCTGCTTTATGCTTGAATGGAGAATAGCGAAAGCCTAGAACTTACACAGCACATTACAAGTTACAGCCTAGTAGGAAGATCGTGTCCTAACTTATGCACGGTGCTTAACAAGTTTTAATCACGTTGAAATTAGAGAGTTCACAGTTTTGGGTATTAGAAATCATAATTCAATACGATAAAGTGTAATAAAATCAGAGTAACAAAATAAAAGTACGAAAGAACACACAAGTTTTATAGAGGTTCGTTTTAATGTAAAATTACGTTCTTGTTCATTACTACAATAATTTACTTAAAAAGAAAGCTTGCATACCCACTTCATGCAACCTTCCAACCTCACAATGATCTTACTATCGATCTACGTACAAACTTCGCATAACGACATAATTAGACTTCACAACTAACACATTAAGTCCCAGTTCGGTGGCCCTTTTTCTAGAAAAAACATTGTTTTGAATAATGAATTTTTGAAGAATATGTAATTAAAATGTAGAAAAAATGTTTGAATTTATGTGAAATATTTTATTATGATTGAAAATGAGTAGGTAGAAAAAAGAGCTTAAAAAGAACGGGAGTCAAATGGGTACTAAAACTTCTTTAGATTTTCAAGATGGTTCTACACCTATAGGCGTAGAGGTGTCAATCCGAGTGGTCCGGGTCGGGTCGGCCCACGTGAAAAAAAAGCCCGTACGGACCGGTTACGGGTCGGCCCACAATTTTGGACTACAACCCAGGCTCGCCCGCTGACCCATCCGGGTCGAGTCCATGCGGGTCACGAGTCACGGTTTGTTCCGGTTTGGCCCGTATAATTGTATAAATAAAATTATAAAAATATAGAATTTTTCATATTTATAGCAAAAAAAAAAAATTTTAAAAAAATGTAAAATAAGAATTGAACAAAATAATAAATTCATATTTATACCAAGAAATGTTTACATAGAATTCAAATTTAATGTTACATGAATTATTTATAATTTTGAAAAGTTAAATTTAACTTAAACAAATAACAACTAAATGCATTTCTAATTACTATTATCAAATATTTATAGTATAAGTACATCACAACTAGATGATACCTACTTTTACTATAATTTATAGTTTAAGTACATTTCAATTAGGTTGGTACATACTTAACTATAATATTTATTTTTTTATTTTTTTTCACGGGTCACGGTTAACCGCGGCCTGTGAAGGTGCGACCCACGAAACCAGCGGGTCACACCTCCTTGACCCATGAACCGCCCGCTTGAGTCACGGGTCGGCCCGCTGTCCCGGGTCGATCCGGGTCGATTTTCATGGGTCTGATCGGCCCATCCGTCTTGACACCTCTATATAGGCGCATACAATCTAAGCCCCTGCTTGTCTACTTTTAAAATAAAATATTTTAATTTTCATACTTATTTTTAACCTCGTATTTACACAATAAAATATTTTGTATGTAAATTTAATTTAATTTTTTTTTTTTTTTTGTAAAATAAAATAATGATCGGTCCAAGTTGTCTAATACAAACATAAAACCTATACGATGTGATGTACACATAGGTGTTGACATAATGTGAAGGGGGTGGAGTCCATGCTACATTATCGTGGACCCTATCCCTCTCAAAATTATGTCAATCCGTGTGTACATCTATCTATACATAAATTATTCCAACATAAAATTCTGAATCTGAATTCTGATGAAATTATTACACAACAGACAAAACATCTCATTAAACGTCAGAATCCAACTACACTATAAAAGGTAAATACCCAATCACTTCTACACACCCCCACTGCCCAAAAAAAAAATCTCTACATTATTATGGCCAAAGCCACAGCCACGGCCGCCGTGCTCCTCCTCCTCATCCTCTTCAGCCACCACTCATGTTATTCCACGGCCGCAAGTCCCATAAAAACAGTGGTGGTGCTGGTAATGGAGAACCGCTCGTTCGACCACATGCTGGGGTGGATGAAGAAGCTGAACCCACAAATTAATGGAGTTGATGGCTCAGAATCCAATCTTTTAAACACAACTGATGCTAAATCTCCTCGTGTTTTGTTTGGAAATAAATCCCATTTTGTGGATCCTGATCCTGGCCACTCATTTCAGGCCATTAGAGAACAGATTTTTGGATCAAATGAAACCTCTACGAAGCCACCACCAATGAATGGCTTTGCCCAGCAGGCTAATTCCATGGATCCCAACATGCCACTAAGTGTTATGAACGGCTTTGAACCTGACAAGGTAAAGTTTTTTCAGGTTATTATTTTTAGTCTTAACGGGTCCCATAAAATGGACTTCATTACCGGTGTGTTTGAACCACGTTATTTTGTTGGAAGAATGTATTCTGAAATAGTAGATTGATGAAGAATGTGTGATCGAATAAGAAGGAAAAATTATTGATGTGATGTAAAATATTATTTTATTAAAGAACGTATGATTGAAAATGAGTAAAATAATGAAAATAAAAATTTTAATATGTATCAAACAACGGCTAAAATTTATTTGCTTGTCTGAGTCCGTGACAATTTACTTAGATGTGACGTTCCACCTGAATAAAAAAATAGACTGGAGAAGGATTAGTTCAAGCCGCTTATTTGTTACAACTGTGAAAAGGAGGCAATTTTTTATGATTTATGTCATCCATAGCATTTTATCCGGAAAAAAGAGCGAACGCAAATCGAGAAATTGATGGGACATCCATTGTGTCTTTTTCTTCTTTTAAGATAAGAAAATATCTATACATCGTGACAAGTCTACGGTTATTTTTTTCAAAACAATGAATTTTGAATAGTAATTTTGTTGAGAATATGTGGTTAAAATGTACAAAAATATTTTTGATTCACGTTAATAATAATTCATTGCGGTTGAATTTTTTTTTTTTTTTTTATAACCGTGGATGTCCGGGCCAGCTTACGCGCACCTCGACTAATTCCACGGGCCCTGAAGTTTACAGCCGATTCTCACCTCAGTAGCCCTGAGGGGACTCGAACTGCGGTTGAAAATGATAAGAATTTTTTTTTTTGGGAAAGAATGATTGTAAAACAGGGACTAAATTATTAAAATCAACTATAAGTAATCTAAAAAATTTAATCCTGTAATTAATTGAAAGAGGAGATATGAATTCAATAATTTATTTCACAGCTATTTAAAGAACTTGAGTATACATAACCAACAGGAGTACTAAACTTAGTTGTTTTGAATCTTTTAGTAGATCTAGCAATGATCGTGCGAAGAAAGGATTTATTTAATTGTCATAAATTTGTAGTTCTTTCGGTGAATCTAGCAATGAATTGAATGGAAAAAGATTCATGTGCCTACCATAATTTTGTTGTGCTTAGAATGTTTGTTGTTGTACAATTTTCAGGTTGCGGTTTATAAGACCTTGGTATCTGAATTTGCAGTCTGTGATCGGTGGTTCGCGTCGGTGCCAGCTTCAACTCAACCCAATAGGCTCTACGTCCACTCCGGAACGTCCTATGGTGCCACCTCCAATGTAGCAGCGCTGCTCGCCAAGGGCTACCCGCAGCGCACGATTTTCGAGGACCTTGATGATGCAGGAATATCATTTGGCATTTATTACCAAAATATACCTGCTACACTCTTTTACAGGAACCTAAGGAAGCTCAAGTTCGTAGGAAAGTTCCATCCGTACGACCTTTCATTCAAGAATGATGCTAAAAATGGAAAGTTGCCGGGCTATGTTGTGGTGGAGCAGAGGTACATGGACTCTAAGGAGGAGCCAGCAAATGACGATCATCCATCGCACGATGTGTATCAAGGCCAAATGTTTGTGAAGGAGGTGTACGAGACATTAAGGGCGAGTCCACAGTGGAATGAAACCCTGTTCTTGATTACTTATGATGAGCATGGTGGATTTTATGATCATGTGGCAACACCAGTTAATGGGGTTCCTAGCCCTGATGGAATTGTTGGGCCTGAGCCATTTTTGTTCAAATTTGACAGATTGGGAGTTAGGGTTCCTACCCTTATGGTTTCTCCCTGGATTCAGAAGGGTACTGGTAAGTCAACATTTTGCTGTTAGTATTATTCGGTAAGAAAAAAACATCAAGATTTTGTAATGCTTACGTTGTCCTGTGTATATAGCACCCAAACTACTTATGCTTTCCCTGGTAAGACGACCTTCCGAAATTACAAAAACTTAAAACATATAGCAATAAATCAGATGGGAGTGAAGAAACAAATTAAAGTAGCCAACCCGAATTTGTTGGGAACAAGACTTCTTAAATGCTATATTATTGAAGATCACGAATTAGCTATCTGTCCTGCACATGTAAATGCATCATTCAATGCTTTTGGGGAATGGGATCATTGACATAAAGCTCCCAGCACTACATTTTTTGCATCTGATGTAACATGTGATGAATTAAATAAGTTAGTTGAAGTTTGAAAAAATGAAGACATGAATTATAACAAGGACCGTGCTGTTTGGCCTGGGATTAAATCCCGACCAAAACAGGGACGAACCAGGGGCACCGGGGGGTTCTGTTGGGGCAAACCCCCCTCCAATAGGGGGGTGCCAAATGGTGTCCCTGGTTTGACCCGGGATTTAATCCCGAGCCAAGGGGCTTTTCCCTTATAACAATGTTGTGTGTACAAGAGAGTTCTACATGGAAATGCACAGAATTCCACTGGTAGATTTTCATTGGGTATTGGGCAGAAAAACGATCATACATGTGCTGCCATCTCAGCACCTGTCCCTTGTGCATTTCCCCTGTACAAATGGTAAAATCCCACAAATTATGTGTTAAAAGACTTAAGACTCAGGTTGTCTATAAATCATGGAACATGGTCTTCACACCTTCATTAAGACTTGGTTTGTTTGGTATGGTTTTTACCGTATAGGATTAGATAGTACTAAAAACAGAAACCGAGTTACAATCTCTTGATACCTTCACATATACAAGAAATCACAAGAATGGATTGTTAAGTTTCGAAAAATCTTATCCATAATTGAGACGATATTTTGATAATGACGCAGTTGTTCATGGACCTAATGGCTCACCAACTCCAACATCAGAATATGAGCATTCTTCCATTCCAGCAACAGTGAGGAAGATATTTAACTTGTCTTCACCTTCTCTTACAAAAAGGGAGGCATGGGCAGGAACATTTGAAGCCATTCTCCAGACGCGCAGCAAGCCCAGAACTGACTGCCCTGGTAAATTTGGTATCCAATTGTTTATCTGATCTTTATTTAGCAGAATATACAAGTAAACATTGTGTTTCTTGCTGAACTTGTTACACAGAACAACTGCCTAATCCAGTTAAAATTAGGCAGGGAGATGCGAATGAAGATGCCAAAGTAAGCGAATTTCAACAAGAACTAATACAACTTGCAGCGGTAATGAAAGGGGACGATATCTTAATATCTTACCCAGGAAAGATTGGTAAAGAAATGACAGTCCGGGAAGGGAAAGAATATATGGAAGATGCAGTGAAGCGCTTCTTCGAATCAGGTTCTGCTGCTAAACTTATGGGTGTTGATGAAGAGCAGATCATAAAAATGAGACCCTCTCTTTCCACAAGATCATCGAATCCTCAAACTCGAAACCCTTGAAATAACAGGGATTCGTGTTCAGTAATCAATGAAATGATCTATACACGTAATAACAAAAAATCTAGAATATAAATTTCCACGTACCAAACATATTCTCGACATAAAAAGAAAAGGAATGAAATGCATTTACTATTATCCACGATGTTCTGCATTTAAGCTCAGTTACATGTCTTCCATTACTGATGAACAATTGTGCACTTCGTTTGTAATATAATCAGTGTAAATGCAAACAAATTTGTCTTCGCTTTTTTGTTTTTACGTTCTTATTTCGTCATTAACAACCACATTGTACATTGTTAACAAATTTAAGTACAAAAAACCATGAACCCCTTAGTACATTTCTAGAACCCAGCCATAAAGTTTTATCAGTCTATGGGTCGTCTTTCATTTGCAAGGACACATTCATCCATGTAGACCCGGTTTTTTCCAAAATCGACTGCAGCAACTCGATTAGTCAATGAAAAGGTAGTTTCCATAAGGCAAATAATGCTTCATCTATGCTAAAAATGAAGAGTATGTACCTTCTTGATAATTGCTGGAGAATTGCCAATTGAATCAACTTTAGCAACAGGACCTTTCTCGTCAAGATAATATTTTCACTCTCAGCCGGTTTTACGTAGAAAAATGGGAATGCAGCCGGGTGTTCTCCTCGAGCCAAATTTGGCAAAGGATTGGCCATTAAAATTTACCTGCATTAGTCATACGATAATAGTTAATTTTCCGGAAAAGAGTCAATTTTTTCTTACATTGGATCATTCATATATGCATGCGTGTATAATATATATATGCAACTTATAGATTTTTCAGAGATGACAAATACTTGTGAGAGACAACCTAGGACATATGCTCTTCCTCAATCGTTGCTTTCTCCAACCACTGAATTGAACAGACGTCCACGGCATATTCAAAAGTTGTAGCCCTGTTAACAACATTCAAACGCAGATATCAGTATACACACTGTGTTTATATTAACTTCATGAACAAGAATTAGGCAATGCTCACGCGATCAAGCCCTGATGGGAGAGGATCAACAACAACTGTAGGGTTTTCCTCCATTAAATCATCAGGCTTCCAAATGCAGAACTCTAGTGAACCCATCCATGTCTGATCCGGCCATCTCTTTCTTTTTATACCAATAGTACATAATCGGACACTGCATCTGATGTAAGGTGAATCAGTAGCAGTTAACCCGAGATGGAACTTGGCACCACCCTTTCCATTTCTCGACTATTCGGGCATCTTAATAACAGAATCAGACCATTCTTTAAACCTCTTTGACGAGGCTTGGGATGCGTTACCAAAGTTAAGAAAGAAATTATACGTAGCAAAGAAAAAACCCAATATCAGTAACACCAACACAGAAGGCAATGCATGCCCCATTTTTTTCTTACAATCAAATCAATCATATACTAAACATCCAATCAAATTCTTTCAACTCTACCCAAATGATCAACCTATAAGATTTTCCAAGTATAATCAAGGTTAACTCTGCAGCCCAAACATTCAATGTTCAGCAAAAGATAGCATCTTTGACACAAATATTCAGTGCTCATTGCAAATGGAACAAAAAATATTTTCTTGTTTTAAACAACAAAACCATCAGACAAACAAACGTAAAAATGAACAAGATTATTTATGTAGTTTGCGAATAAAGAAGACCATTTTGATGAAATTATTGAAACAACGTGAAATGTGACAATAACAGATCTATGAATGGCACTGTAGAAATCCCAAACAGAACAATGTAAGAGAAACTTCTGAACTCTGTTGCCAAAGTTAACAAACCGTGGGTTTAGAATTTGAAATTTAGGGTTCATGTTAAGCATGTGCAAAATGCAATCCCAGGCCCCGACTAATTAGTTCTATAAACAAAGACTATTTCTTGGTTGAATCTTTCTCCTCTGTTTTGTTGAGTTTTTATTTTTTATTTTTTACAAACCACAGTCCAGTCAATGGAAAAAGATCATCATCTCTAATTGCTGAATAAGCTCGACAGCAGATCACGAAATCTTGATGAAAATTTACTTTAAAATCAGTCGTCCTACAGTGATTCCCAAAGTGAGCACTAATAGATCAGATAATTTCAATAGTATATATTTAAATAGAAAGGAACCGTGCAGTTCACGCCACCAACTCCGATTCATTCAGTTAAACACTCAAAGTTTTTAGTATAAGAAACTCCAACCAGAAGTTTAAATAAATGAGAAGTTAAACTAGAACTAGCAGATGTGAAGTACATAGGCAACAGCAACTAAATCTGGGTTGGTACAAGAATGGGCAACATACTAGTAAAGCTCATCCTTGTGAAGTCAGCCTAATATCCTTATTTTCCACAAACAAATGCAAGGAAATACTGTACAAAACAGAAACTGAGTTTTTTTGGCCCTCAAGTGCGACCTAAACGAACCAAATGTTGCTGGTGCTTTGCAGCAGCTGCCTTGTCAGCAGCTTCACGTTTCAGGGCCCGTTTTGCACGCCGACCAACATTTTCTTTAGCAGCAGAATCAGCAGATTCTTTCTTCTTCCGCTGACGAGATGGGCCAGCACCGGAATCCTGAAAGTTTGGTCGGGGAATTGGCCGTGCCTCTTGCCTTCCTGCCCTAACATACCCGTTGTCTCCCCATCTTCGATTACCAATACGGAGACTTGAGGAACTACCCAAGTAAATATCATCATCCTCGTCCTCATAATAATAAATTTCGATTTCTTCATATGCCTCTTCCCGTTCCACCACAACCAAAGGCTTGAACCATGAGGCTCTTAGGAGGAGGCAGACACTCTCCTCAAACATGTAATCGTGAATGCTGCCAAAATAGACACATTTTTGTAAGATACTGACTGAGAAGAAATATATATCCACACATCAGATCTTCTAAGACACTCTCCTCAAACATGTAATCATGAATGCTGCATACAGGGTTAATTTTGAATATAGTTACGCTATTTTCTTCTAAATAAGAAAGTTCACAGCATACAGGGTTAATTTTCATTTATCCAAATGAGTGGGCAGCAATCAACCAGTCTAAAGATGATTGGAGAACTCTTCAGAAAATATAAGGGTAGGAAGTTCAATTCACAAAATCCAGTCTCAAAAAATCCCATATCATAATCAATGTTTCTGTTTCAATATAGTGAGCACAATAATCATTCATGTTCAATTATTTGTCATTATACGTAAGTTGCATAGAAAATATCTAATTATGCATGTTCCCCCAAAACAACAAACCGAGACAAAAAGGGTGTGTGTCTTTCTCAAAGTGTGTGACTCCACAAAATAAATCATGTCAACAACCTTTATTGTATTAGTAATAAAATTAAGGGTTGCTAATAATTAATCAAAGGAAATCATTGTTTTATGCATCTTTCAACAGGAGAAAAGAGCTGGAAAGTGAGAAATGCTAAAATACCTTCCATCTAGTGAGCGGTGGATATTTAGAAACTTGAACGGATTTTTACACTGAGGACATGTAGGTTCCTTTTTGTAAGAGGCCCATCGCAGGATGCATGTGACACTGACCAAAAACAAAACAAGAACATCAATTGTGACCATAATAACATACCATCTATTTATAATTAGGTAATTAAAATATGTTCACTTAAAAACCAAGAAAAATTCGCATTGAAATCAATAAAAGGTTCAAGGCCATCAAGAGAGAAACAAATAGTAACTACCGAGCAGAATACCATGTTCCTCAATAAATACAAATCATCATACCTTTGCATTTGCCAAGATTTCAGGCTAAAGAAGCAATACTATTATTATATTAAATAGAAAAAGCAATCAAAATTATGACAATCTATAGATCTCAAATGAATGGACATGCAATGACTAACACATTTAAGAATTATACTTTTTTTAATATATAAAGTGGGACTTGAGACACTTGCGGTCAAGAGAAAAATATAATATAAAAGACTAGTTAACCTTAAGTAATCATATTATGATAATGTAACAATTAAATGTGAGAATATAATGGCAAACAATATTCAACCCTTCCACCTTCTTACACGGAAGCAGAAGTACATATATTTTTATATGTCCTTAAAAGGGATACCTTCGTTTAGATGTGATTTTTGGGGAGAGGAGAGCAGTAAAGAGAAGAAATGAAATGAAAAGAGAAATGATGTGTTATTCAAGGTGCACTATTCACAAAGATAGAACCTTCTGCAGCAATTATCAAGTTTTGCACCTTCTCGTGAAGATTATGGTTGCAAGGTCGTGATTACCACTTGTAGTAGAAATAAGTATGGGAAAAAACACGAGCTATGATAATGCACCAGGTGCCACAGCAAGATAAATAGCTCTAGAAGCATGTATACAGGCTTATAATTAAGATTGTGATCTAGTTGCCAAGGCTAATATATTTAACAATATACGATTCCTACAAATATCAAGGCGAGTCCAGATACTGAACCCAATTCCTGCTGCTCTTTCTTTTACATTCTTCTAGATGAATCCAAAACTAATTCTTGATTCAGAATAAACTTCTCTACCATTTTACTTATGTTGCAATGCCTAAAGCAATACCCGAAAATGCTTTATATAAGGCGTATCAAGATGTGAACCCTGGTATGTCATAAATGTTCTTATTTTACAAATGCATCCCTAGAAAGTCATATTTTATTAATTTATGCACCACATTCCATTAATTTTCATATCGTTGAAGTGATTATCTCAAATATAAGCTTGAGATATCCTCCAATTAGTCGACTAATATAAATGCTGCAGTGTGGGAAACTTCTTTACTAGAAATAGTTCTAAGCCAACAAAATCTCATGGACCAACTCACTGTGTCATTGGCTATATCCCTCAAGAGTATGAGCCACCCAGCGGCAAGGGGAAATACGCTCTGTCATATAATATGGGCACAGCTATAACACTGAATTTTATAATAATCATGCAACATATGTGACACTCAATTTGATAATAATAAATGCAAACAATACATACAAAGATATAAGTAATTATCTTACTAAGAGATTCAGACAAACCAGTAGGCATGCTCGCAGCCTTTAATGAGGGCAGTTTCTTCAAGAACTATCTTATTCAAACATATTGCACAAAAACCATGATGATTAGTGTTGTTAGTATTGTTAGTCTCATCAGACACAACATGGTTAATCTCCTCTGGTGCAGCGGTACAAGTTCTCTTCATTTCAGACTGAAAATCACAAATTTAACTCAGTCAATCTACCGAACCAATCCGAATACCTAATGCAGAAATATAAACGCAAAGGTTTCCGGTTGAACTAAAAACCTCCAAACAAATGAAACCTAAAAAAAAAAAAAAAGGACTAAGCAAACAAAAGCATCTAAAAATTGAAAGAAATAACAAAAACGATCCATTAACCATACGTGATATTTTTCCAATAAAAATATATGAAAACGTTCAGCAAAACCGAGATAGATTTTTAGAAAACCAGTCAATTAAAACCCTAGAAAATTCAACTGGGAACCGACAGTATTGAAACCAAATCTTAATTTATTTTCTTCCGAATCTGATAAAAAAGAAATCGATCTTTTTAACTAGAATAAGATCCCATCTGATCAAATCCACCTAAAAACTATTTATTTTTCATTACACGATCTAAAACAAATAAAAATTACATCAAAAACCAAATTAAACACAGAAAAACCAGCAGAACAAAAATTCCCAAATTACTTTTCATCATTTCTTGGAGTTCCATAAAAGAATTAGGTCAAAAAATTCGTACTTGGCCTTGGATTGAGAGACCCTGAAGACCGTTCACGAGTTGCTGACCGACGATTTCATCTGCTCCAGACATTATTATATTTTTGTATTCTCTAAAGAAATGAAAAACCTAAACTAAAAAAATTGAAAATATGAATATATACAGATTAGAGAAAGGGAGACAAAGAAAAGGGAATCTGGAGTATAATTCTCCAGAACGAGAAATACAAGAAAGAGGCGATGTGGCTGTAATATAGGCGGTGAAGCTCACGGTAGCAGATGCCACGTGGGCTCCGCTGATAATATTGGAAAAAATATTTATAATATATATGTACCTTTGGCTTCCGATATTGTACTTAAATAAATTCTCTCATTTTTCCTTTCTACAGTCGAATGCAATGACGTGTTGTAAAGTAGTTTTTTTTTTTTTTTTGAAAATAAATTCTGTAAAAATTGAATGATAAGAAAAAAGTTACAAATCCACTTATAAAATTATAATTTATTAAAATAATGAATATTGAAAAATAAATTGAATAAAAATTAATTAAATATTTTTTGCCAATTAAATTACAATAAAGGACCCCATGATTAGAACGTTTTTGAATTCTCATTTGGAACAAGATCTGCGTCTCACCTTTTTTTCTTTTTTCTTTTTTTTTATTAAAAACTTACTTCTTGTTCCCCACAATACGTTCTTATGATAGAGCACGAGAAGATTTATTGATTATTTGGATGAAAACTAGAAACGCGAGTGAAGTTTTCGTGGGGTCTCTTCGATTGACATTGGCATTAAATTGATTTAAGTAAATAAATAATAAAACACACTATGAAAAACAAATAATAACAAAAATAACGTCTCTCTCGTTAGGTGGGCCAAGACAGATGTTTCGGGCCCTGCAGTGGGGCCTGCTTGTGGTTGAAATTACATGAATTAAGGATCCTTTCGATTAGTTTAAATTATATAGAAAATGTCACCTTCGAGAAATTGAAGTTTGAATTCCAAGATACAATCCCTTTAAATTTGTTTTTATGTTAATTTCATGGAAAATGTATTTCCATTGTGTTTGGGTGGAGGTAAGCTTTGTTCGATCCAACGGTGACACGGGTTATGTTGAATATGGTGGTGACTCTAGTGATGGATCTTGGTGGTGATGGTGGTTGCAGTATTTAAGATGATGGTTTTTCTGCTAGGAGGTGGTGGTTGTGGTTTTTGCGACGGTGGATTAGCGGCAGTGCGACTAGTGGTGTGGTAAGTTAATGGTTTACAAGTGTTTGTGGTAGTTACAAATGATTTGGTTGATTGTGACTAATAATTTGTTGTCAATTAATTTAATATTTTTGTGATTATGAAAATAGTTAATGACTTAAAAATTTGTGACCAAGGAATAATATGTGACCTATTAATTTAATAAATTTGTAACCGTCAAATAATTTGTGTCATATAAAATTTTCACCGACCGAAAAATTATTTGTATCCAATTAATTCGTGATCAAATTTTATAGAATTATAACCTTATATTTATATTTAATTTATAAAATATATTTTTAATTGATTGTTTCAAAAATAAAATTTAATAGATATTCGATTTTTGAAATTTTAAACATTTTATCTTAATTTTGAAATGAGTTATAATTAAACTCTTGCTCGGGAATTTTTCCCTTGATCTGTGCGACATACGGATTGGGCTTTACTTGTGTTGCAAGGCATATTGACAGAAACAGCACTAATTGGAGAAACCATTTGATTTATTTGTATTTTTGTTTTGACTCAGATACACAGAATGAGATATACAAGCATATAGCCATAGTTCCTTCTAAGCCAAGATCAAACTCTATATGATTATGATTGAGCCCTACAATGATTGGCCCGGCGAGCCGAACGCGCTATTTCACAACTTTCATTGAACGTATGGGTAAAGTTCTAAATGATTCACGGCTCAACCTCAAACTTTATAATCTCTAAAATTATTCAAGCTCGACTTTTTCATCGTTGGAGTCGAGCTTGAATATATTGCTTTAACATCAAAAACACAGTCACGCCATAAAATTTGACGAAAACAAAGTCACACCATAACAAGGTGTAATAAGGCTAAATATGGTAACAACCTTGTTAAAAAAATTCATGTATAGTTTCTATATGCAGCAACTAAAAGAGTTGATTTCATGCAAACCCTTGACATAAAAAACACAAACAGGCTTATAAGAACTCCCCTATTACACTGTTAACAATTAAGACCTAATCTCGATTCCAAGAGAAACGATAAACCAGACGAATTCAGAATCGCACAAAGAAAACGAACAGATTTAAGTACTTTTCGCGTACATAAAACATGCTCAAAATAATCCCGACTGCCCAGATTAAGCAATGGATTGTAAGTAACACCGAACAATATATGAACAAATATGTAACAAATGTTTCCACAGTCGAGAATGTAAGAGAACTGGGATAGTAAAGTAAATTTATCTCAGGCATTGTTCCCTACTTGTAAACAAGAAGTGACAGCATATTGTAGTTCAATTCCAACCACTCAGAAATGGACAAAAAGACCAAGAATGTGCGTGCCAAAGTCTACATAAAATAAAACATGTGAAAGGCCTTGCACAAGAAGAGAGATTTCGTACAAGAGTTCACAAAACATTAAACCTAAGTAAAACATGTAAAAGGTCTCTTAGCGATCATGATATTTTATACAACAAAATCCAAAATATAAACAAACATATGGTACAATGATAGACCCCCGGGCGCAACTAAGTACCTAAACTGAAATGCACCACATAAATATACAAATCGTGACTTTACTAAATAGAGATACACAAACTACTCACACTAGTAAAAAAGAAAACGAGGTAAGTTCATGAGAGTATCAAACCTCGTGATAATGGAACCACACATGTTTCCCCAATAGCTCGAGTGTCCAAAGGAAAGTCATGTCCAGTTAATACTGGATTAGGCCATAAACTATGAGCAAAGGCAATCTACTACAATAGCCGGATCCTGAAATAACTACATATAACACATCGAAAGGTAAATATCTAGAAGAATAGTTAAAAATGTAAAAAATTATGTGAACACAAGAAAAGTGCGGAATCTTGAGCCGAAAGACGAACAAGAAAAACGTAAACAACAGTGTGTGTGGCACCTTTGAGTGTTCACAAAACAGGAGACAATGCAGTTTATATAATATAATATAAACAAGTAATGTTAATCATATTATTAGACCTCCAAAAGCAGACAGCACGGGATCATTAGCAATGGCAAAAAAGTCAATTGCGCCGTTCGGAGATTAAAATTATATGCGAATACGAAAAATTATAATATTTTTCAATGACATGATAGTCAACAATGCAGATTAATTAGAGCACTAAACTGTCCTCTAAAGTCAAGTAAATACATAAAAGAATGAGGAAACTTACAAAACAGATGAATTAAAAACTGACTAATAATTCACACATTCTGTAGTGCATGCAACTTCTAAACAAAGATGAAAAGATTCAATTTCAAGTAATTTTGAGTTATAGCATACAATCAAGAGCTGCCAGATTTTCTCGAAAACGGTATAGGGTGAAAATTCGGCAGACTTCTCCACATAATGACATAAATCCAGGAATTTTAGAGCAAAAATTGATAAAATCAGTTCTACAGTAGCAACTGTATACCACAATTCAGAACCACGAGAAATCGCATTAAGAAACACAAAAGATATCCAAAAGAAATATCCATTTACAGCTCATCCTAATTTAGCAACACGTGATTCTAATGCAGTAAAACAGTGAATCATAAGTTCAAAAATTATATTATTAGAGGCAAAATGCTTATGAAAATAGACAAATTATGAAGAATACAGTTCCTTTAGACAGTTTCAAATAATGGCTAAAATACAATGAACCAACAATTCTTTTAAACAAGATATTCCCAGAACTGGAAATATTATGCACATATGCCCAAAATCTAGTGCATAATTGCATATGAAAATACAAGAATAAGATAATACATATACGTAGAGACTATCTAAAACTAAATCTAAGGGAATTATCTTTTTTTGGCAAACAATGATACTCTTTGAGGAATTATTCAGGCATATTTAGAGCATACCTATCTAGAGGCTATAGCTGAAACTGAAAGTGAAAGGAAGGTGTTAATAATTTAAAAGTCTACAAGACGAATAATCAAGAACCTATTACTAACAGTGATGAAAAGATTAGAATACAGTGGAATTTCTTCGAGTCATTGCATCCACTGCTTTGAGACCCCTAAAGATTGAAAATATTCTTAAATCAATTTATTGGAATACCATAATTTGATCCTCCTAGTAATCCGCCGCCCTGGGCATAAACAACAGATGTATCAAGAACCAGGGACGACGAGGAAGCCCCATTTCTTCCCTCGCCGCCACCTCCTCCAGCGCCACTGTTACCACTTAAATGCAAGTCTGATATGTTGGGAAACCCATCTTTCGGTTCGACTCCTTGATCGTATAAAAATCCTTTGAAAACATGGCCTCCAATTCTCACTACAGCTTGATATGCATACTCATCGTCCCCATCATCAACTGCAGTCACTTTAACACACTTGAACACTGCTTGGGCTCGAACTTGGCCTGGAAATGGCTCTTTAAAGCTTGCATCTGTATGGATACTAATAATTCTTAATTTTAAAGAACGTTAAATTTCTTTGTCCAGAATGAATAAAATTGTAAAACAAGAATACCTTGGTGGCTGGAACTGGTGTCAAAGCTTCTAGGAGGGGTGTTGTTAGAAGTTGAAGTATGAGAAGCAGTAGTAGTTAAAGAAGTGCCAAGTCGAGGTTTTTTGGCGCCAGAAGTGGACTGAGAAGACCCGGCGGTGGCGGCAGTAGCAGACATGGCCAGCCGTTCACGACGGCGAGCAGCAGGAACCCAAGTGCTTTTCAAATGTGTAGCACAGTCATAACCTCTACTTCTACAACAAGTCCTACACCTTCGCCGGCTACAATCTTTTTTGGCTTGATTTCCACAGTCTTGACATGTGGTTGCTCCGGACGAAGAACCTCCAATTCCATTGCCACCACCGCTGCTACTTCCTCCGCGACCGGTCTGAAGTAGAATATTATGATCCTGAATCATGGGTTTCTTCGAATAAGCTGAAGTGTTTTGTACCTGCTGATTTTGCCACAGTTGCATCCCACTTCCACTGCGATTTCGTGTATTACTCAACAAGTCCTCATCTGTAGTACCCATATTTAGACAAGGGGCCGCCGTGAGGAGAGGAATCACACCGACGCCGATGGCAGCCGCCGCGTTAGATGAATTAATGCCATGAAGATCGAAGTTGATGGCAGTGGCAGTGGCAGTGGGAGTGGCAGCCTCCTGGTGGTGGTGGTGTTGCTGAGTATTATGATGGAAAGAAGCAGCAGGAGCAACTACGAAGAATTCCGGAGGTAGGCCGTAGTTAACATGCCTTGTAGTAGCAGATGAGGGCCACATTCCTCCACCAGAACCGGCAACGGTGCCGGTGTTGCTTGTGTTATCACCGGCGGTGGGTCCGGCATTAAATCCCAAAGAAAGGTCCCCGGCGGATGACGAAGATGAAGCCACCCAGTCCGCAAAGGCCCCAGAATCCGACTGTAGCCTCCTAGTAGTAGCCACAACTGCAAATTCTTGTAGTCCTACCCAAAATACTGACAATATTACACAATCTATACATACAACTAAATATACAGATGCAAAATTTATGTCTCTGTCAAGCACAAGACGGACTCTTCCTAAAGGTTTATTCTAAGAATAGGTGGGGTCTCTGTAATTCTTCCAGCAGAAGAAGATTTTCAACGACTCATACAGAACCCACACAGAGATAAGGAAAAAAAAGATCTTGAACAAAGGGTATGACTTTATATATATATGCAATTACTTCTGTTAAGTTTCTGAGACAGAGAGCGATTGAAAGAGGGGGCAGGCTATTGAGCTTTTTCCTCTACTCCATATCACTGCTACTTACTGCTACTGTCGTCTTGGCTTTTTTGATGAAAAAAGTTTCACTGTGAGATGGACTTGTGACCATCCCTGCCAGTAAGTAGTTATAGCAGAATTACAGCAGAGAGAGAAAGAGAGAAATCAGAAGCAATAACACACGAACGAAGGACCCCCCCACAGAGAAACGCCATCTTTTCTTCTGTATTTGGTGCCGACCTTTCTCCCTCGTCATCAAACACTTTGAACTTTTGCTCTTCTCTATATCTCACTCAAAAGAAAGTGAAAAAATGAGGTGGGTTCCTCGCAACCTCTCGCGTAGAGATAGGGACTGTGGGTTTGTGAATTGTGATTATTGGAAAGAGAATACAGAAAGAAAAAAGTGTATGTGTGTGAGAGAGACTGAGAGAGAGAGTCTGTGTTTCTTGTAGGTTTTGTAATGTTTGGAAGCCCTAAAGTCACATGCCTCGCTTTAATTTGTATTATCTTTATGCTGCAAAATAATAAATTATAGCTTATAAGTATTAAGGTAATTATCCCCTCCAAAGAGAGATAAGGCCAACTTATATCGCTTTTTCCCCACTTGTAAAAATTAAAATCAAAATCAAAATTTTAATTTAAGTTAATTAATAATTAATTTTAACTACATATTTCATAAGATACACAATTTTTTAATTACTAGGTGCAATGCACGTTTGCTTAGTTTATATTTAATAGTTTTGTTTAAGAATTAATTTGTTATTAATAAAGATGTAATTTTTTTTGTTAATTAAATATGATGTAATGTTTATGTAATTGATAAATAATTAAATAAAGTGATTCTTTCTGTCATCTCCAACCCAAAATTACAAACAAAAAACTCAAGGTATGTTAAGGGGTAAGAAGATGAGTTTACTTAGGCTCCGTTTGATTCTCATTAATGTAGAATGAGGATGAAAATATAGCCGTTATTGGACCCCACACAAGATATAGAAATTCAAAATTGATAGATTGATTTGATAAATAACTGTCATATTTTTCATTTTTATGGGTTTTTAATGAGAAACAAACGGTGGCTTAAACTTTTTGCATGACTTAAGTCTTCACTCTTTTTTAAGTAATAATACAATTCATTTTATCGTTAAAGTATGATATGTATTACGATAATATATGTATATTATGTGTTAGACTTAGTAATGGTAAGTGACGGGTAAATTTTCTAGGACGAAAATATTTTAAGGGGGTGAGAATGTAATACCCCGAAAATTTTCATAAAACATAATTCAATTTTTATATATTATATTTTAATATTTTGAAAGTTAGGGACTAAATGATACATTTATCAAATTATATTTTATTTGTGTCAAATGTTTAGACATTGATGGAGTTATCGTAAATATATGAATATTGGTCTCGTTGGATAAATCGTAATTAAATACATAAATCAGATTCGAGAAAAAGTTGATTCGGATAAGTTAGTTTCAAGATATTTTAGTTTGAAGGAATTATCAAAAGCTAATTTATTAGTATTATTATTTAATTATAATTTTGAAAGTAAGATGTGGTAAAAAAAGATTTTCCGTTAAAACAAGAATTTCCGTTAGTTTTTCCGTTAAATCAAGAAATTCCGTTAGTTTTTCCGTTAAACCAATATATTCCGTTTAATAGCCACTTTTTATATATAGAAAGATACATTTCATCAACTTTTTTTCAAATTCTACTAAATATCTGATTTTATTTCCCACCAAAAATAGACTAAATAGCCAATGTGTTTGTAAATAAATTCACAAATTTGAGTTAAACCGTTATTATTAAAAAATTCAAACTTAACCATTGTTTGAGTTAAAATCAATTCTAAGATACACTTTGATGGAAAAATACGAACCTCATATTGAGTTATTTTTGTCACGACTGCACGTTATTCGCATTTGAGTCACATCTTTTATTTTTTAGGTGGGTGTTTTATTAAGTCACGTGCAGTTTATATTAGGACTCAAGGTGCAATGAAGTTATAATTTCCCTATATTCAGAGAGGCCAGCATGATTGATTGTTAGAGGGAGAAAGTCAAGGGTAAGAAAAAATGGGGTACGAGTTCGTCTATATTGTAAGTTGACTGTTTTTGGTTTTTTGTAGAGGTAAGTTGAGGGAGTAAGAAAAATATTGTATTAATTTTTCAGCGTTCAATTGGTATGGTCTACGAGACAAATACGGACACGGACATTTTGAGTTAGAGAGGTATGATCGAACTTGTAATAAAATTGTAAGGGACTTTCTATTCAAAAATTTACATAAAAAAATCGTACCCTATGTAATTTTACATCCCAAAATTTACATGGGTATGACTTTTTCGGACGTAGAGTTTAAAGTTTTTTATATCATATCCTATGTTAAATTTTCTAATAAAACGATATAAATTATATTAAGAAATTTGTATCGCAAAAATAATAATAATTGAATTTTAAAAAAAATAGATGAGTTAGACACCTCTTTTTAAGAAGCACGTTTGACGAATCTTTAATTATTTTCGATATTTGTTTAGACCATTCGATGAGTCTATAAAATAGCTCTCGAAACAAGTTTCGAGATGATATAGGCAATTTATGGATTCGACTAGCATACGATTGTTGTAGAATTTTTTAAGTTAGCATGTTATCGAAATTCTCGAAATATTAGTTTGGAACGACCTACTTTGACAAACTGTAATATTTGCTATGGTTGACCGTTTCATGCACCATTAACGATGTAGAAAATTAGGTCGGGTCGTGAGCATTTCGAAATGATATTAATATTTCGACTTCGTTTGTCACCCCGTGATGATTTCGAAAATTGAGACAAAACATATAATTTAAAAAAAAAAAAAAAAAGGCCCCAAAGTTGGGGAGTCACATGACCCTTCATGCCACCCCCTGTCGACGGGTTTGACGAACCATATTTAATTCATATCTTCCTTTTATTTTGTGTGGTTTTTTAATTTTCATTGCACCCCGAAAGATACTTTATCAACAAATTGAAGAGAAATAGGATCTATGTGATAGTGATGTACAAGGACCAGGATTTCATGTACAATTCTACTACCCAACATAGCTTAGGTTTGGTCTTCATTTTTTCAATCCATTATTCCTGAAATCATTTTTAACTACATATTTTCTAGAAAAAATAAATTTCACGATCAATAATTTTTCCTTCTTTTTAATTACACGTTGTCCAAAAAAATATTTTTCACAAAATAATCTCAAATATTCTTTACCAATTAGGGGCCATGTTTCAATTGAGGCTTCGTAAAAGAGTGAATGGCACCGATAAAAACCCCCCACAAATTGGAAAAAGAAAAAATATAAAAGCTTTTGTGCATTGTACACAGAGCGTTCTAGTCTTGTGGGTATAAGTTGAGAGCGAAGAAAATATTGTTTACTGAGATTTTTCGCCGTTAATAAAATTCACTTCTCATGCGATCATCCAAATTTTGTGTTTAATTTCTATTTTTCTCTGTCGATCTTGTTTTTCACTTCTCATTTTTGTTGCGTTTCACATTCATTGAACGTTCCGTCAAATTTTTTCTCTAGCAATCTTTGACTATGCCAAAACACATTTAGCCCCTGCTTGTTTCTCATTTTTCATTCATAAAAATGAAAAATATGATCGTTATCCATCATATCAAGCCATCAATTTTGAATTTTCATCTCTTGTGCGGGACTCAATAACAACTATATTTTTCATTCTCATTCTACAATAATGAGAATCAAACGGACCCTTACATTAAAACCCTAATAAATAAACATACAATTAATTAATAGCCAATATAATAAATTAATAGCCTTGTTAAATGCATAACATAATAATTTTATTTTAAAGCCCTTATGGACCATAATATATAAAGTAATTGAACTCTCCTGAAAATATGCTTTTAAAGTTGATTGCTTTTTCTTTGACATCATTAATTTTTTGTAATGCACATACCATATTTTACATATTTGTTTATTTTGTAGAAAAATATTTATTTAAGATTACGATGTTTGAAATGTTTCTTTTAAAAAATAATTAATAAACACAATTATCATCTAAATAACGACCTTTTTCGACATGTGTATTTAATACTCGTTTAATAAAATATAATTGAGTAGGCTATTCGATCTTCATACTCTTTTATTTATGACGATTCGAGATGTGCTCGACGTTCATCAAAATTTTATAGTATTGCTTAATAATGACTTAGTGATATATATATATAGAACAATGTTTCTCGTGACACATGAAAAATAGGTAGGTTAAGATGTCAAGTCAGTTGGTGCAACCCACCAAACATTTATAACAAAATTTACTCCATTAATCATGTGGATTTATAGATGTAGGCGTGGGGGGCAGGGGAGGACTTGATATGGTGCAAAATTCCACTGAAAAGGGGCTACGGCCAAGTGTGATTTATCAATCATTTCAATCTTGACCTACAATTATTCATTTTATAGGGCTCTTGAAAGGACAATATTATTTTCCCATTTATTTGATATAATATTTATGAAAATTAATTAAATTCAAATATTATTATTCATGAATATTTAATAAAGTTTGGTGCGACGACAAATCGACTTACACATTTTACGATTCCAATTGAAATTGAGTTTTCATGGCTTTATTGTGCACTGGAGTCGTAGAAATGTAACTTTTGAAACAACCCTACCCTTAAACCCTCTCTAACACGCTGAAGTTGTTGCATTTTTCATGTGTTATTGTGATTTCACATTAATGCGTGCCGACTAAAAAAAAATTAAATTATCAGTATTTATCATGTTGAAGGCATGATATCTACTCACGATTATCATATCCACTTCAAAAATAGTTGTCGTTTATGTCAAAACTTCAATATAGTTTTGTCTCAATTTCAATCCTCAACCCCACCTCGTAACCCCACGACCCTATCCTTAAACTATGCGTCATTTTGTTGTTTTCCACTCACCATAACCTCTTTCTGGCCATCTCCTTGTGCGATAATATTATCTATATTAATCCACGTTCTACTTAGAGCCCGTTTGACATGGCTGTTGAGACCTAAAAATTACTTTTGAAAAGAAATAATTAATTTTCAAACAAAAATTAAAATAACTTCTTCCAAAAACTCTTCTACGAGAAGCAAAAACAAAAGTAAAAGTCATAACAAACGGGCCCTTAGAATTCGTTTGACGCGATTTTTGTTTTTGCTTCATTTAAAAGAGTTTTTTGAGGGAGTTATCTTGATTTTTTATTTGGAAACTAAATTCTTAAAACAACTTTCTATTCCGAATATGTCTTTAAAGCAAGTCACATTGGATTAATTTTATAACATTCATTACAATTTAATATTAAATTCATTATACAATTTAATCCAATACGTGAAATATCATAATTGCTCAAATGCCTACGGTAGGCTTTTTGATAAACACTTGTTCGTGGTCTAAAATAACGATATTTGATAGTTTTTCTGACGAAATATATTATAAGTAGTTGTATTTTATGTTATATATGTAAGACTTGATGGTTGAATTAGGAATCGAAAGAAAGAAGCGAAAATTTGTGAAAATAGCAAAATTCAAAGTTTGAGCACCAAATTGCAAATGTTCAATAGTTAATTCAAATACAATATGATATTTTGAAGATTGTTAGGAGATGATCGGATGGAATTATAATTCAAAAAGAAATAGAATGTGATCAAAATATTATCAAAATCAATTACCAATCGCATAAGTTATATTCCAGATTTTTAGTCGAAAATTGAGATCCATTTTTGACATAGTAAATGTCAGAATTGGAAATATTCTATTTCTATCAAAGTTCCCTTTAACTTAGTTTTTCAGTTCACCTTGAATTATCCCAATTGGATATTTGAAGAAAAAATTATGACCAATACTAATTACCGTGCACAGTCAAAAAAAATTCGCTCGCGAAGACAACTTTTCGTACTCGATTGGAACTCTTTTGGAAACTAATTTGAACGTAATTTTCAACTATTTTTCTACTCCTGCAAATACCTAACAGCAAAATATATAATGTTGGACCATTGATATACATCTCATACTCCATTGTTCATCAAATGAAGAGAATTTATATTTTTTGTGAAATACTTGAAGGGGAGTGGCAAGAATTCAATCAAGTGAAAATTCAAATTTGATTTTTCGGCAAAGAAGAGAAAGTATAAGTGGAGATTCATCAAGAAACCATTGAAGAGATTCAAGATTTCATGATTCAATTTTATCTTCTCAATTAATCAAAAATTCGGATTATATTTTTTCACTTAAATATGATTTCTTATAATTTTGATATGTTATGCTGGTTTTATACATCGATAGGACGAGATGAACCATTATTTTGAAATTTTTAATATCAAATAGTTATTTTGACGAATAGTTTGTTTATTTTCTTGGATGTTTATTATTGTTTTTATCGATTTTTCAATTAATTAGCTACTGATTGAGATGATTTATTGAAATCTATTATCGAAATAGATAATAGGTCTTTAACTAAATACAATAAATATTGTAAAGCCTGATAGGGATGGAGATACACATATATGATTTACATGTTTTCATTGGTGTTCTAGATCTTTTAATGTAGTTATCATATTCGCATCTTTCATCGAAAGATAGAAAAATCATATGAGGGGAATATATTTGATAACAATCGAAAGATGCTTTTAATTAAATTAGGAATATTGACCAACAAGATTGATTACAAATTGTCACTTTAATTCGTTGTGCTAAAATGGGTTAACAAAGGGGATTAGACATCTTAGTAATATTTTCACATATTTGAAATCAAACAAGTTAAATTGCTTTCTAGTTTAATCGATAATTTAGATATTGACATAGAAAACTCAAGATTTATTTACTATTCGATTAAGGTTACTATTAATTTGAAATTGGTTGAATACTTAGTCATCATGGATTCGACACTCTACACACTACCATATTACTTGTTTGCGATTTCGTTCACTTGCGGAAAATCAAATGATCAAAATTGTGTAAACATAAAAGCACGTCATAATTCTTTACACGATATAGCCCATGTTTGGTGAAAATTAAAACCATATTTTAATATAAATCAAAGTTAACGGTTAATTTTAACCACATATTTTATAAGAAACACATAAATTTTAAATCACACATTTCTTTAATTTTTATCAAAATCTACTAAAAATTTTATTTAAATACTCACCAAACAGGGGTATAATTTGATGCACTAAACATATCATCTTATTAAGTTCATGTTTGGTATATATTAAAATTTTCACTTGCATTCTTTTACTCATTTTCAATCACGTATTTTTTAATAAAATAGTATTTTTTATTACATCAATAATTTTTCTTTCTTTTTCAACTATACATTTTTATCAATCTACTATTTTTAAATACGTCCTTCCAAAATGACGTGGAAATGATCTTGCGATCTCTGATCAAGTCACCATCATACATTAATTCTTACTGCTTTCCACCACTTCCATCTTTGTAAAACAGTTGACTATTAAAAGATCACAGAATCTGGACCGTGCGTTTACAATCATCATTTTATCATAATTAATCAACGATCTAAAATCAAAGAAATCTTATCAACAAAGCCTAAAAAATCGCTAACTTTTATTCGTACTTACGTTACTTTTTACTACATTTTAATTTTAGCCCTCGATTGACCCCTCCCCACCCCCACGCCCACCCCCTTCAAAAAATTCATAGCCTTATGATGCGGAATGCGTGAATAAAAAATAAGGAAAAATATTGAGTTCACGTGTAATATTATTTTATTAAAAAATACGTAAATGTAAATAAGAAAGAAAAATGTATTTTCGAAATAAAGGATACCAAACAATGGGTTTAACCCCCCTGTTTGGTGAGGATTAAAATTATATTTTTACTAAATTTTGATAAAAGTCAATAAAATATATTATTAAAAAGTTGTGAGTCATATAGAATGTGTGGTTAAAATTAATTGTTGATTTTGATTAAAATTAAAACCTACAACTTTTAACAACTATTCAATCATATGTTTCATAATTTTTAATAAAAATCTACTAAAATATTGATTATTAACTAAAATAGACCGGGACTAAAACGTTTTCGTGGTGGAGTCATAATGTCATTGTATTGCGACAAACCCAACACACACATTGTCTCTCCTCATCACTAGGGGTTTTCAGTAGATCAAGTCAAGCCGCTCAACTTTTGCGTCGTTGAACTAGGATCGACCCTACTCGCCTTGTTCAAACAGCTTGCTCGTTGGTGGGGATAACCCTTTTCGTCTCGCGACTTTATATTTTTTTAGTGAAATTGTATTTTGCTGCTCGGTTCGCGCCCAATAACGAGCGAATCGTTTCACTTAACACCCCTATTTGTTACTATGTACCTACGAAGTTAATAAGATAATTAGACTAGTACTAAGTGGGTGGTTTAATTAATGATAGTGGCCTATGTTTTAGGCTTATTTAAAAATTACTCCATTGGCTATATTTTTAAGTTATGGCTCCACCATAATTATACTTCTAACGTGGTTGGTTCACAATCTTTATTCTATTGGCACTGAATATAATGAAATTCTCATCTTACATATTCCTTTCAAGCCACGAGATATATAATCATTATTGTCAAAAGTTTTTTATTTTAAGGAATAGGGTGTTTATTTATACAAATAAATGGTGCAATTAATACGATAAATTCACAATTCTTGATAAAAATGATAATTTTTACGGGCAAAACAAAATACGCTCTACAAAAACTTCAGATATTGAAAATATTATCATGGGGATGCGACGAAGTTCGTACCAATCGCATTCGAAAATTATGGTGCATCAATAATGTTATCGTCGATCATTTCACTTGAAAGTAACGGGTACAATTCTTAGTCATAAAAGACTTTATAAAACCACTTTAATATTAATATTGGTGTAGGCACGTACGATGCACGTGCTGTATTGTAATTGGGTATTTAATAGTGTGGAGTGATTTGAATGTATTTGTTTACTTCATTTGTATAATTGTATGAATGAAGTAATATAATTGTGAGATTTTGTAGTGAAGTATCTTCATTTTTTCTTTCACATTTCTTTTCTTTTTCCTTCTTTAGTTTCTTTTGTTATTGTAGTGAATATATAAACATATATACACGTGGATCAAATATAGTAGAATGGTTATAATTTGAATATTGCAATTGTAACCAGATGAAACATGTGGAAGAAGCAACTGGTAAGAAAACTCATAGAAAGCAAAAAAATAAAGCATAATTCACGGACTTGGAAACTAAATGTAATAATGAGAAGCAGAAATTGTTAAATAAAGATGGATTAAAACCAATATATACACTAAACTGCAGAAAGCAGTTCACATTGAGAAAATTTTTGATATCCAAGAGTATCGCCACGAAAATTGAAGAAAATTTTAAATTTCAACAAGCATCACAAATAAGAACTAGAATTCACAAGTATCCCAAATAAGCTCATTTTTATTTCTGATGGTTTACATAAGTCTTCTAGGTTGTCATTAATCAAAACCTTGCAACTGAATAATAAATTTATTGAAACGTCACTCAAAAGTATACTGAAACAGAAAGACTAAAATAAACATCTTGTTCCTTAAATAACTGGTATTTGAAGTTGGTTCCGTGTATATTATTTTTGGAGGTTGACTTCGTCAATATATCTATTCAGGGGGTCTTCATTCTTAAGATCGTGGGAAAGTTGAAAATACAGTAGAATCTACAGAAGATAGCATATTTGTATTCTAAATGTTAGCTTCCATTCTTACAATCTCAATCTCAATCTCTCTCTCTCTCTCTTTTGTTTAAAAACAAACAAATAGCTAATAACTTTTTCGTTTAAATTTGTGCCTATGTCATTACTAATTGTAAGAGTGAAAGAAGGCTCCCCACTAATTTTATTATATGTTTCTCTTACTGGTGTCTTGCTTTCTAAATGGGATTCATGAATATATATATTCCAACGATGATTTGGTATGGTAGAATTGAATGAGACTAAGGAAGAAAAGTCTACACAAGTAATTATCATTTTAGCTCAGTGAGACTTTAATGTGAATATGAATAACAAAATAAAATCAAAAAGCGAAATATTTCAGAGTTTAATGTAGCAGTAAACATAAACATTCATTTTCTTTATGTAAACCCAACTAAACATAGACAAATAGAAAGAATCACACATGTTCAACTTAACTGTTATATATAGAAATAGAAAGCAAAATGATAGAGAAATGGTTTACTTTCAGAATTTCTATAACCAGCTGTGCATTACAGTTCAACTCTTGCTTATTGACGATGCATCATTATTTGTATTATCAATTAGTTGTTCACTTGACACAGTAGCTTGCTATGTTTCTTTATCAACCTTCTGGAAAAGAATAGTAATGTGAGCTTAATTACTAAATTGCAACGTGACCTGGAAGAGATAGTGAAGCTCAAAGAATAAGGTTACCGTTTCGTGAGGAATGCGTGATCAGAAATAAGATCCTCACTTTCAGTCATCTTTGAAATATCACAAGAGAGATACTGTGAGATGTCATCATTGGGATGAAAGAATGTAGGGTACTTAAGGCGTCGAGAGTAGATGAATAGGCTGCACCAAGATTTGAGAGATGGTTAGTTTCAACGAATCCTTCATTGCTATATTGAACATTATCAGAAGCATCCAAGAAAGGTTCATCACGTAAGCAATCCACATCCTCTAAATTCGTACGTTCGCTCGACCATGTATTCATGCCTGATTTGTTTTACAAGTGTATCATATGAAACTGGCAAATCATAAAGATTTCAATCATCATGCTTTTCAGGCTTATTTTCATGTTCACCAATATCAATCATGCGGTGTTGGGCTCCACTACTGAACTCGGCTATTTCATCTTTATAACTGGAATTGTCTGCAAAGTAGGTTTCAATGCAATGAGAGAAATGTTTGACGGAATGTTGGCTCCTATATTTACAGAATCAGGAATGACTAAAAATACGACAAGTAAAGAAAATCATAATAAAAATAAATGATTGAAGTAAATGACGTAAATTGAAGAGTGGTGCCCTTCGAGAGGGTTGGGGGCCCCTTCATTGCTATATTAATTGTTGGATAACTGTTAATTCTCAAAGATAAACATTTGACTTGTTATATTAATATGGTTGATAACAATAAACATATCATCTTCGCATAGATGGACAAACTACAATACCTTCGAGGAGTGCCCAAAGGGTACGTCAGCGTTGTCTTCTAGTGAAAATGAAGAAGTGGTGCACTCCAATGCCACCAATACTATTGAAAATGAAGAAGTGGTAACGAAGAAGCAATGTTCAACGCGCATCCGAATGTCGTCTGTTTCGAACAGGACTCCGTAGACTGGAAGTGGTAGAAAGAGAGGGAAAAACATGATGAACGTCATTCAAAATGCACTAACAGTTCAGCGAAACCTTTCGAACAAGAAAACAAATACCAATTTATGTGTGAGAAATGGGTTGTGCGTCAGAAGAGAAATCACAAAAATTTTGAACGTTAGAAGACAGATATAGGGTTTGTATGCGAAAAAATGAAAAGGAAAAACCTAAAAGAAAGACAAAAGTGCATGAGAAGAATGAAAAGGGAAATGCTGAACATAAACAAAAGGTTTCTTACCAAACACAAACGACGTCATTGTGGATATGGACACTAGAAATCGACACGTGGCAACAAAAAACTCCCTCTTTTATATTGTATAGATAATCACACAAATTTTCCGTACCAACATAAGTCTTTTTTTTTTTTTTTGGTATTGTACAAATTAATTTCATCTTTTTGTAAAAATAGATTTCTTGTTTAAATTTGTTCAAAAATAGTTGCTGCAAAAATAAACTAAAAAATATAAGCGGTAAAACTCTAATGCAGACTTTATTGCATTTAGTGTTATAACCTTTGTTTGGTGGAGATTGAAATCAGTTTTTTAGTGAATTTTAATAAAAATTGAAAAATTATATTATTGAAAAATTATGAGTTCCATAAAATATATGGATAGAATTAGTTATTAATTTATTCCAAATTAAAATTTTAATTTTAATCCACACCAAACAAGGGCATAGTAAAAACATTAAGAATTAGGAAAAATGCTACTAAGTTAAGGGTATCTTAAAGTGCGTGTTTAAAAACATTTACAAGAGATTTTTTAATTACAAAATACCCTTTATTTTAAATAGTCAATACTTAAAAATGTGCTTTAAAAAAAATCTCTATTTTAACTTTTTTAAAATAGAGAAAGTTTGGCTCTTCAAAAATATAGAGTCAAACTCATTCTTTATTCTTAATGTACACTAGTTTTATTTAATAAATCATATATTTTAATATCTTACTTCTTAAATTATTTAAATCACAGACATATAAAAATTATGTTAAATAAAATACAAAGAGAAATCAATAAATATTTCTTGAGAAAAGCAAAAAAGAGAGTCAAAATAGAGAATTTTTATAAATTATAACTCTCTAAATTTAAAGATACTCTTTATAAATTAAGAATATGTTGGATGTGCTAGATTTGTTTTATTATTCGTCTATCGTACATGCAAAATATAATTTTCTTAAGAAATAAATCATATTTATATCTTCTAAGAAATAAGAAGAAGAAAAGAAACGTTGTTGAATTTTATTTTTACGACATTAATATAGTTTTCTTTATTAAGGAATAAATCTCAAATCAATTAAAAATAAAAATATTCATTGCTCTCATATAGACATTTCATCTACTCTCTTAATAGAGTTAACATTTTAACACGAAATTCAAAATCTTAATAAGGTGACCGACTTCATTAAATTTAAATAAATAATTTGATCCGATAAAACTCAAATGAACGGATGGATTTCAAATTTGTCTATTCAAAGAGTTGTCACATTTCAAGTGCACATTAAAGTATCTTTAAGAGACTTTCTAGTTATAAAGATCATTTTATGTAGAATAAAGAACATATTTAAATTTAGATAGTAATATTTCTTATACACTTTAATAATCTACATTTTTTTTCAAGAAATATTTAGTAATTTGTTCTTATATTTTATTTAATCACATGTTTTTACACGTCAACGACAAATTAATTCAAATATAATTTAAATAATTTATGAAGTAGAGTATTGAAATTCTGTAACTTATTAATTGAATTAATTACTATCTATTTTAAAAAGTTGAAGTAGAATGTCTTTTGAAACTTATTTTTAAGGAATATCTTGTATATAGATAGAATATTGGAGATGCCATTAAGTGATAAGTCCAACATGGAGTAAAGATGGAAATACTAATCAACAGAATAATTCGAGTTACTTACCTAAATATTAAAGTATCTTTAAAAGACTCTTTAGTTATAAAGATCATTTTATGTAGAATAAAGAACATGTTTAAATTTAGATAGTAAAATTTCTTATACTCTTTAATAATAAACTATTTATTTTGATTCTACATTTTTTTTTTTCAAGAAATATTTATTAATTTGTACTTATATTTTATTTAAACATACGTTTTTACACGTCAACGACAAATAAGTTTAAATATAATTTAAATAATTTATGAAGTAGAGTATTGAAATTCTATAACTTATTAGTTGAATTAATTACTATCTATTTTAAAAAGTTGAAATATAAAGTCTTTTGAAACTTATTTTTAAGCACTAAGCTCATGTTTGACACACATTAAAATTCTCATTTTCATTCTTCTACTCATTTTTAACTACATATTTTTTAATAAAATAATATTTTCCATCACATCATTAACTTTTCATTCTTTTTCAACTACGCATTCTCCATTAATCTACTATTTCAGAATACGATATTTCAAAATAATGTGGCTCAAACACATCCTAAATCTCTAAAATAGGAAATATATTGTATCTAGATAGAGTATTGGAGTTTGGAGACGTTGTTAAGTGATAAATCCAACATTGAGTAAGAGTGTGTTTGAGAGGGATTTTAATCAAAATTCTAGCCGTTAACTATCAAATCAACCAACATTTTTGACTTTCCCTCTCACAGGTGGGGTCCATAGGTTGACTATAACGGCTAGAATTTTGATTAAAATCTCTCCCAAACACACTCTAAAGATGAAAATCTTAACCAACAGAAGAATTTGAGCTACTCGTTAATTTTTAAGATTGAACATAGAAATTCTTATGGTGTGGAATTCATTTGATTGATGCGAACTTAGGTAAATGTTAATCTACTATTTCAGAATACGATATTTCAAAATAATGTGGCTCAAACACATCCTAAATCTCTAAAATAGGAAATATATTGTATCTAGATAGAGTATTGGAGTTTGGAGACGTTGTTAAGTGATAAATCCAACATTGAGTAAGAGTGTGTTTGAGAGGGATTTTAATCAAAATTCTAGCCGTTAACTATCAAATCAACCAACATTTTTGACTTTCCCTCTCACAGGTGGGGTCCATAGGTTGACTATAACGGCTAGAATTTTGATTAAAATCTCTCCCAAACACACTCTAAAGATGAAAATCTTAACCAACAGAAGAATTTGAGCTACTCGTTAATTTTTAAGATTGAACATAGAAATTCTTATGGTGTGGAATTCATTTGATTGATGCGAACTTAGGTAAATGTTAGTGATCTCAGGTCATGCTCATAGGCAGTTGTTGAAGAATGCATACGAATAGTTACATAATTATAGGTACTTATTGTAGAATAGAGTTATTACAGAAGTTGGGATATTATTTCTTCATAAAATTTACGCTGGGTAAGATATTATATTATTTTCCACTCCATTGTCCATGCATTTTGCTATAATATTCTTCCGACTTTTCTTGTAAGAATATTCTTGATCCAAGAAAGGTGATAGATAGTGGAGCTTTTGAACCATTCTTTAGCATAGAGTGGTTCAGAACGACACAACATTTCGATTAAGATGTATTTCAAAACGACAGGTTCATAGAATAACATACCAATCTATTGAATATATTTACAGGCTTCAAAGATTTGATTCTCTTATAAAGTATTGGCATGTTCTCTACCTCCCATTTATATACACTCACTTTCCTTTTTTTCTTGTCCAAATTATGTAGTTTTGTTTATTTATTAAAAAAGTTTTGTTTTGTTCGTTTACAAATATACATTTATTTCTTTACTACTTCTAATAATAATTTACTACTAGTTATTGAAAATTAAATAAAGGTAAACTATAAAAGTTTTTGATAAAAATTATTTTTTCAATGACATTAAATAAGATTTTTTAATCCGTGTGAAAAACAACACGAACCTATATAAATGAGATGGAATGAGTAATTATTTACCGGTGTTTCTTTTCAATATAATTTTCATAAAATTTGCAATGATATTCCCATAAAAAATTTCATAGAACATAACCATTTCGTGGATTCCAAAAAAAAAAAAAAAAAAAAATTTCAAGTCAAACTTATTTATATGAATTTACAGTCATTTATTTTCTTATAACTCAAAGACAATAATTTTTTTTTATAGTAAGTGTCTGTTTGATTGGTTTAAATTTCATGAAAAATGTCACATTCGAGTAATTCAATTTCTATTTTGGCTGTTTGATACGAATGTGGAAATGGAGTTTGAATTCAAAAGTACAACCACTTTAATCTTTTTTTTTTTTTTTGTCAATTTAATGAAAAATGCATTCCTATGGGGTACTTGAGTTTTTATTTTCCAACTTACATGAAATTTGACAGTCTTTCCACATTTGCCAATCAAACGGACCCTAAGTTATCGAGATCAAACTTACCCTAGAAATTTCCCCCATATACAAAATTCCATCTTGGTTATTAGCCAAGCAATAATTTGACACAAAATCACTTTATACTCTCAATGGCCAGCTTTATTCCCAGAAGACGGAAGTATGCTTTATAAAAAAGCAAAAGAGAATAGCAACTTAATCAAGCAAGCACGTAAGTGTCGATATTTAGTTTATGCTAAGCATCAATGACATAGAATAAATTTTGTAACCGCCGATTTCTCAAGCGAACGATCCTATTTGAGTTTACACATCGTGGGAAGACAAGTTTGTTCTTTATTCACTAATCAATTTGTGTGTTCCCTTCTCGAGCACCGAGCCTAATCCTTTTCTTATCTTAATAATTAAGTTTTGTCCCACTAATTTCTTAAATTAAACGGTTGGGTTCATTTAATCAAAATTTCCGGGGAGACAAAGTTAGATTTGTCCGTCACGTGGTAGCTTCAATTTGCACTTCAAAAATAAATAATCATAATCACCGACCATGTCTATAAATAAAAATAAGTTAAAACAATGTATAAATAATTTTAAAAAAACGTCTGATTTTTTTTTCCAACAACCGACCTTCATTTTTAATTGTTCGAGTTAACATTTATTCACTCAAAATAATCGACTCTAAAATTGTGAAAGCGATGTCATTTTTTCAGTCAAATAATCACAGTACGTCGACAAAATCAAGTTTGGCACAATGAAGAGGATGAAGGTCGATGCACTCTAGGGCTGAGCTAGATGTGTGTGTGTGTGGGGTGGAGGCGGGGGGGACAAAGATTGAGATGTACTAGGAGTGACATTGTAGGAGACTTCATGGATTTGTCGCAGAGTTGTGGATTGTATAATTTGAGCTAGATGGGGCTTCTGTATCTTGTAGGGACAAGGAGGACGGAGATGAAGATGGACCCGTAAGTGACATCGTGGAAAACTTCATAGATCCATTGCAGTGTGTGCAATTTGACATTGTTAAAGTTGCATCCACACGAGAATGAGTGAAGTCGAGAAAATTACAAGATTTTAGGGTTTGTTTGGTACAGATTAAAATTTGATTTTAATCTAAATCAAAGTCAAATAATCAATATCAATCATATCTTTCATTAGTTCCACAACTTTTTAATAACACATTTAAAAAATTTATATCACAATCTATTAAAAATCTAATTTTAATATCTACCAAACACCCTCTTAAAATGTGGTAATTTTTTTAATTTGAGTGTAATTTTAGGTGGGGGTGGAGAAAGTGGTGACCGGGAAGAGAGTTTCGGGGGGTACAACAATAAGTAGTGTTTTCAAAAAAGAAAGCGGCGCTGCCTAACACAAAGTCACAAACCCAATACCCAACTTTTTTTGTCTCACTTTCATGTCTCCCCCTCACCACCACCACCCCAATCTCATCACTTGCACTCCACGCGCTTCATCTCGCACGCGACACCCACGCTCCAAATTTTAGAAATAAAAAAAATGTTATTTACACATTTTTGGATAATAAATATAAACCGTATTAGAATAAAACTTGTGCTAGATATGTTTTTCTTTATAGAAATGAGAGAATCTGTTACGAAAGTAAATATGGTGAGACATTTTAAATAGAAAATTGATCTTTAAAATTGTCATAACGATCGGGAATAGAATAATAATTCACCCACAAAATAAATATGATAGAATGAAAAAAACAGTGGATATTCCCCGAGGGTTCAATATCATAACGGAGAGCTAACTCAGTAAGAAACACCATATAGCCTTTTCTATGTGGGGGTGGGGTCGCTAAAGTAGATAGGGTGAGTCTTTCCTACATGCCTGAATGTTTAGTTCAACGAAAAGTTTTATGTTCAAGAGAAGATCGGTGCTCACGCATTAAAGAAATGATCAAAAGTCAAGTCGCCACAGGGGAATACACATGAAACAAGTAATTCTCCACGAGCAATATTTTTTACCCGTATAATGAAATTTTATGTATTAAATATTTTTTTATGTTTTGAAAAAAAGAGTGTGTTATATAGAATATGTAAAATTTTTCCCCTAAAATTCAAGAAATTAGCTCCTCCTCAATAAGACAGGAAGTGCAGTACTTAGGTGCCGTTCTCTATTTTCGATTTTTCAAAATGGCGAAAACGTGTTCTCTTCGTCATTTTCTAAAACGAAAAAAAAAAAAAAAATTGTGAAAAAAACAGAAAACGGCGCCATTTTCCATGTTTTCTTCACAAACGCAACAAAAAATTGGAAACACGGGAAATGGCCGAAAACGGCTTCCTCCTTTTTGCTGCAACACAAGAAACAGAACAAACGGCTTCCTCCTTTCTACTACCAAACACACTCTATCGCCACTTTCAAACCTCCCAAACTCCGGCCAACCTCCTCCAAAATGGCCGGATTAATAAACCACTATAAAGCACTCAATCCCCTCTTCAATTACCACACAAACAACAATTCAATTATACACCAAATTCAAAGGAAAAAAAACCTAAAAAACTGATTCAACGCATACGGCTTCTGCCGGAATCAGCCAGTTCTGGAGCCAATCGAAGGCGACCCATGGTAGTATTGGATGTGCCTTGTTGAGATGAGTGGAATTGTGGTGGTCCGCGATCGGAAATGTGGCCGGCGACGGTGTTTATTGGCCGAAATCGTGAGTGGTAGAGTTGCAATTTTGGCTGATTTCGGCTAATTTATGGTCAATTAATCCGTGGATGTTGTTGAGGGAGGTCAAGGGGTTGGAATGATGCTGGGATCTGGTGGTCTAGGTGGTCGGTTTGTGAGGTAGAAGGATGTGGCGCCGGTGGGGGCGTGAGGCATTTTCTGGCTGTAGAATGGAAAAGAAGAAACCTACCATGTGAACGTGTTTTCGAGAAAATGATTTTGAGGAATATTTTTACAAAATGTCAAAAAGAACGTGTTTTCAAAAATTTCAAAATGGACTCTCAAAACACAAAATACAAAATGATTTCAAAACTCAAAACGCAAAATTGAAATACAAAGAGAACAACCCCTTAACTTTTGAGGGCTGATACTAGCAAAAAAGCCTAATGGCCTGCTTGGAAGATTCGTCATATTGACTATGAGCGTTTTTTAAAATATCAATTTTGAGCGAATCGATTTTGAGTGATTTTAGTAGCGATTTTTAAAACTTTCCAACATGACAACATAAACTTGAGAGTTTACTATATATCGGTTCTGAAAGTTTTTAAAAATGATAAAATTACGTGTATATATATATATATATATATATATCCTTTAGTAAAAATTTCTTTTATATGAATTTTTTTTACTTATAAGTGATATGTTACTTATAGATAATTTTTTTACGTATAAGCTAATATTTAATTTTAAAAATTAAATAAATTTAAAAATTCACTTAAATTAAGTTAATATTTTTTTACTTATAAGTAACTTTTTACAATTATCAGTTAGTTTTTTTTCTTTTAAATAACTTTAAGTGATTCTTTTAACATTTTACAAATATTTTTTGTCTTATTAGTAGTATTTTTATTTTTAATAATTCTTTATATAAAAGTGATTTTTTACTTATAAGTAATTTTTAATTCTAATGCAATTTTTATTATCTTACTAGGTAATATTTTACTTATAAGTATTTTTAATTATAATATAATTTTCATATAATTTTATTTAATATAATATAATTTAGTTTTAAACAAAATAGGTTGGTTAGAAATAATTATTTTATAAAGTGTAAAATTAGAAGAGAATAAAAGAAACTGTCAAAACTTGCCGTGGGCTGAAAGAGCTTCTCAAAATTACACTACATCAATTTTGGGTGATTTTTACACAATTCAAAATCGGTATCCAAAAAAATTAATAAATACAGATTTTTTTCAACCCCATAAGCCGTATCATCCAAAATCAATCGAAACGAGTGAAAAAAAAACTCCCAAACAGGACCTAATGGATAGGTTCTATTGTTTCCTTTTTGAGTTGAATATGTAGGGCTATGGTTAGCGGCATAGGGGTCTTTTTGAGTTGAACACGTTGTGTCCCATTTTTTGTACTTCAACCTACCATTTATAAGGAGGGAAATTTATTGAGCTTTTTGCCATTTCAGTAAATCATAATAGTAATTATTAACTTGAGACCTAGAACTAGATCCATTATGGTGAAATGCAAAATATCAATATTTTGAAAATTGATACTATCCCATTCGTCATTCCTTTTAATTCGTTTACGTGTTCTATTTCCCGCATCGAAAAAAATCAATTCTAAAGTTATCAAATGTTAACTTATCTCTTACGTTTCCATTCTTTGTGACCAATAAATCTCATTTACAGGAACGAGAACTACCTAGGTTGGCTCCGTACTAACTCAGGGCATTAGCACTCAACTATTAGAAATAGGGACAACTCAATCCGAGATAATCTATTTGAGGCCATCAATGTTTCTCTTATCTCGGATTCAGTCCGATTATCGACTTCTAGGCTTTCCATTCGATCGAAAGATTTGATGAACCAGGCTAGCGCAATTAGGGAAGTTCCTTCCGTGTCTATTCAACAACCAAGTCAATCGATCTACTCAATTCCTTTGGATCGATTACTGATCGAGAAATGTATGAGACCAATTCTAAAAGGATAATACCTTCTTTATTTTTTTCAACTATTAAAATAATCGATCTAGACTAGACACATTTATAACTCTAAACACATGAGCAAGTCGTGTCAACTCAAGCATGCCTCGCACCCAACATAGTCTGCTTCTAAACAAAAGATTGACCCAATTGACACCTCTTGGTATAAACAAAAATAAAACTCTATAAGGGCCTGTTTGATAAGACCTTTTTTCATGGAAATTTCATTTTCCATTTTTGCCATATTTGATGACACTTTTTTTTCTTTCAATAATTGGTTTTTCTACCTTTGCCCATTTTCTTAGTTTTAGTTAAATTTCAATTCCCATATTTATGTGATTTTTGGGTTTTCATTATTTTTTTGGCAATAGAAACAAAATATATCCCAAATTGTTAAAAAAAAAAAATTATCTCTCAAGTTGACAATTTTCACGTAAAACAAAGTCAAATGAATTTGGCAATCCAAACAAGTTATATCCTCAATTGTAAGAAATTTTATCCCTTTAATTGACAATTTTCAAGAAAAACAAAGACAAACGAACACTAAAAGATGGAAAATTTCAACATTTTTAGAAAAAATTATACCAATCAAACATAATTAATTAACAATTTTCAATAAAATAAGTTCTACGCAATTCAATTCCCTCTCATTCCCTAAAAGATTGGCCCAATTTCTACAATGAAATAGAAAGTGTGAAAAGAAAAGAAAAAAAAAAATGCGCGTAGATTACACCGCCAATCTTCTGCTTAACTCTGTGTGTCTCTCTCATCTGTCATTTTTTGTGTGTTACAGCATAGATCTAATGCATGAGCCTAGACCTAATACTGTCGGCGCTTTTTTGTTTTCAACTCAGGCGCGTAAGTGTCTCGAGCCCAGTGCAGAGACAACCCCGCCTTATTACATCCCGCGATTTCCTCTTCCGTACTTTTTGTCCCGTTTCTATCCTCATCTTTCTCACTCGCTTCTGCCTTCTATGTGCATCATACGACCCTCTTCCATTTTCCGTATTCGAGTTTTTGGAAAAAAAGAAATAAAAACAAATACTAGAAAAGCGCGTGGGATTCATTTGGGTAAAACTTAAAGACTAAAAGAATACATTACTTTTGGGTTTAAATATCATCTGCCCGTCCGCTCACGCGTCAGCGAATTTATGGGGGCAGCAGACACCTTTATTTTTACTGGATAAACGAAGTGGAGCTTTAATCCTGTGCTTTGCATCAGCATTACTACACACTATCGTCAATTTCCACCACCGTTCGATCATGAATCTTAACATGACCGTTATTTTTCTAAGGTCCGCTTAATAGAAAGATAGAAAATTGGTGAAAAGAAAATGTTTTACCAGGAAAAACATTTCCTGTAAATTGTTTTGTTGAGAATTGTAATTAATTGTGTTTGATTGAAATAATTTTTCATGGAAAATATTGAAAGTTTGATGTCCATTTGACTTCATTTTTTATGAAAATTGTCCATTAAAGTGATAATATTTTCTACCATTGGATCTATACTTTGTTCCAATTGCCAAAAAAAAAAAAATAATCATACTGAATATCATTCGTTTGACTTTGTTTTACATGAAAATTGTCAATAAAAGTAAATTTTTTTTACCATTGTGTCTAGAATTTTTTCCAATTGCAAAATAATAATAATAAAAATAAATAAATTGAAAAGTTGGAAAATATTTTCTCACAAAAACATCAAGAATTTATTTTCCTCAAAAAAGTGGAAACTTTAGAAAGTTGGAAAATATTTTCCCGAGAAAATTTCGCCAATCAAACACTATAAAAGTTGGAAAAGGGAAAAGATTTTCCTACTTCTCTAGAAAACTTTGTCAATCAAACGGGGCCTAAGAATTTTTTGTGGTAACATATGGCAAAATTATTCGACCTTACCTCCCTCCGCATTGTCCCCCTTCGAATGGCGATGCCAAAAGGGGTTTTTTCCCAGCTCATTTTGATTCTATTTTATGTTATACAATTTAAATCGCACTTTATTAGGAGAATTATTCTACATGTTCACCTTGATGTATACCAGGGTGTAAACTCTGATGTAAGAATTGAAAGTTTACGAAAGAGTGCTACAATTCGGCGGTGACTCAAAAGCCTCGTCTTAACCATGGGATGGGCCAGTTGGGCCTTAGACCAAATCATGAATATATAGGTCCAAATAAACAGGAATGATGTCCATCAAAAGAATCAAGTGGAAATTGAGTATTCAAAACACAATGAAGATAGGTAAAAAGATGTGATGTATCATTTTGTCTCCATTCCACGGTGCACAAAATTATGTGATTCATTATATGCATTCTCCACTCTACATGTTTAGAAAGATAGTTTTAACTTTTTTTTAAATATAATATTATTTAATTATGAAGAAACAAATAATCATACAAATATGTTATGTTTATACATGGGGAATTGTATAGGTGATAGTAAAAAAATTAATTAATTAAGATTGTGACTACAGTAGTGTCAAGTTGTATCCATCACTGTGTACATAATATGTCGATAATGTTTCTGAAAATTGTAAGATATGATGTTATACATTTTAGTTCTCCCATGCTCAAAAGGCTTCTCTTAATCATGGTACCAATTCATAGTTGTTGTAAGAAGTAAGAGTGACGCAAAATGGGGAACGTGATATACGTGGAAATCGTCGAATTAATTTGAAAACGCCAGGAAATCTCAAATTCAGGTTGTAGACGGTATAATCTCGACCTACAAATTATTGAACCAAACAACAACAAAAAATGAAATTTAAATGACCTCTTGATTACAAAACCAACGAATCTCGATTTGCGAAAGCTACAGAGGGTGTACAATCCCTTGATAAGTTTTAAGGATTGAACGTCACAAATATAATAATATTTGATAAGTTCGGTAATTTATTCAAGAACCATTAGAGAGAAATTCTCAATTTCATATTCATGTCAAAAGTGTCATCTTTACAATGAAAAAAAAAATAACATATCTATACTAAAACCCTAAAATTATAGTAAAAACGTAACTAAGAATCCAAATATATGAAAACTTTCCAAAATTGAGAAATCCTTGTCAAAATAAAATTATACACGAAAAGGAAAATTTTACTCCGTTTTTGAACTATGCGGCCACATGGTTAAATCATATGCGGTCGCATAGAAGAGTTGTTGGCTGCCCTGGAGTTTCTTGCCGATTGATATGCGATCGCATGTAATGAGACACTTTGCATAGTGTCTTGTCTACATCCCTTCTTTGTCTGCTTGAATCAAGTCCTTTCAAATGGTTTCGGCTCTCGGTCCAAACATCAAACTTATTCCCTGGCTTGTAGACTTCAACATTTTGAACTTCGTATCTCGAACCATCAATTCGTGGAACATTATTGACCCCAAATAGCCTCGAACTCGCCCTTAACCACTTCTCAATGAACATTGTACTTTCGATCACTTGAGGCCTATCCTGGATCATATCAGACTCTCCCTCTTCCAAAGGATTCGTCCTCGAATCCGAACCCAAGTTGTAACCTTTATTCCTGATCATGGCAAGAATGTGAAATGGTCCACTGCATATAAGTTCCTTCCAATGCCTTTGAAACTCATTCGTCACCTTGGGAATCACAAAGTCAACCTCCGGTATTAGAGAGATATCCAAGCTGAGGTAGGGCATGTTAATTTTATCCACAAGTCGATACTCAATGCCTAGATTAGGTGATATCCCAATAGACCCGCTTTCATGGACGCCATATGTTCAGAAACTTGTAAAACAGAAATAGCCAAACTAGGGAGGGAATTGTTAGTTCTCACTGAAGCCCTCTCAACTTCACTTTCATTTTCTTACAAGCTCACTTTTAACTTTTATTTCTCTTCTCTCTTGTGGCTCTTCTTCATTTTTTGTTTGCTCACTCTCCCCAATATCAACTGCATTTTTCAAAACACCTTCCCCATCTCTAGGCTCCTCTCGCAATTCAACCCCGATGTTCTCTCTTGGTATGGTCATCTCATTCTCTTGCTTTTTCTTTTCTGCCTCACCTTCCATTGGGATTGTTCCAATGTCAAACTAGCCAGAGTGATTTTTTTCCGTCCTGAAGAAACCTATTGCTCCTCCCCTTATCATGAACAACCTTATCTCATACCTCCAAGTTCTCCCAAACAAGATATGAAAAGATTTTAATGACATTACATCACACCAACCCTCATCACTATATCTTCCAAGGGCAAAGTTTACTAGAACCTCTAGGTCACATCTACCTTTCCACACTCTTTCATCCAAGTTACCCTGTTAGGTATAGAGTGTTGTTGTAAAGGTAACTCCAATTTTTCAACCATCGTGATACTAGCCAAGTTTAATATGTACTCCTTATCAATAGTCAGACTGCATATCTTACTACCCACAAAACATCGAGTTGGGAAAATGTGCCCCCAATCCCCATCCATCCTTTTATGTAGGCGCAATCAAGAAAACTCAAGAAAAAATTGGATTGGATGAAATTTCTAATGAGAATTCTTTTAATTCAAGAAAGTGATTCTTGAATTTTTGGATTGTAATGAACATAAACAGATTTTGAATTTTGGATAGATAATAGGATAATATCAACTTTCCAAATAAATCAAGTAAATTTTTTTTTGAACAATAACGATGTGAACAGTACCTCGTGAACAATAATTTTTTTGAATTGGTAATTCAACTACGAAACTGTTAAAAGAACGGAAGTTTATTTGGATGCTAGATTACCCCCAAAAATAACTTTTGACTCCTTTGAGACTTTCTGGATTAAAAACTCAAAATTTACGATGGACACGAAGAACAAAAACAAAAGACTCAAAAAAAAGAAGATAGAACCTGAATCTGGAGCCCAAGCTCAAATACAAAATGACACGAAACCGGGAACGGGATACACGTGGAAATCGCGGAATTAATTTGAAAATGTCGAGAAAGTCCGAATTCAGGATGTAGACGTTAGAATCTCGACCCGCAAATTATTAAACCAAACAACCAAACAAAAACGAAGTTTGAATCACCTCTTGATTACAAAACCAACAAATCTCGATTTGCGAACGCCACAAATGGTGCCTGATCTTTTGGTAAGTTCTAATGATTGAACGTTACAAATATAACAATATTTGATAAGTTTGATAGTTCATTCAAGAACCATTAAAGAGAAGTTCTTAATTTAATATTCATGACAAAATTGTCCTCTTTACAATGAAAGAAAATAACCTATTTATACTAAAATCCTAAAATTATAGTAAAAATGTAATTAAGAATTAAAAAATATGAAAACTTTCCAAAATTGAGAAATCCTAGTCAAAATAAGACTATTCCCGAAAAAGAAATTTCTCCTCTGTTTTTGAACTATACGGTCGCATAGAAGAGTTGTTGGCTGCCTGGAGTTCCCTGCCGGTTGACATGCGGTCACATGTCGTGGGACATTATGCGACCTTGTCTACATCAAGTCCTTCCAAATGGTTTCGGTTCTCGACTCAAACATCAAACAATAAGCTATCATTAATTTCTGTCTGAGAAATGATCATTTAACCTTATTGAATTAAGCTAATGATTAAGGATTATTTCATTGAGTTCACATAATCTAGACATTTTTTTGCAGATATATTCATTAAAATTGAGGAGAACAATTAATGCACAAAATATAATTTACATGCTTTGTGTAACAATTTGACAACTGGTGAGATTTTTTATGTGGTTTAGAGCAGCTGATCCTAAAAATTTGATGAATGCGGGAAGATACACGTCACACCAGGATTGTGACATAAAATGAGATTTATTAAAGAAGGCGAAGTTAAGGACTTGTATTGTCGTGTCTAATCTTGTCCAATTCCATTCAGCAATACGCAAAAAGCACAAGCTCGTTGTCGCACTGGATGATCAAGAAGCTTGAACGAAGGAAGATAAATTAATCGCTCGCTTTCAAATGGACTTTCTAAATTTAACTGAAGATCAATTTTCTGCCTCCTTTTGCTTCCATTCCAACCCTATGAATCTGCAAGGCGAATACCTAAGTTTATACTCCGAAATAGTCTCGAGTTTTGGTGACCAAACTTGATCCTTAGACCCCACCAATTGATTATAATGCTTCTGCAACTCCGGCGTGCTGCACAGAAAACTACCACCGGCCGGACTATCGGAATCTTCACCTGATCCATTCTCATTACCTTCTGAAAACAGTTCGATAAAAAATTCTGGCAAAACCTTGATCGAAACCCTACCGTTTGATCCCTTCAAGTACTCAAAAGGGCACCCCTTGAAACTCGCCGCAGCCCTTTTTGGCCGATTTCCTAAGGCGGCTAGAGTAGAAGCTGAAAGAACGTTAGATGGGAAGAAATCAATGGGAAGAACAAAGTAGGTTTGAGCAGTTATGAGCTCATCATCAATGGCCAGCGCAGGAATTGGTTGGCCTATGTAGAATGAGTCTGCATGGCATACCATATGATCCGGGAACTCGAACATAACCTCGCCGGCGACGAGTTTTTCTGTAAAAACTCTGCTGGCACCGCCGTGGAATATTAGCTTCACTGATGAACTTGAATCTGGTTTGCAACATGGGAAAATTGCATTTCCCATCTGAGAGAGAGAGAGAGAGAGAGTATGCAGTTGAGTTAATTATCTATACACGAAGAAAATTAAGCAATTCACATATACTGATATACACAAGTGGAAGGATTGACTTAGAGTAAGTCTGTGATTGTTTGAGTTGTAATAAAGGGTCGGTGGTCAGTGATGGTGGCTTTGAAATTAATCTGTGATGTTACATAAATTACACGCAGTTGTTCACCAAATTGATCGTCTAATTATGAAATGGCACTCTATTGACTTCATTACTCGATATTGTCTTCAGCAAAAGACGAAATAAGCCCATGTTTGATGGACATTATAAAGAGAAATTTGAGGGGGAAAAAAATGATGTTTTGAATAATGATTTTTTGGAGAATGTATGATTAAAAAGTATGAAAAACTTTTTTGTTTATGTGTAGAATAATTTATTGTGTGAATGTGTGGTCGAAATGAGAAATAAATAGTTTTAGTTTAAAGGGAGCCAAACATGGGTTAAATCAAGAAATACAACCAATCCATAAAAAGAAACTCGAAATAAAAACGTGCGAGATGAACTCGTGGATCGCCTTGTTTTCTTGTCTAGAAATATAGTGACAGGGCAACCGGCAACCTTATACATTTGTTTTCACCATCTTTGCGTTCGAGAAAATTTCCCGTGAACAAACTATTAGACCTTGTTTCATTGCCACATTTTTCATGGAAAGTGTCACCTTCGAGAAAAACGAATTCCACTTTGACCGTTTGATTGCAACATGGAAATGGAAACTAAATTCTAAGATATAACCAGTTTAAACTGTATTTCTTTGTTTTCATATAAAATGAATTTCTATGGATTTGGTTGATTTTTGTTTTCCAACTAACATGAAATTTAAATTCCTTTCCACCTTTGCCTATCAAACGGACCCTTATTGAAAGTGATTATTGTTCCTTTTTCATTATAGTTTTTTAGTTTCATAAGTTTGTTTGGTATGATGGTTTGTTTCTTAATCGTGTTTTCAAAAATGCTTTTTTTAGTTGTTTGTCGATTTTTTGTTATTTTAAAACGGTATTATTATGATCTATGAGTTTGTAGTTTGTAGGACGTGACACTTTGTTTCCAATTTCCATACATGCTACATTTACGGTGTTTAGTGGATTGTAAATTTTACAATTAGTGTGGACTAAACACTATACAAATGCATTTCTCCTTCCATACATACATACATACCTCAATGATGATAAATTATTTTGGACCCTACTTCGTGTACGGAAGTAGGGTTTTACAGACCGGTGCCAGATACATACAATGAAGGGGGTGGGTATTTTTATTTATTTTTTTCATTTTTTGGTACACCCGTGGGTATTTTTTTTTTCATTTTTTATTCCGGTGGACCCACACACATGTGAGAGGGTGTAAAACTTCTAGCAAAAAAATTATGTACACACGGTTTAATTCAATTATTTCTGAGGCAGCTTCCTAATATTTGTATTGAGACAATTTTAGAGTAATGTTTGAAGCATCAAGCATGAGTGAAATATGTAGCTCTAAAACTATATAAACTATGCATTAACTTAAGTGGTTTAGACTTAAGTAAGGCTAATTCTCTCTATGGCTAAGGAAAGAAGGCTGCTAAGTTAGCTTGACCCTCCATTCCAACTCGCGTTCGTTAGTTATTTTATTGCTTTTAATATCAATGATTAAGAAATGTTTGTCACGTTTGGCTGGTCAACAACTCATTAACAAAAATAGTTGAAAATTTTATCGTCTATGGCTCATAAAACTAAAAATATTGTTGAAAAGTCCGATTCATTCAATAATTGGTATGATATTTCACTTGCGGTTTACAATATTTTTATATAAAGTTCTACGTGTAAACAAAGAATCCACGACTTTTGTCCAATCAACATGAAAAATCGAAGATTTTTTAATAATGAAATTCATCAACATTTTGATACCTAACCATCTCTGCTCGCGAGCACATCACAATCGAAGGGATCTAGATTATCAAACAAAAGAAACACGATACTTATAGGATTAACATAAAGTACATTAATTAATCACTAGAAAAACTTGTACGCACGTCTTCTCCAATATTTGTTCTTAGTTATGTTTAATTTCTCGTCACAAGAAACGTTATCGTGCCCTAATAAATTCTGATTAAAAAGAAATGTAACGGTGAAGTCTATCGAGCTATAATTTTCCTATTTAAATAGCTTGCTATATTAATAAGAATAATAAATTTTGTTTGCACGTAACGATATATTTGTCAAAATAATTTTAAATAAATAAATTTGTCACGTTAAACTTTCCAAGAAGTACCATTGTTGTTGCATTTAATGTTAGCTGACCATTCTACTCGGAGCTCACATACACAAGTTAAACTATGAATTATAATCGAATTATTTTTGACTTGTCTGTGACGGACTTTAATTAAAAGTTACTTGATGGATAAGATAATAAATGATGAAAGGCCATCAAGTTGCCAATTCCACAACATTTGGTACACAAATTATTTGGTCAATTTTATCGTGTCACTCTTGCATTATTTGTCGTAGTGTTCGTCATTTTTTATTTAGTTGGGTTTTTGTTGATGTAGACTAATATATTACCATTATTTTTGGTAACATCTTAATGTCTTATTAAGTTGATCTTAGTTCGATATTGCGGCTATTTATAATTTCTTGCAAATTTAAATTTTCCAATAAACTCAATAAAAAATTTAAAAATGGCCCACAAAACTGAGCATTTGATTTAATTTAGTCGTTGTTTGACTCTCATTATTTTAAAATCATTTTCAAGTACATATTTTATGAAATTTACAATTTTTAAACCACAAATTGTATCAACTTTTATCAAAATCTACTAAAAATTAATTTCTTATCCAAACCAAACAAGGATTTACTTGGACTTAGATTTGAATCTATTGTTTTCAAAATTTATGATTTTGTACTACCAAAAAGAAGACATTTTTAAGCACAATCAAACATGGTTGTATAATAAGGATTTGATATTGATGTCTTAATTAAGACCTGTTTGAAGCTCATTTTGTGTAGAATAAAAATTTTCAAGAATAATGATTGATGTGAGAATGTATGGTGGAAAAGTGATGAAAAGTTTTTTATTTGTGTGTAATATTATTTTATGTGGAGAATGTGTGGTTGAAATGAAGAATGAGAAATTAATGAGTGTCAAACGGGGGCTAAATGACATAAAAATAAGTTAAGAATAGAGAGATTATTACCAATTGGAAAAATATCCTTGTACATATATATATATATATATATATATATATTTTTACAGAATGATTACAGATACTCACATGGAGGTGGGACCCATGTGAATTAAATATTGTAAAAAAAAAATGAACCCCACTTATTATGTGTATTTTGTAAGCTGTCTGTAAGTTTTTTTTTTTTTTACAAATATGTAGAAATAAAATGCTTTTAACATTTACTTAATGAACTATAATAATGTACCTAATCACAAGAGTTTGACACTTACCGTTCCATGCATATTCACGATGCAACAATATAGTTCAAAAATTTTCAAAGAGAGACGTAAAGTCGAACCTATAACATATTATTATAAAGAAACGATATAGCCTAGCAGGAATCTTCTAGTTGTAATATTATTTACCAAGTCAACATATTTCCATAGTATTTTTCTTGCTTTATTAAAGTAGAATTAAGGACACGAATCTCAGCTGAAAAATGAGTCTAATTTTGGTACCCAATAATTAATGAACAAATATATTTGTACCTAACATGTTACATAATTTTTGATCGAACTGACAAGTGGCGGCCCCCTATAGGGGAGCGCCTGTACCCACAAACGCTTCCCAGTTCCCAATAGAGGATCACCACTTCTCAATTCGATAAAAAATTATGTAACTTGTTAGGTACACGTAGCATACCCTTAATTAATTAGGTTGCAGGAATGACCTGCAATTTATTATTTAATATAATATTATAATGGAATTGAGATTGGTTGACTAATCAAACAAAAGAAATCTTAAATTATTCGATATTTTATTTTGTTGTTAGTATCAATTTATAATCTAAATTGTTGTTAATTGATTTTTTAATAAATAATTTTACACAATTATTATCATTAATTTCTTTTTTTTAACCTAATCTCTTTATGAACCGATTGAATGTTCTTGATCTCGAGATTTGTACGAGATAAGAATGTCTTGCACTGATAGGTAGCTGGTTGAAACTATCCAAATAGGCACAAGCCATGAGTAGGTAAGAAAATCGAACACACATGATGCTGGCCTGCCAGCAAATTGAAGTTAAATTGGTTTACCAACTACAAGAAAATTTTGAAGCAAAACCAATAATTTATTAACCGATTAAAAGAGTCAAAGAATGCTAACATCATGTTTTGTACGTAGTACTTGGCAACACGACAAAAGGATAACATGCAATTTTGGCTTCAGTTTGAGACGCATCATTTAGCCAGAAAAATGAAAAATATGACCGTTTGCCATCAAATTCAGCCCCTTTTTTGACTTCTTCTCTATAAGGTGAGGCCCAGCTACCGTGCAACGGTCATTTTTTATCATTCTCATGAGGTAGAATATGTGCTCCAAATAGGGGCTTAAAGTCTTTTTCTTCCTTAACCTTGTCCGGTTCAACACACAAAACACGCAATAAGAGTACACAAAATCTCGACTCAACGTATAAAAGTTTATCTATGTTAATACTGCATAACTATGTTCAATAAACAGCTAGTTCTGCAGCTCAATCACAATGGTTTACGTCCTTTTTAATATTCCTATTGATTTTAGGATATGGTAGCTGCTTTTTTTTTTTTTTTTTTAAATCCATGATATTTTCATCTCAGACACTGGATTTATACACCACTCTTTCCTTAATAGAGCTACATTTACTGAGGGAGAACAGAGCAAGAAGCAGGCCAGGGTGGGAAATCCTCCAGTTGGAGAATAGAGCAATGGATTCGCGATGTCGTGGACACTACAAAACATGAAAAAAATCAACTTCGCCACTTTATAAAAAGAAATAACATAACTAAACAACTTATAAGACCAAAAAATTGAGCAAACTCAAGCAGGCAAAAAATAGTGGAACTTAAAAGCTTCCTTCATGCAGGTAAAAAATAGCAGCTCAAACCGGCTAGCTAAAATTTATCATCAGGCACAAAACCCCATCTGCAGCATTTCTTCGTGGAACTTAAAAGCTTCCTTCATGTTTTCCTGTGAGACATGACCATTTATTAGTGATATGTATGTAGATCTATCAGGTATTATGGCCCTCTCAGTCATCTTGTTGTATATCATATTGGCTCCTTGCATTTGACCTAGTCTACAGAACCCATCAAGAACAACATTACAATGTAATTACATCAGGTAATAGACCTTCGCTTTCCATCCAGTTTATCAATCAAAAGCTTTGTTCATGTTCTCTTCTTTTCAAATCCATGGATAAGAGTTTTTTAAGTAATAGAACGAGGAAAAACTCCTTAGGACTTCATCTTCTTCAAAAAGTCATTCGCCTTTCCGGAATCACCTTTCCTGTAATAGCCTTGGTGAGAGGTACAAATCACTATAGTGGGCTGAATTCCTTTATCGACCATCTCACTCCACATCCTAAATGCATCAGATAGAAGATCATTACTACAGAATCCATTTATTAGAGCACTGTATGCAATACAGTTAGGATAAGTCATTTTCGAGATCATGTGAAATCCCTCAATTCTAGGGCTTTTCCCATTTCACCTGCTTTACAAAATCAATCAATTAAGGTAGTGTATTTAACCACAACAGGCTTGAGATTTATTTGAAACATAGATGTGAACAAAGTTAACGCTTTATTCATATTCCCAACCTTGCAATATCCATTTATTAGAGTTGTATAGGTGCAGAAGTCAGGAAATACACGCCTTTCCACCATCTCATTGAAAATTACATCTGCTTCACAAAGCATCTTTTCTTTGCACAAGCCATTCAAAATAGTATTGGAAGCCACCACATCCATGAGGCAACCGTTCTTCATCATTTCATCACATATCTTCATAGCATCTGGTATAGCACCAATTCTACAAAAGCCACCAATAAGTACAGTATAAACAATATTGTCAGGTAACAGACCACTGAACTTCATATCCTTAAAATACGCCATTGCTCTATCAAGATTCCCAATTCTTGAAATCAACCTGATAAGCGAGCTATAACTAACCAAATCTGGGACAGCACGCATGTGCTGCATCTCATTAAAAGTACCCTCAGCTTTCACCACATCATCCTTCCTACAACACTTGTATAACAACGCTGTTGTACAAGTAGCAGTGTCAGGATTCAACCCATTCTTCACCATCTCATTTAAAACTTCCTTTTTGCTCTCCCATTCCCATACTGTCCCTTCTTACACAAACCATTGACAATAGGATTGTAAGTCAGAAGACCGGGCTTCAGACCCTTATCTGCCATCAACTTCATCACCTCAAAATATTGTATGTCACAATATCAGCAAAAACCCTTCTTTCTTCCATTTCTGATAAAAAGTCCATTGATTTCTCAATTTTCCCATCTTTACAAAACACATTTAACGTATATACATTCAAATCCTTTCCACTATGTACCATCTCCATGTACGCGTCTCTTGCCAAATCAATCCATTCAATTTTTACAAGTCCTCCAAGAAGACTATTACACGCATTTAGAAAAACAAAATCATTCCTACGTTTTAATGCTTGAAATGCCTCCACGACATCCCTTAGCTTCCTAGCTTGCACACAAGTCTTGATAAACAATTCAAATACATATAAATCTGACCCACAGTTCCACAACTCTTCGATAAGTGCGTTTTTACACATTTATTTCGGTTTACAAACATGACTAATTGTTAATAAATATGTGAAATATAGCTTAATTCGATGTAATTTTTGTTTTGCAGGACAACAATGATGAATAGGTGGGAATTAGGAGAAAAAACGAAAAACGACTAAAATGAAGCAAAATCAAAATTTGAGGACTCAAGTGCAAATAATGAAAAGTTGTGTCGATCTCACGACGAAGATTTGAGAGTGTTGTGCATCAATTGGATGAGTAAAGAAGCCAAATGGATGAAATATGGTTGAAGTACTATCACATATCAACTTCCAACCAAAAAAGTTATGCTTCGAATTTTCAGTCTTAGTTTGAGATCCATTTTTGGCATAGAATACGTTCGAATTTGAAAACTCATACCTCTGGAAGATTTGTAGCCCTTTGAGTTAGTTTTTCAACACATTTTGAATCACTTCAATCGAATATTGAGAGAGAAAAATATAACCAAAATATTGAAAACTGTCTAATGAAAGAAATGTAACTATACAGCCACATAGTTATAAATCAATACGACTGCATAGTGCATTACATGACCAAAATTGATGGTTTGACTTCCTTCTATGCAACCGCATATAAATGTACTATGCGACTGCATAGTACAAGCTTTTGATTCTTTTTTTCAACTGAAACTCTACTTTAATAACAAGATCTTAGACATCCTATATACACCAAACTCGACCAGAACACGGGGGGAGACCTTCTTTTGACCTAAAAAAAAGATATTGTACAAGGGTTTTGAGAGAAGAAAAGAGGAAAAACGTGAAGATCAACTCAAAGAACATGAAAATTCAATTCAAGATTAATTGAGGTGATGTAGTTTCTTCTTTGTTTTTCTGATTTTCTTTCCTCCGCCATGCTAAGTTATACTTATCTATGCTAGGATTTACGATGAAACTTGTATTATGAATTTATGACTCGTGATTTTATTTTTGACATCCAATGCACGTTTTTAATTATTAAATGATTGACATGTATTTAATTTTTCCTATAATTACTTGATCAGTAATTGTATGAATATTGTGGCTTGTTTTACCCTTGAGAGATGGAAAATAAGTTAGACATAATGTCAATTGTCGTAGAGTTCAATAGATGATAGAACTATACCGCTATGCATTACGTGATATTTAATTATTCAAGAATCCATTAATGCATTTTTATATGTTCGCATCCATCATATAAATAGATCATATGTAAAAATAGGTTTAATTCCACTCGAGAGAGATTGTTAAACAAATTAGGAATATTGATCTTCATAATTAAATCGTGTCATTAAATTGAAAAATTCGAGTTAAAGAGGATTAATATAAGAGGATTCGGAATCATAGTTTTATCATCATATTTTCATAGCATTTGCATTTAATTTAAATCTTGCATTAATTTTAATTAATTTAGATCTTGTCTTTATAAGTAGATTATTTAATTCATTGAAAAAATCATAAATTCTTATTGTTTGGTTAATGTCGCGGTACTTAGAATTAAAACTAAATCAATCTCTGTGGGAACGATACTTGAACTCAAAAAGTCAACTTTATTAATTGTAACGAATCCTACACTTACAGTTGTTTTAATACAAAATATATTTTTGTGAGCACTCTCCACTAATGAATCCACAATCTTAGTTCTGGAAGCTCCACTCCTCCTAATCATCCTGAGAATCAAAGCCCGATCATCGGAAGTTCTTTAACTCCTAATTAATACATGTACTGCGGTGCTCAAAGACCGAAAAGACTGCTGGAAATTCGGGTAATTTAATGCAACAAAATCAATAAACCTCTGACCCATTTGCAAATTATTCCGACATTTAAGTAGTACTTTCGTAAAAATTGATGGGTTTAACTGCTATAATACACGGGTGTTAATAGACTGACCGTCCTTCAAAGCCCACAAAATCTTTTCAAGCATGGTCGCCTCGAAATTTTGGATGCATTGTACCACATTAAAATGGTGTCCATTTCATAAATTTTTACAAAAATATATTGAGAAAAATTATATTTCAATAATATTATATTATTGCAAAATTATGATATTTAAATACTATTTATTTGTTTAAATGTCGTAAATAAGAAAAATACATGTAACGTTCAAAAGCACATCCTAAACTTCATCGAAATTCATATGTTATGAATAAAGAACTATCCATGCCACTGAACACTTTGTACAATTCCATATGAGCAAGCATTGAAATCGGAAACATCAACTATCACGTGTAAACTTTGAAATGCAACAAATCATATAAAAATATTTATTCTCACATTTCTAAAAGCAAGCTCAGTAATTAAACTTTCATAATCAATATGTTCTAGCAAATCTTGTTTTATAGATATCAAAATTAGGACATTCAATTGTTCTTGTAACATAGTTGATTGTAAATAAGATTTTAATAACTTTAATTTTGCAAAACTTCTTTCGACAGATACAACAATTACATTAATTGTCAGTAATACTCTATAAGCAATAAATATATTCGAAAAACAATCCAATCTTTTCAAATAAGTCAATATATCAAAAGTTGTTTTTGTGTTTTCTGGTAAAATATGTTGTAAAATCTTTAACTTTTGAAACAAATCTTTGCCATCAAAATCGCAAAAAATTACATGTCTTATAACAATGTCAAAATGATTACAATATGCTTTCAAATTAGTATCATCCAATACGTTTAACTTGTCAGAAGAAAATAAAATCCAAATTTTTTTCATATGAATTGAATTGATCAAGTCTTTGTACAAGTGATCTAATTGCCTGATGTACTATATAAATGAAATAGTAGTTTATGAAAGAATCTAAGGCGATTGTGTGTCCTTTATAGTAATTATTGAAAACAGCCGGTCAATCTTAAATGCTAATTGCTGAATAGTAGTAGAATATAAATATTAAAATTAAAATGCTAAACTTGAATTAGTAGAAAATTTAATTTAATTATTTTAGGCACAATATATTTTTTTCAATCTGACATGTCACATTCTTATTGGTTCATTCGACCACCCGGGACGTGTTCCACCGTAGTAAAATCTCTTTTACCCGTAGATATTAAAATCACCTGCAGCAATTCATCCTACAATTGCTGGAATCAGAACTCTTCCTTTGCACGACTCATAACGTAATAAAGACAAAAGCGTTTTTTTTCGTTAAATAGGTGTAACTGTATATAAGCAAACGAGAAACTGAAACATGTAAACGCGTTATTCATCAAACCCCTCCAACCTCTCGTGAGTGTGCGACAATTTACACACACTGAAGGTGTCTCCGATCTGCGTGTACAACTGAAGATCGGTTCAGGGAGAGAGAAAGACAAACCATCATTTTCAAGGTTTTCTCTTCCTTCACATGTTATTACGTGCAAAATATTTATTTTTGTTTGGATTTTCTGGAAGAATCAAGGAAAATGGTCTTTGATTATGTTAATTAAAGTTTTAACAGTTATGTGGGTTTTGATAAGAAATGGGTTCTGGTGTACGAGCCTTTGATTTTGTTATTTGATTCCGACTTGTTCATTGCAGAAATCTCGGAAACTTGACTTCTTGCTTCTTTACAAATAAAGATTGTATTTTCCTCTGACTTACAAGAATTATGCTATTGCAAATTTTAATTCATTATACAATCTTGCTGCATATTATTTTTTTGTTTCTTATTATGCAGATTTTTAGTAAATTTTGATAAATGTCGATGAAACGCTGATTGAAAAGTTGGTCCAGTGGGGTTAAAATGACAATACCAAATAGGGGCTATATGAGAATCTGGAAAATTAAAGTTTGATTGCATGTTTTTTTTTTCTTTTTCTTTTGTTGAAAGAATTTGATTAGGATTGCGGGTTTACATGCTTATGCGTTGTAATTGGTTATTATATTTTTCCTTTGGAATGTGTGACAGCTTCTTTGAAGTGGACCGAAGGGTCAAACATTTGATAATTCTCTGCAATGAAGAATCATGAGCGTCTAGCTAACCTTGCCTTAGCAGGTATGATATGACACGCACAAGCATGGTATTTATCATGTTGCTCTTTCAATTTGATTTAACGACTAAGATCTTCTTTTTTTGTTAGGTTTTTTTTTCCCTTTCTGTGTGTTAAGGCTATGAGTTTTCGCCTGTTAAATAACTACAATTCACAGTTTCTCCCACCCAGTGCATTTCACTATGATTTAGTTTTATCATTTTACTTGGAGCTTTTTCTTTTGCTTGACATACTTTTCTCGTGTCTTGTTCTAAATTGTGTGTGAATGCTACAATGTGTATTTCTCTAACATATGCTCAAGTGCATACCATTAGAAGTTAGCACCTGTTGATACAGAACATAAAACATGATATACACTCCAATGTTGTAATTTTAATGGATGTTGCCATATGCCGTATAGGATCTTTTATGTGTGTATATTAGCGTGCTTGTGAGCATTCATTTTCAATTTGAAATTTAAATACTTGTGTACAACTGGATAAGTGTAAGATACCATTGATGTGGGATATAAGTTATATTTTCTTTATGGTCACATCTTAGTCATGTTTTGTTTATCTTGGTTGCAGGTTTGACTTTAACTCCATTGATTGTGAAGGTAGACCCGAACTTGAATGTTGTTTTGACAGCATGCCTAGCAGTATATGTAGGTTGCTACCGTTCTGTCAAGCCAACTCCACCTACAGTAAGTGGAGCATCTCACTGTGTTTCCAGCAGATTCATTGTTATTTTTGTGAATTTATGTTGACCTTTACTTAAATTGCACAATTGAATCTTTCAGGAGACTATGTCCAATGAGCATGCCATGCGGTTCCCCTTGGTTGGGAGTGCAGTACTGCTGTCATTGTTCTTGCTCTTTAAATTTCTGTCAAAAGACTTGGTTAATGCAGTATTAACATGCTACTTTTTCGTACTTGGGATTGTCGCTCTTTCGTAAGTCCATGTCGGCTATTCTATTATGGCCAGTTTACTTTGAATAACTTTTCATTAGACTATTGAAGAAATAAAATAATTATTAATCCATCTTACTCCTTTTATTACTTTTTGTAGGGCAACATTGTTACCCTCAATTAAACGTTTTTTGCCAAAACCTTGGAATGATGATGTCATAACCTGGAAGTTTCCATATTTTCAATGTACGAACTCACCAATTCTACGTATCTGATTCTTTTTAATTCAAGGATTGCGATCACATATTGCTCTTTAACGTATGCATTCATTTATTTGTCTTACCATCAAACACTCAATGAATAAGATGAGAAAAAAACTGGGGCTCATTCTCGTCACGATGAAATACCAGTAACATATTTTCTTTGCAGGATTGAAAGTACAATGATTTTCTTCTTTGATAATTATTGTTATCCATGCCTTGACGAGAACTTGTATTGGGCTTATCTGTAATGCTTGCATTACTAAAGGATGATATAAACTTTTGTCAAGAAAGGCAATTATAATGTAGAAGCTTCATTGTAGTTTATATCTTTACCTGCTATAAATTTTAATGTACAAGATGCAATGAATTCTTCTGTTAGTCACAGGTTTTTAGCCCTCTGATCCCCCCTCCTCTGGCTTGTGTTCTGGCATTCATACTTCTGTAGTTGGATTCATTTGCTATGTTCTGACATTACCAAGAAAATTTGCTGTATTAATGTTGAAACTTTGATTTTGGTCAAAATGAATACTGATTAAGTTGGACAACTGAGTTTGTACTTGTTGACCAATAATAATGAAAGTTTCAGCTTACTGTTTGATAATTTTGACACATATTGCTTGCAGTATGCAGAATGATATTTTTTTACACGTTTGTTGCACAGCTTTGGAGGTTGAGTTTACGAGATCACAGATTGTTGCTGCGATTCCTGGAACCTTCTTTTGTGCATGGTATGCTTCACAGAAGCATTGGTTGGCTAACAATATTTTGGGCATCGCTTTCTGCATTCAGGTTTGATATCATTACAATTATAACACTTACGTTTGTTCCTCTGGTATGTTTGTCATACAAACACACAAGTTTCACCATACAATGCTCTTAAGGTGTAAATGCTGCTTACAGCGGTATGTGCTGTCTTTAAATCTTATGCGTACATGTTAAATGTCAAATGCTTGCCTAAAACATGTTAATGAATTTCATACTCAATAAGTACATTTTGGTATTTGCATATAGAACTTAGGTTAGGTTTGGCATTGTTTAACTTTTTTGTTTAAGCTGGGTCATACTATTTATCCACGCATTTCATGGGACACATAACTTACTACCCACTTATGCATGTAAAATGTATATATAATAAGTTAATTATTTTATTTTCTATGGTTTGGGACAAAGTACTCATTGAATACTTTTACATGAATTTTTTAATTTTTTTTCTATATTGCAGGGAATTGAAATGCTTTCACTCGGCTCATTTAAGACTGGTGCCATCCTCTTGGTAAGAAAGGAATTTTGAGCTAGACACTCACTCAATATCACATAGCTCACAATCTTTGGCTTTTTTGGTTTTTCCCTGTATATTTCTTCTTACTATTGTTCTTTTATTTCTATTTTACTTGGATAGAAATGTTTTTGGCTGATTTCTTTTGGTGGCGATGTGCATGTTGGTTGAGGGAAAGGTGAAAGTGAATACATCAATAGCTTAGCCCCTATTTGGTTTTGATTATAATCAGATTTTTAGTAGATTTCGATTTTGATAAAAGTTGATGAAATGTGTGGTTGAAAAATTGATAAAATTTGTGGATCCTATGAAGCGTGTGGTTAAAAATGAATTTGGGGATCAAACAGGGCTTAAAGTTGTTTTGTTGAAAGGAGGAAAGAATAAACCAATGGCCCTTTTGATATTAGTTGGCATAAATGGGTCAGTGCGAATATGTGGATAGATAAGACAAGTACCTTTATACTTTTGGATTTTATGTTTCATGCTAGTTCAAGCAACATCTGGTTGTGCTTTATTAAATGCCTATCTTTACAAATTGCAGGCTGGGCTTTTCGTATACGACATATTCTGGGTCTTTTTCACTCCAGTAATGGTTAGCGTGGCTAAATCTTTTGATGCTCCGATAAAGGTTAGTACCTCTAGTTGATTAGTATGTCTACATAGCATGGTGAAGATTGAATATATCTTGCTTGATGTATCTAACACCCTTCTATAAAACTATAATTATGCTTCACTTTTTGCAGCTTTTGTTTCCTACATCAGATTCTGCTCGTCCATTTTCAATGCTTGGTCTTGGAGATATAGTGATTCCTGGTACCCACTTGACTAAAGTTCTATTTTCCGCCTGCTGTGGATGCATGTCGTGTGTGTGTGGACAATATGAATTTGGGTTGAGATTGTTTTTCATCCTTCTTTTAACGGTTTAAATATACAGGTGGTCACTAAATTTGTAGGAAATTCCATGTCGGTCAAATTGGTAATTGAGTTGAGTCATTTGTCAACTAGGTGCTACGTTTGCTTTTATGTTCGTCAAACTAACAGACATGGAATGTTTCAAATTGTAATAAATGATTACATTTGGTGAGTCAACTTAATGAAGTTCAATTCTAGTGCTCAACTTGGAACAGAATGAAGTTTAGTAACTAACAAGAAATTTCTCTAAAGTTTAATGACCAATAATGTCTTTAGTCCTTCTTTTAGTATACAGTATGTATTTTGTCCATCTCTATTTTATACTCGTTGGATATGGGGTCCATGAATTTTCTTTCCTTTCACGTTAGGTTTTCACAGTAGATGCACAATCCTTATATATAGTCATGTCCACTTGAATAAAATTTCGAGGTTTACCTGGACTTTCAGGCATCTTTGTAGCACTGGCACTACGATTCGATGTTTCCAGAGGGAAAGAAAGCCAATACTTCAAGAGTGCTTTTCTAGGATACACAGTTGGTTTGGTGCTCACAATCGTTGTCATGAACTGGTTTCAAGCTGCACAGGTGAGTATCTAGAATATGTTCTTTCAATTTTATTTTATTTTCATAAAAGATTAAATTGAATAAATTATCTCCACAAGTTATTTTTATATCTCCAGTATTTTAATTTTCTTCATAACATATGCTCTGTCTTTTTTCCAGCCTGCACTATTGTACATAGTACCAGCTGTCATTGGATTTTTGGCTGTGCATTGCATATGTAACGGTGAAATCAAACCTGTAAGCCTTCCATTTGAATTGCAAGCATATTAATTTTCAGTTTAACTAATTTTCTTATTTGTTTATCTTCGAAAGGAATTCATTATGAAATGCTATTGTTTATTTTTTAACAAGTGAGAAAATCATGGCAAAATGAAAACTACCCCTTGCTAGCATAAGAATCAAGTGCAGCCTGGTTGTCCTTTGGCTGTCACATAACTGTCGAAAATATAAATATCATTTGCGCGGTTCAAAATTCCTATTCCAGTATTTGAAAATGACCCTAAGCTGGAATAGACATTGCGAGCTGTATATATCTCCAGCCATACTAATCCTCTACAAACTCCATATTTAAACATGCGATATTTCTTTACTTTAGATAAAACCCATCATCCATGGTCAATTTCTTTACACTGGTGCCCCTGCCTGCCAACCTCCTGAATTACACTATTTCATTAAGACCAAATCCCACCGTAAACATTTTATGACTTCTCTTTCAAACTTGCTGCGGTGAAATTGTCGGCCTGGAGCTTGTTTTCAACTGAATAATATAATTCTTCCCCAGAAAAGTGAAAACAAGGATCTGTATTTGTTGTATATTGGTGCATTTCTTTAATCTTTGAAATGATTATGTATGTAATAATAATCTAGAAACAGTTGGGAATTTGACGCGCATAATTTTTTTAGTGAATGGTCCTTGAGACATTACCTATGGCTCCCTTCTTCCCACTGTTCTTTTGCTATACCAATTCCATATTACAGCCCTTTAATTTTTTTTTTTTAAATTATCATATACATTTTTAGCTTACAAAAAGCTGATCTTTTATGGGTAGCTTTGCAGATGTATAACCTGTTGGTTGATTTGTTACTGAGCAATTTGTTGTTCTATGCAGTTGTTGGAGTTTGATGAGTCTAAAACTCCCAGCTCCGAAGAAGCTGATGCTTTAAAATCGAGCAAAAAAGAAGAGTGAGATGGACGCCTTGGACAAGAACTCCAAGGATTCATGAACACCAGTTCCACCTTATGAACAAGCTGATTGTTGTACAAGAATTTTTGACTTGGCATTAATATCAGTAGCCCCTTACAATCAATTCTAAGATTTTGTAATGCTCATCCATTCAGATATATGCTTCAATTTTGCTTGCTTTGCCTGGGGGTATTCATTAGGCTTTGATCACAAACTAGCTTCATGTTGCACCTTATTTCTAGTTTTATGGGAACTTGGATTGTTCTGTCTAGGGTGAATATGATGAGCTAAATTGTGTTGCAAGCTTTAATTTATAAATTTTAATGAATTGAAGCAAGGGGCATTTTGCAGAATATTTTGGGCCCGTTTGGTGGTGCTTTTTAAAAGTCAGAAACATGCTCATACGACAAACTATTTTTGAACTATGTTTGGGTAATTATTGGAGAGTGCTTTGTAATACTAGACGGTTTTTAGAGGAAGTTGACTTAGGATAGTTTTCTCAGAAATAGAAACAATAGCCCTGCTAAATTGGCCTCTACACTATAAAAAACTTTTAATTTTCATATTAATAATTCAAAGTAAATCTATGTTTGTTAATGAGATTCAATCAAGTGTAATTTAAGTTAAATTTGAAAATTAAATGAATGAAAAGATGGAAGTAGATATTACAGTTTAGTTAGTTGAGCTTCAAAATCATATATTTGGCTTGAAAAATGGTTTTGACGGAGCATTTTAACCTTTTTTGGCTATACAGTTATCCCATATTGAAAGTTTATGAAAACACTTGAAAGAAGTGCATCTCTAATATCACTATCTTACATTGAAAGTTTATTAAATTATTTGTGAGAAGTGCATCTATAAAAGAGCATACCATCCAAAATTCATTTATGGGCATTTGATAATTGCAGTGTGTTAGGAATATTGGGCATAACTCCACCTAATAAAACCGACTTATTAGGGGAGGATTGCCCTCATCTTATTAAATAGATCATTTATATTTTTCCAAGTAATGTGAGATTCTAATACGCCCCTTCACGCACAGCGTGGACCATGCCAAACAATTGTAAACAAATCGATATTGGGTGGCACCCAACATTGCATAATTGGGCCTAGCTCTGATACCATGTTAAGAATATTGGGCCTAACTCCACATAATAAAACCGGCTTATTAGGGGAGGATTGCCCTCATCTTATTAAGTGAATCATTTATATTTTTCCAAACAATGTGAGATTCTAATACAGTGTATGAGGCCATTAATAAAAAAAGTTAAAAAAATTTAAATTAAAAATTGGTAAAATTGCCACCGGGTCTATCATGGTTAGCTTCGATATTCCTTGCAGTGTACCAAATCCAATGAGAATGATAACTGACAATGTTCCTTCACCTCCATGGAATACATACTTGTGGAGATTGGGGTGAGGTTTCAAATTTCGAATTGAAGTTTGCAAAATAGAAAGTAGAGGCCTCTCATTAGAAACTGGTAATATAAAATAAGAACTATTACTTGACTTTGGAAGAGCATTTAATGCTACCACAATTCTTTGCAACTCAGTGTTTAAGGCCAGCTCCTCTTTTTCCTTCCCAAGATGCTCACTAATGATAGCTTTCCATTCATTTTTAGCATCAAATTCAAAAACATCACGTGCCATTTTTTCTTGGTAATTAACAAAATTTTAGATTATATTTATTCGTGGTGCACTACTATTCTATTCAACTCAAGGTAAGTGCATCTTTCTCAATAGACAGTAACAGGATATAACATTTTCCCATGCAAGCATTTCAAACAAAACCAACTTTTTCTTTACATCAGTGAAATTCTAAAAAGACATCACATCAAATATAAATAACTTTGTATAGACAAGAGCAAAACCAGATGGATTTTCTTGGTAATTACAGTTCCTAAAAGAACTTGCTAATCTTACGACAGTGATAAAATGTTGAACTGTACAAACTTCCAGTATGACGTTCAAATACTAAACTGCAGGGTTCTCTCCTAACGACTACCATTTGGACTCGTTTCTGCACTTTCAACATCTTCGCTAACACTAGATGGCTTCTTCACAGCAGACCTAAAACATACAATTGTGCTCAGTGAAAGCAAAAAATATAGCAATAGTAGCTATTGGTGCACATTAGCTCACATCCAAAGAATGGTTATTTATCATTCTAGAATGCAAATGGTATATTTGAGAACTAAGAAAAATCACTGTTGTAAATGAAAATCTCTTTCTCAAACTATGTGCCAAGAGCCCGTCTGACGATGTGATCACCATATTATGCAATAATATCTTACAGGAATCCTCACAAAAACATGTACAGCCGGCAGCTAGATTTAGGATAATGTATCAGTTTAACCTCATAACATGATGTGCCCACGGTTGGTTATCTAGCACTGATGATCCCTTCACATGCAGCTGAAGAAATTCACCCTTCACTCTTTTTGCAGCCTAATTGTAAAGAAAAATATAGAGAATAAAAAAAATAATAATAATAAAATATATATAGCATTATAGCAAAATGTTAAGAGTGGAGTATTGGTGTGAGCACAAACTTACTCTTATTTCATTCTTCAGGGACGTCTTTACTCGAACTGGCTCACAATTGTCATTCACTACCCTCGTTTCTCCAAAATCCATGCCACTCTACACATCGTTGTCAAGCACAAAAATATCAGCACCAGAGTAAAAACTCGCAACTGATTACAGGAATATGCAAGTGAAAAGTAGACCTTAATAATTCGCTGAGAAAGCCCTCTCTCCCTATTATAGTGATATTCTCTGCCTTTTATTGTCAAATTTGAAGACTCGTGCTCAATGTAATCATGTTGGCCAGATACAGAATCCTCATGTAGCTTCATTTGGTGGTCGTCCCTGCTCTTGAAACCTGGTCTCTCTCTTGCAAAATCCTCAGAAAAGCCCTCGGGACAATAATCACCGCGATCGGACAAATTTGGCTTCAGCCCAAATTTTTGCTGCAAGTTATTTCCGGGAATATCAGACCAATGCCGCATTTTGAAACCGGTTCTATCCACATTAGAGGAACGAGAGACTGTGTTGGAACTGTATTCATATCCCTGTTAGGACATTAGAACAAAATGAGATACAATTAACTAGAAGTGAAAATGAAATAAACTATCATGTTTATGCATTATAAGGACAAAGGGAGACTTGGTAGCTATTGCACAAGCCATACTACAGCTCGTCAGCTGTAATATTAGATTGATGGCTAGCCTAGGAACTTCCAGAAAGAAACAAATGTTCATGTCTCTCTAATGGCATGTTTGGTAAGGAGAATTAGATACTACTGAACAATTTTAAGAAAGAAAAAAAACAAACAAACTTGTTTATTGTTATTGGCTATCAAGATCAGATATTTAGCCCCTGTTTGATCTCCATTATTCAAAAATATTTTGTAAGTAAACCCAAAACTTTATCTTACTTTTTAACCACACATTTTTCAAAAATTCACTATTACGAAACTCATTTTCAACATATAATGGGGCTCAAACATAGGCTTAGTACCAGGCATGCACTTAGTACACTAAGGTAAATGAACGTGAATTTGGCAGTCTTGTTAAGTTATTTGAAACTTTAATACCATTAATCTGAAATGAACAAGATCGACCTCTATCATCAGGGAAGGTATGGTCGAAATTTGCAGCGACATACAACCACAGAACATGGGAAAATATACGATGAGCTCAATAAAAATAAATAAAAAAAAACCAATTAGCTGTTCGCCATAGCATGTTGAGAAAGCAATATTTCCATGTTGTCCATAATAATCAGATAAAAAATCCCACAAGGGAAAAAAATCAGATCAGTCCCCTGACATTGTCATCTCAACTGTAATTGCACTGCCACTGTCGCCTCACGATTCATCCAGGCAGAAAGCAGGAAGCCTAGAAAGCTCTAGAGCCAATGAAAAAGGTATAGTGATTCAACAAAACTTCTAGAGCCTTGAGAGCTGGAAGCCCAGAAACTTCTAGTGTTTAATAACTCAATGCAAGACCGGTATAGTGATGCAAGCTACTCAAGGCTAAACAGAGAACCAATGCATTTAGAGATGACAAAGACTAAGTGCACATGTGAAGCTCATTAGCAATCAATTAACTGTATACTGTATTGTCACACTCCATTTGAAATTCTTAATTTCAAAGACACACTAGTAAACGTTCCTAAACAAAAATACAGTATCAGACATTTCAACAGTAGAAAAGGTCCATGAAATCCATTCACCTTGCCAAAATTAGGATGCCTCTGGATTTTTGAATCATCAGGTGATGCTTGCAGAACAGGTTCTACATCATAGTAAGGTTCTGACAAGTATTTCACATTAAAAAAGGAGAGTCAGAAAACCACGATGAATGAGATCAAAGTAGATCGGATTCGCAATTGGACCTCACATCTGTAAAGGGAAAAAAGAAAATCCCAGGCCAGAATATACTGGCACGGCAAGATATACAAATCCGACCAAAAGGGAAATCTCCCAATCATTCGCTTGATCTAGTTCCACTACATTGGAAAGTTCTATCAGTTGAAGAAACTTTACGTGCAGCTCCACTTCAAACCCCCCCTCCCTTTCAACTCCTTCATGCATTGCAATGAACTTGTTGGCACATATACATATCATCAGTCATCTGATTTTATTAGAAAACTAATAGCAGTTTCAACATTCAATACAAAATTTTGACAAAGTTCACAGTAAATTCCATTTCTTCTACAATAGAGAAAGAATAATATAAGCCATTTATCTTCTGAAAAACAAATTCTCTTTCTGAAGTACACGTCCAACTCTTGCTGAAATAGAAAATTAAAAAAGAAATAGTACACACGCGAGGGAAAGGGAATTTTTTATTTCTTTTTTTCATAAAGAAAACTGTAATGTGTATTGTTGTGGTATATCATAAACTGAAGGGTGTAGAAATAGATAAATACAACTATTCTAACTCACCATTAACAGGATCCTGCATTGAGGACTCAAATGCACCAAATGGAAGTGGCTCAAATTCAATACCAAGTGGTGGACCATCCTCCCGATGTTGCGTCCCTAGCTGCCTCTTAACAGCAGTTATAGCAGGGTTTTCAACCTGATCCTTCACTTTCAAGTAACCAGATGGGCCAGGCCTGGCTTTTACATGCTTGGCATCCACAGGAATCTTTGGTTTTAGGTACCTTGAGGTTGCCATATCAGAAGGATCCCTGTTATGATGGGAAGAAATGTTCCTTAACAAAGAACTACTTCCTGAAGATGCATCATCCGTAGGATCATAGTTTCCAGTATAGTGACTGCCACGCTCATAAGTAAGCTCTGCAGCAGAAAATTCTTGGACGGTTAACCTCCCACTTTCAACTTCCCTGGTATCAGAATTCCTATCATCTCCCTGCTTTGTGCTGCCACAGGAATCTTGCCTATGTCCACTGCCCCGGTCCTGTATACCTCTGCTTGAATGATCCTGTCTTCCAAATTCATAGGTTTTTTCATTTGACAACCTCTTGTCTTTCAACCTTCTATGACAAAACCACCCAGAAATTTGCTTTTCCGTCAATCCTGTTGACTCGGCAAGTTGTAATTTTATCGATTCTGTAGGATATTTGTGTTCTGGGAGAAAGGTAACAAGTTATTCTTAGAAATCACGTCTGAGGATGATATATAATAGGAAGACAGGAGACAAGAAGAAGAGTAAGTTTACCATTATAAAGTTTCTCCAAAGCTTCAACCTGAGCACGCGTCTTGACTTTCCTTTTCTTATTATTCTCGGGAAGAGCTTTATCATCCTCCGAATGCATGTTGTACAATTCTAAACCATTAACAATGGAGAACAATGGAAGTAAGTCCCAAAATTATCTGCTACAGGGGGAATAAAAATAAATGTGCAGAATGGTGGTCAACAGTTTGCTTGGAGTAATAGACCTACCATATAAAAATGGTGCAAGCTACCAAGATTTAATGATTTCAAGGTTGAGCTTAGGACTAATCCCAACACCCATCGACACACATACTCAAATCAACAAATTAAAAGCCCATTTTCATAAAGTTGTCTCACATTTGTTTTGACTAGAAGCAAAGATAACAAACGATATTCTCTGAACGTGAAGGAAAGTTTTCATTAAAAGAAACATGTTGCTATACTCAAAACCAAAGGCTAAAATCCAAATTCATTTACATATGACAGCAGTAAGTGATGATTCCAAGACACGTGCACCATCAAGAATAGTTGTATGTGGATTTATGGTATATAACATTAGAATTGAAGTACATTGCATATCTTCCAAAATACCTAGATATGTGTCATGTCGTATTTTGTTTAAAGGAGAATAATTTACGTGTTGTCTTTGCTCACTCACACATCATATTGTTCCATTGTACGTAAGCTCAAAAAGCATGTACTGTCCTTCAAAGGTAATGATGTAAAATATTATAACAATATTTTTGCCAATAAGAAACCAATCAAATAAATTCTGGAATCCCGTGCATGATTTTGACCTTATGTCCACAAGCTCAAAGTATTATCAAGTAGTAACTTTTCTTATTGCAGTACCGACTAGAAGGCCAAAAGGGCTGACTAATTACTAACAATCCTTTCGACAATCCAAAAAGTTTTCTACCATAAAAGCATATCCTAACGGGCAAAACATTGACATTGAATTCAAAGATAAAAATGATAGGCGTGCACGAGAAAGAAACTAAAACCTTAATTGAATAATTTGCAAGCACTAGATGGTAAATCCCTAATTGAATCAATAAAATGAAAAACGGTTAAATCTCTGCAAGTGCCAAAGTATTTTCTACCATAAAAGCATATCCTAATGGGCATGACATTGACATTGAATTCAAAGATAAAAATGATAGGCGTACACGAGAAAGTAACTAAAACCCTAATTGAATAATTTGCGAGCACTAGATGGTAAATCCCTAATTGAATCAATAAAATGAAAAACGGTTAAACCTCTGCAAGTGCCAGCTCTGTTACATCAGCGACTATAAGTACCTACATTTTATCTAGTAGCATAGCTTGAGCTCTATTGTCATATAGAGACAATGATCAGCAATTAATATACAGATGATGATCAAGAATCCTCCATTGACTTGTTTTCATGATAAATTATTGTGGCAGATTTAGCTTTCATAACTATACACATGCAGATAATAATATCAATTTCCCAATTGGTTCATCGTATTCCATGCCATTTCCCAAATACATCATTAATTCATTCTTCTTGCAAGGCAATACAGATTAATCCTCCACATATATGCAACGACTTCAACAATAACACCTGAATATCTTGCATGTTCCAAAAATTCGCAAAGGTACAATCATAAAACACAGCGGTATATTGTGCCTCAAATATTATACCTAGCTCTCATCTACCTTCTATGGCACCATCAATTCCCATATCCACACTATGATATACAAGTATCTGTGTGTGTTCATACGATCAAATTTCTAAAATTCGAATAAAATAAAATGGAAGACATATAACAACGAAGTCCCATATATAAAAATCAAAGCCTGGACTTGATTTGCACAGAATGCCAACAAAAATATTATCAAAAACAAACTCAATAAACAAATAACCCCAAATCCAGAATTCCCAATTGCATCAAAATCTGAAAAATGAACGCATCATCACAAGTCAACCATGATCGCAAACGAAAAGATTGGATTACAAATCCATACCTTCTTCCATGATGTTTCTGTGTAGTTTTTCCTTGGTTTTTTACTTATCAATTATCCCTTCAACATTTTATTTCAACCCACAATCGGCGTAGAATTCAAGAAATCCTAGATCAGAGAAAAAAAATGAATCTTGGTGGGTTGCATCAGATCTTAAATTGATGAACATCAAAACGGAAGGCCCATATGAGAGAGAGAAGGCCAAAGAGAGATTTTTGTTTCTTGGTCAAGAGAGAATTGAATTCTGTCCTGTGTATAAATATTCTTGGTGTCGATTTGCATTTTTTTGCTTGGAATTTCATTCTTTTCTATTTTGTTTTGTTATGATTTTGATTTCTGATTCATCTATTTTGTTTGCTTGTCAATCAATTACTGTTAATATTAACCATTTTTCCCCCTTCCCTTGATCAATACTAATTCAGTAAATCCTACAGGAAAAAGCGATTCTGCTGTTCTTCAGCCTTCTTTAATAATCAATTAACCATGTTAATTAATTTTTTAAGATTTTAAGTATGTGTCAATTAACAAATTCTCATTCTTTATTTTTCAGGAATTTTCATTTTTTTTTAATTTTCTAAATTTGTTTATTCTACACTATTTTATATGTATAATTCATGGGTATAAGAGATGGAGTTATGGAGTTTCATTTGTGATTTCATATATAAATTAATGTTGGAAATCGGGTATGAAAATGTAAAATTATAAATATTATAAATAACGTTTTAATTCTCGGTGATTCACTTGTAAATTTAGGCCTCATTTGGTAGGGATTAAAATCCAATTAAAATTGAAAATATGACTGTTATTGGGTCTCACTCGCATAATAAAAATTTATAATAACAGCTAATTTTTCAATTTTAATCTGATTTTAATCTCTACCGAACGAGCCCTTAAAGAAATATGCATATGTTGATCCCAAAATCAAGCACACGTTAAAGTACTCGACAATTGGAACAAGGCGTGGTGGTGGTGCCTCCAACATATGAAATTACTCAATTCAATTTCATGGTGAAGTGTGGAAAGAGAAATGGACATTTTTTTAAGGATTAATCCATTCGTACGGGAGTTTACACCTCCCCGTTTACACTCCCCTCGCAGGAGGGGAGGGGCCCATGATAAATTAAATAATCGTGGCCACCCTATTGTGAAGGGAGCAGGTGGAGCCGAGTACATGTGGGTGTACGTGTAGCAAAACCCTTTTTTTTTTTATAGGTAAAAGCTCTGTTTGACAACTATTATTTCAAAAGAATAATTCTGGTTATACAACTTTGAATTACAACAATGGATGACAACCTTTCACAAGGGTTGCCAAACAAGAGTGTGTAGTTGGAAAATCCTAATGGCGTTTCGCTGATCACCCATCATTTTCCCCTTCTTGCTTCTAGTTGTAATGTAGGTGTTAATATACTCTAGTTCTTGCAATGATTAAGCGTGTCGGAAGCCACAACACTATCGCGTCTTAAAACGGGGAGAGATTTCTCTCTCCATTATTTGCATAAAAAGATGCATAATGTTTATTTTGTACTCTAAAAATGAGCTATATCTTGAAAACTTAAGCTCCGATAATGTTTATTTGTACTCTTGACTCAAAATTCTCTTGATTGATATTCATCCTTCTATTAGAGCTCAAGGCTTGAAGATCTATATTTTAGGGGTTCGAATATATGAACATCTTCCATGTTATATTACTGTTTTTTAATGGAAACTATAAAGTAGGATACCTCATTAGGAAATTTCCATTGTTACTGAAGAAAATCTTTAGGAGTTACGACTCACATGGCACGTGCAAATAAAACTTGTAACTAATTCAATATATCAATTGGAAAGGGAAATGTTTTTTGGACCACAAATGGCAAATTTTTTTTGATTGAATCTTGATGAAACAATACATCAATGAGAAGTTAATTCGATAAGTTTTGCGACTTTTTTTCTATTATAAAGAAGAAAGAAGTTCAAATTCATCTTTATTGAAAAATCAAAGAAAAAGTCTCTTCATTAGGAGTCATAAAGAACCTGCTATGAAAAAAGAATAGGAACAAAGAAAGATGACTTGAATCTATAAATTGATTCTTTTTTTTTTCCGCAATTATTTTTTGAACCGTATGCGTCAAAAGGTGCATGTACAATTATTTTTTGACGAATCAATGTTCATATTTTATTAAACAATGTCTCTCGAGTAATGTTAAACCTACTTTTATATATGACACAATTATATTTCTATGATTGATATGAACATATAAAAGTACACAATTTTTTATGAACACTTAAAGATTCACATAAGGCATAACGTTATATTTTTATGACAATTTATACAAGTCGAACCTATTTTTCTTTTTCCGAATGCATAAAAAAAGTCACCAAATTCACACAACTACTATGTACAATAATTGTGGAGAAAAGAAAATCACATAAATCATTCAATATTCAAAAACATGTTTTTAATATCAAACATATAAAATGAAAGATTAAAACTCATAATGCATGGTTAATCGTTCTCCTAGCATAAAGAAAACCAACCTAGCATGTTATGAAGAATAAAACAAAAGAAATATTAAAGAATCGACACCACCCAAATAATGCTTGAATTGAGTTTTCAAGTTTTGGAATCGATCTTCGTGTTCTTGCCTCTTTGCTCCCAAAATCTCTTAGAATATGTTATAATGCGTGATGGTTACTTTTGGACGACCCTAGGTCTTTAAAAGACATTCCAAAATTTGTTTCTATAAGAGTTGTAATCAATAGAAACAAATTAGGAAATCAGAAATTTTTCTCTGATTTAGCCTGAGCGGCACCCAGTAGAAAATGAGACGGCCGTCCAGGTATAAAAATTGGATCATGTTATTGAAGTCTAGGGTTGGGCGGCCGCCCAACCACTATAACTGGGTGGCTGCCCAGTTATAAAAATTTCACTAATTTTCCTTTCAGACATTTCTTCATTTTTTTTTTCCATTTTGGTCATTCACATCAAATTACTTTAATTTCAGTGCTTCAATTTTTATTCAAATGCATATTATCCCTCAAAATTCAATCAAATGGGCAATTGATCCTTCTTTCTTATCTAATTGCTTAGAAATGAATCAAAAATTGAAATAAAATTAAATTAACCTAAGTTAAGTAAAATTTAATACTAAAATGACACAATTCTTAATAATATGGCTCGAATAAGTGCAAAAAAATGCACTTATCAGCCATCCAAGCCCACCCTCCACATCATTATCTTACATGGCCCATTCGAGGACCTTGTGTAGTCGAAGTGATACGCTCAGTCAAACTCCTATGTAGAGGCCGAATTGTCCATGGACGAAGTGAGGTGATGCAACATGTCGTAGCACCAATTCGAAGCGAACAATCGGGCATGAGGCACCTCCCCTATGATTTAGTGAGAAGCAAGCAGAAGAATGGTGGGCAGAAAACTGGGCAAGAACATATGAACTCTACAATGTACAGAAGGTTGAGAAGTCGAGCGTTAAGATAGGAAGTGAGAACTTGGTGCATTTGACACATTGCATACTGTGTGTGTATGTGTGTTTTTTTTTTTTTCCCCTCTCAATATATTTCCGCGCCAGTCACAGGGAAGATCTTATCTGTCGAAGGCTTGACATTCATCTTTCAGAAATTGGCAGTTGAGGTTTCTTCCTGTTTTCATTACTTGCAATTGTTGAACATTCCAGCAGTAACATAATCAATGGTAGGAAAACATTAAAAACAGTAACATAACCGAAGAAAGAATCTGGTTATTAAACAATTTGTACGTAATGCACAAGTAGCTTATTATAACTACTACAAAATTTTACAGATGCGAAAACTGCAAATATAGGCAGATAACATGTCCAAGGCATAAGACACACTGTAAATCATTTCTTGCGAGCTGCTGCCACTGCTGCTGCGATGCCACCAGCCAAAACTCCAACTGCAGTTGCAGCAATGCCGATGCCAATTGCTCCATCTGCATAATAAAGAATCGCATAGACAAATTAATTTCTAGCGTTTTCATAGAACAACCATGCTATAAGTACATAATTTTTTACCTAATGTGTTACCGATTTGACAAGTGACGACCTCCTATTGGGGGCGCAATAGGAGGTCGCCACTTGGGTAAAAAATTATGTACAACAAGAATAGTTCTTCATAGAATGTAAAGTAGGGAAGATTGGATAAAGTTGCATGATGTTAAGGGGAAAAAAGCTAAAATCTTGTTCATTTATAGTTGTCCAATCTTTGTCAGTGTACCAAACATGCATTCAATGTACACAAATGCACGCGTGTTGGTGTTCAAATACATGCTCCGGGGATATTAAATATTGACAAATAAGTGAAGTTCAAGTTACCCTTTTTGATTTTATCTTCAATCGCTTTCTTTAGGCTCAAGGCCTGCCTCCAGTCAGGTGCTACCTACAAATTGATACCCACTTTAGCATGCAAACTTAACAGATGAATGTAACAAAAAACTGATTGGAATTTCCTTTCTCAAAATTCCAACAGTTCTTAGAGATAAACCTTAAGAAAAAAAGAGAGTAATAATAAGACCTCTAAACAACGCTCAACAAGCTGCCTGCTTCTTGAATAATCTCCACTCCTGTAGTATCCAACAGCAAGAAGATAGAGATTTTCCCTAACTTGCAGTGGGCTGCTGCTGCTGCCAGCCAAGGAAGCTGCAAAAAAGAACCTCTATAGTCACGAAAAATATCAACTAGTTTACCATTCACAAATCACACACACACAGGAGAGAGAGAGAGATCCTTGTCCACTGGTTACACCTTCAAGCATTGCTATCCCACGTTGGACGTCCTCTGCCCTTTTTGAGTGAATGAGAGCCCAAGACAATCGCATGATGCATTCACTTTTAAGTTCATCAGAGGAACCTTTCTCAGCATCAGCAACCTCACGTTCACAACCCTGAAGATGCATAATTTTCAGAAACATGCTAAAAAAATGAGGAAAATGTCAAAAGGAACAAGTGGATGTTGAAGAGCTAAAAGTCTACAGTGCAAGATAATATGCAATTAAACACCCATCATACCATAACAAAGTGCATTTACATTTATATCATTCGACAAAACACATAGCCGTATATATATATGATGAGATCTGCTTGATAAATATTTCAAACTATTAAATGATCGTTTATTTTCAATGTTCAAGTTCCAACCTATGCAGACGCCTGAAAAGATTTTAAAATAGCATGAATTTAGCAACTCAATTCTGCACATATCAACCATATAATGCATGTCCTAAAAAATCTGGCAATCTTTTCGATCGAATGAGAAAATACAGAGAAAGTTGAAGGGTAATCATATCTGAAATTTGATATTCTATTCTTTTCTAATAATTAATTTCTGCAGTAACTAGTTTATTGGATACCTATGCGTAGACAATTGAGGAATTTATCGCCATGTTCATTTTAACCACACATTTTGACCCACAACTTTAATCAACTTTTCAACCACATTTTATCAATTTTTATCAAAATACCAAATATCTGACTTTTTAGATAAACCAAACTGGAGTATTATATCTATCCTGTCCATGGCCTCTGTTCATTACCATTTGCTTCACATTTTGATTTTTCTTACGAATCAAACGCAAATGAACCACATAACAAGATCTTCATTTACTTAGTTCTTAAAATTTCAAAACACAGCAGACTCCATCATCTAACGAGCTAATGACAGGAATAAAACACAAAACCAAAGAATCTCTAAACCTAAACCCTAATTCTAGTCACAATTAATCCCTATAATCCAAGAGTCTATACTCACATACATAAATAAAAGAATTCACAAACTTAAAACCATAGCTTTAATGAGAATTCATCCCTAAAACCCACAGGCTATACAACATATATGTACTTACAGCGATGATGTCAGGCTCGCACCAAGGGATCTGATCGCTGCCGGTAAAAAAATCCCCGACTGACTCGAAGAATTTCCCAATCTTTGCTTCCATTTTCTACTTGTTCAGTTCTTTTCCTATGAAAATCGATTGTGGCGTATCCTTTCCTTAGTCACTTTCCTAATCTGCTACCAAAATTTCTGGGCTTTGATCTGGAGTAAACTAGAATTGCGAAGGAGCTGAAGCTAAATATTAGAAGAAACCCGAATCCATCGGTACTTACTGCCAGGTACAGAATAAAATATTTTAAAAGGAAAGCGGGTCATACTATGGGCTCCATATAGAGGAGTCCCGTCACAATACGAACTCGCATACTGATTCGGTTTGGCTCGACTTGTGTCTTGACGAGTTACGCACATGGGTCGAGGAACGAATGACTCTGTGGTTTGCACGAGTTTTCATGAGTTTAGCAACATTGTTTAGCTAAAAAAAGTCAAATTACAAGTGGCTCACAATTCATTTAATCTTTCACCATTAAAGAATAAGCTCGTGGGTCGAACCAAACCAACAATAGATGAGTCAAGCAACTCAATTTGGCTCGTCCCATTTAAAACTACCGTCACATCTTGAGACTTGGTTTTGTTCGAACCATCAAATCAATAATCATCCATGACTTATGTGTCTCCTGGTGTCACGGTGCTTTTTGATGAATTTGTTCGCACACACTACTAGATATTCTACTGTGTGAAATTCTAATAAAGTAGTCATTGAAAAAAGTAAAACTCCATACCCACCTTCAAAGAGAAGAAGAAGAAATTGAGAACTACTTTCATTTTCGATATTAATGTTGGATGAAAATTTTAATAGATTTTGAGAGCTAAAGTGCTACAAAAATAAAAGGTAAATATAAGAAATATAGGTAAGGTTCCCTTTACACGAACTACATAAGTTGAGACCTTCTTGCTGCAATTTTCGCTTGTTAAAAGAATTAGAACGCATGATCACCGTACTAGGGCGAGGTCGACAAATTTCATGCAAGTTTAATACTCCTATAATAATTGATCCATTTTCGTATTTGTTTTTCAAATTAATAACAGAATATATACTGCTTAATAAAGATTCGTCTGATTGAGCAGGCGACGTAAATGACCGGCAAATAGTCCCAATTTCGATGAAGAAAAGTAACAGCAACCGTGAGATTTGAATAATGGGTTTCTCCAAAGACAATCTGAAAGGCATTGTATTGGCTCTCATTTCATGTGGGTTCGTAGGTGCAAGCTTCATCGTCTAGAAAAAAAGGCCTCAAGAAAGCTGCTGCCGCTTCAGATGTCAAGGCTGGTTGTTAATTTATTTTCTTTTTCTTGTGGAGTCTGATGCTACAAAACATTGCACATGTTTGAATTCCAAGCTTGATGACTGAGAACGCACACGAACGTGATCTTTCGGTACCTGAAAGAAAGGTGCAGAGGTGTGTCCTCGTCGTCTCTCCGATGCTTAAGTCGAAGAGAGAATAGAGAGAAGATATCTACTGAGAATATATGTGAAAATGTACATTGTTAATGAATTGGAATGATGTATTTATAAAGGTAGGTGATGAGTTCCTAGTGGGACTACAATGTTGAGATCCCTAGGAGTTCTAATGCAATTGGAAGTTGTAATTTAGTTGGTCTTGTGTTTCCCTGGTGTTTGGGTTAGGATGGGAATCTGGTGTGACAATTCACCCAGAATGAGGAAACATATTGATGGCAGGACTCTACATCTCTTAGGTTTGGATGAGCCTTGACACGAGGGAGAGTCATAAGGGGTCAACAAGTCTCGAGGAAGATGGTTGGTCAAAGTGGCATGAACCCGATGAGACTTTGCCCAAGGAGGTATGGGGTTTTGAGGTCAAATGAGGGAAGTTCTCCTCGGGCCTCATGCTCGAGCTACGACTGATATTGGTATCATCAGAGTCAAATTCATCTTTTCTCTTATCTGAGTTCTTGACTTTTATTTAATTTTATTTATAATGAATATGTTGTATTGAGTTTTATAGGTGTGCCTCTCTGGTGGTTTGGCATGATCACGAGTATGTGTTTTTTGGTATTCTTTTATTGTTCGTACCAAATTCTTTTTATATATAGACACGACAGTCTGAATGAATTTGATTTAACTCTTAGAAATGAATAAATTTGTATTCAATTGTGTGATGCCTATTTTCGACATCTATGAAATCATATGAAGATTCTGTGTTGCAAATATGAAGAACTCCATATGGCTTTATTGATTGTGAAGCTGCTAGTTTAGTGCATTTGCAGAACGAGACGTCAGATTTTATCTACAATGGATATTTTGTCTGTTCTATGTTCCACTGACTCCCTCATAATTTTGTTTGTTCTTCAGTTTCTTATATAGTGATCTTTGGGGAAGTTGCAAATTTTGTGGCATATGCATTTGCCCCTGCAGTGCTTGTCACGCCTCTTGGTGCATTGAGCATCATTATCAGGACCTTTGGTCATATGGTACCTTGGTGAAGAAGATTGAATATTGGTGGACAAAAGGCAAAGAAGCTAAAATCTTATTTATTATTATACCTTTCAGTCTTGTCTAGTACTGTGTACCAAACATGTTTACATATTTTATTGTAGCAATATCGAAAAATTTCTTCTAATTGTTTCATTTGGATTGGTTTTCACGTTTTAAATGATAGTTCGGTACTAACTCACTTTATGTTGAAGGAGAAGCTACACTGGCCATGGATATCGGGCCGTGTCATGTGTGTTGTTGGCTCTATCATAATTGTTATCCACGCGCCACGCAAGCAGCCCATCTCTTCTGTTCGGGAAATATGGACTATGGCAACACAGCCAGGTGAGAAATTTCTTTTATGGCTTGTTTGATAAGTGAACTAGATAGCATTGTATTAAGAACGAAAAATAAGTTAAAAATCTTGTCCATTTTACTTTCTTGTATCGTCCAATGTCCAATACTATGCACAAAACATGCCGATAATGTTATTATTATTTTTGTCTAGCTGCATTTAACCTATTCATTCAGTGGTCTGATCTGGCTCAACAAGTAACAGGCCTGATCTATTGCCCCTAGTGGGCAGAATAAAAACTTCCAACTGCCGAGTATAGATGGCTGTTTGGCTTGCTCTAAGTGTTCATGCTCAACGAATATGTGGCTTTGTCGTGATGCTAACTGGCACCATTTTGTTGCATGTCACCAAAGACTTCAAGAGAAGTGCATCTTTCAGAGGTTTATTGATGATTCTGCTTGTTCTATCCTAACTAATTACTTATAAATTCGCTTCTCTGCTGGCTTTTGAAAGTGCTTCGACTTTCATGCAGAAAAATCTCAGTTCCTTGGAGGCAGTTACACTCCTTTTATCCCCTTCATTATCAGCTGGTTTATGCAGTGGAAATGGAGAGTGTTTTGAGGCATGAAGAGGAGGAAGACGAGGACTGCTTTGAAGAAGCTTGCTCAAGAAACCAAGAGCTTTACGTGTAGAACTACACCTATCAGCATAGGAAACCGACATTTTCTAACCGATGTAATGAAGGAGATACAGATGAGATTTTTGCAACGCGATTTTAAGTCACACAGTAATAGGAGAGTATTTCTTTACACCGCTATCATCTGCTGCTCATTTAAGAATTCTCAAAACATAGTCCGGATTTGTTGCACCACAATAGAACGTCGTCAGCTGATTTAAGAATTGGTCATTTTGTATTGCATTCTTTATTTTCGACATGATTAGACTAGCTTAATTTTGAGACAATCATGAATTTCAAGGTGGGAAGGAATTCCAATTTAGTTGGAAAATAAAAACTCACCAAATTCATAAGAATTCGTTTTCCACGAAAACAAAGAAAATATAGTTTAAAGTAGTCGTACTTTAAAATTCGACTTCCATTTTCACGTTGCAATCAAATGGACAAAGTGAAATTCGTTTTCTTCGAAAGTGACATCTCCCATGAAATTCGTTGCAATCAAATATGGCCTAAGAAATTTACAGAGGAAAAGGTAACAGCTGACTAAAAATGAACCAACTAAAGAAAAATCAAAACGAATTCATTTCTAAAGTATAACATTTAGCCCCCATCAATTTCTTCACAACTTCACCAAGCACCACCACTTCCTCTGCCCCATCAAACGCCTCAGCCACCAAATCACCATCACTTCCACCATCTATATAATCTCCTCCACCATCAACCGGCTTTACCACCACCAGCGTCGCCCCCTCCAGAACCTCCCCCGATTCCGGCAACTCCAACCTTTTCATGTACCACATTTTCATTCTCAAAGCAGGCACTCTGCTCCTATACTTCAAAAATGTATCTTTTGCGTTTGAACTCAGCTCTTCAATTTGTTCCTTGTTCATACAAAGCCTCCCCTGTTCACTTTCATCTGACACCTCAATTTTCTCAATCATTTCACGTTCCTTAACGATTTCTTGTATCAAATAATGTCTGGCCGATGCTGCCATCAAACATGAAATTGTCCACACAATCCTCAATTTCAGCTCATGATCATCAATTACATAAGATTCCGTGACTGATTCGAGCAAACTATCCCCATTTTCGGGTTTCTCAATCCAAGATTTAGCACCTAAAATCACACAATTATGTAGTTGGCTCCCAAATTCTGCTTTCCATTTCAAGAAAGTTGAATTACTCTTCCTACCAGCTTTTGAGCCCAGTTTTTCACTTCCATGACATGGCAGTCTAAGATGAAGTACCCGAATTTCTTGAAAAGGCTTCAGAACTTCACTTGGAGGATAGTAAGGACAATAATCCTCATCATCATTCTCATTTTTTTCGAATTTGGTTCTTTGAGAAATAAATTGGACGGGTTTTATCAAAATTCTAAAAACAAGATTCTTCAAGAAACTTGTGGGAGTCTCACAGTCTCTTACAACTGTTCTTTTACGAGGAATGGAAACAAAAATTTGGTCAATTTCAAGATTTATAGAACGAAAACGCTTACAAACAGACAGGGAAATACAAAGAGATTTTGCATCTCCTAATTTGCTGAAGATTGATGACACAATAACATCTGGTAGACGATCAAAAAGGTTATCAGAATCAAGAATTTCTCGAGTGGCGTTCATTTTGGGATATCAAAAGATTGAAGAAATTTGAAGCTATTTATTCAAGGGAATTAGATTGCTTGCAAAACTGGGATTGCGATGAATCTAGAGAGAGAAATCAATGGATGACGAGGCGAAACTGGAGATGGGCACGTTTCGGAGAAAACAACGAAAATACTTCAGACAACAACAGATTTTATTGTTCTTGTCGGTTCTGACGTGAAAATTTTGTCTTCAAACTATAAATTTTTTATTTTCTTTATTTAAATCTGTAAGCAATAATCTTCAAACAATTGGGAGCTTATCCATACAATCATATAAACTTATCCATTAAGTCCATGTACGATACACATCAAAATTTTCATTCTTATTCTTTTACTCATTTTTAACTCCACATTTTTCAATAAAATAATATTTTTCGTCACATCAGTAACTTTTTTTTTTCTCAATCACACATTTTCCATCAATTTATTATTCCAGAATACATTCTTTCAAAATAATGTGGCTCAAACAAATAAGATTGAACATGGATCAAGCATTGATGACTCAACAATTCTGAGAGTGATTGAAAAGTAGAGGAATGCTACTGTTATAGAAAAAAAAATCTGTCAAAATAACAGAACACACACACGAGGATGGGCCTCACTTTTTATAATAATATTTTACTCACATGGACCCACTCCATAGAATATTCTAGTATTTTTACATATGAAATAATTCTGTACAAGTGGTTTAATTGTGAAAATGTATAATCATAGTGTTGAGTTTCGAACCCTTGACCTGCCTGTTGTGCTTCCAACAATTGCTAAAAACGTGTTCCTTGGAATGACACTTTTATTATTAAAGGCAATGGCTGGATTGTTGACACTTGGCACGTTACTTACCATTGGATGAGATTCTAGAGTCTTCGACTCTTTATCTTGGCGCAGACGCCTCATTTGCTGGGCATTCGATCGACCCTTACTCTCTCTGTGTTCTAGGGTTTTCTCTTCGTCCATCTTAGAGAGAATTAACTCATTCTTTTAGGGTTTACATTCTGATCCTTGTAAACTGTATATCCTCATAGTTGAACTTCTGATTAGTAGGAAGTGTTGGATCTTTGAGTGATTATTGTGCTGAGTCTTTTGTGATTCGAGCAGTGAATGAGTGCTTTGGCAGATCTTGTGTGATCTGGGCTGTTTCTGTGTTCTGAGAGGCGATCGATCTAAGGCTGTAAAAGATAAGTGTCTGTAGCCATTTGTCTTGTACAAATCTTGTAACTCTTGTGCCATATTTTGGCTTGTTAGTGCAACCGAGCAATATCCATTATTTGGATGCTCAACGGGGGACGTAGGCGTTAGATCCGGTCGCCGAACCTCCGGGGCTTAGGCCAAAACATATCTTGTGTTCATTTCAGATTTTCTGCAATTTTACTTTCTGTTTGGTTGATCCTTTTGTATCTTGTTTAATATTGTGTGTGGTTTGGGCCTTTTCAGTGGTATCAGAGCCTGGAACTGAAAGGAACAAGATACCTGGATCTTCGAGGAAAGGTTCGATCTACTGTAGATCAAAAAATTTTTGGAACTGCTAAAAGCCAGTAAAAGAATTCGAGTTCTTGCTAACTCGATTGGGCGAGATCTTTTCTTTTTATCTCTAAAATTCTTAGAATTTCTTTTAGGGTTTCTTGATCATACCCCTGATTTACCAAAACACCGTTGAAACCCCCTTGAGACTAATCTTTGTCCAGTAGCTCCTGCGAGGCTTCTGGAATCTGAGATAAATCAAGTTTGGGTGTGTTTTCTGGAGAATCTTGTTGGAGTGATCTGTGAAACTTAGAATATGATCTCTGTTGTGATCCTTAATTGAGCTTGTGCAGTGTGTTCCTTTGATCTCTCTGATTAATACCTGATATCTTGTATTACTACATGTGATACTGTGATTTCCTGAGTTGCTGAAATTGTTGCAATCTGTCTGAGTGTTCTCTATTATCTTGAGTTTTTTCATCTGTGCATCATAAGTGCTTTTACATATGGCCACTGCTAAGTATGATGTTCCACAATTTGATGGCAAATGTGATTTTAATATATGGTGTCAAAAGATGAAAGCAATCTTAATGCAAATGAGAGTTGCTAGAGCTCTTGATGATAGTTGGCCTGCAGATTTATTGCCTGCTAAGAAAACTGAACTTGAAGAGGTTGCATGGAGTACCATTTCTTGTACTTATCTGATAATGTTGTAAGAGAAATTGGTGAGACCAAAACTGCTTCTGAACTGTGGACTAAACTTCAATCCAAATATGTGACCAAAACTATTCCCAACAAGTGTTTTCTGTTAAAACAACTCTTTTCTTTTAAAATGGATCCTTCTATTGACTTGGATGACAATCTGAATAGGTTTACAAAACTGACCATTGACTTGGCCAACTGTGATGAAAAACTTTCAAAAGATCAGTTGGCTGTAGTTTTGTTAAACTCCATTAGTGACAAATATAGAGACATCAAGGTTGCTCTTGAATATGGTAGAACTGAGGTCACCACTGATGAAATCATTAGTGCTTTGAGAAATAAGGCCTTAGAGATTAAGTCTGAAAATAGAAGTCACAATGGAGAAAACTTGCTTGCTAAGGGAAAAGGGTTTAGTAGACCTAACTTTCACTCCAAGTCTTCAAATGAAAACTTAACCAAATGGAATGGGAAAAACAAGTCTCAAAACAAGGCAACAGGTAAGAAATGTTTTCATTGTGGAAAATTGGGTCATTTTATTAAAGATTGTTACAAGAAAAAGAATGAAGCAAAAGATAAAAGCTTCACTAATGGGAATGCTGCCTTAGTCTATAATAAGATTGACTCTGAAGATGGTTTAGTCCTTGTCCATAATGAGAAGAAGCTGAGTGATGAGTGGATCTTAGATTCTGGATGTTCCTTTCATATGTGCCCATATAAAAACTGTTTTCTTGATTTTGAAGCCACCTCTGGGGGGCAGGTTATTATGGGAAATAACATGACTTGTAAAGTGAAAGGGATAGGTACTATCAAACTGCTTCTTGAAACTGGGAAGGTTCTTTTCTTAAAGGAAACCAGATATGTACCTGAATTAGAGAAAAACCTGGTGTCTCTAGGTATGTTGGATGACATGGAGTTTAACATAAAATTGGGTCAAGGACATATTGAAATTCTTAGGGGATCTGACTTAATTATAAGTACCCCTAAGAGACATGGTCTTTATTTTTTGAATGCAAAGCCTTTACTTGGTTTAACTGCTGCTGCCCTATCTGACAATTTTATTTTGGCCAAACTATGGCATGAAAGACTTGGCCATATTGGCAAGAAAAGTTTGAAATCTTTACAAAATAAAGGAGTTTTTGGAAAACAAAATCTTGGTGATCTTGGTGCATGTGAACAGTGTTATTGGAAAGCAAGTTAAATTACCTTTTTTACCTGGAACTCATAAATCCAAACAAATACTTGAATATCTGCATTCTGATCTATGGGGTCCTGCTTATGTGTGTACATTATCTGGTTTTAAATATTATCTCTTGATCATTGATGATTTCTCTAGAAAAATCTGGGTTTTCTTACTAAAATCAAAAGATGAAACATTTTCTGTTTTCAAAGATTGGAAAACACAAATAGAAAATCAAACTGATCATAAGATAAAAACTTTAAGAACAGATAATGGTTTGGAATTTTGGAATTATGAGTTTGACAATTTCTGCAAAGAAAATGGCATTTTGAGACACAAAACTGTTGTTTACACTCCACAGCAAAATGGTATGGCTGAAAGGATGAATAGGACTTTATTAAATAAAGTTAGATGCATGCTTTTGAGTTCTGGCTTGCCTAAACTGTTTTGGGGGGAGGCTGTAAAAACTGCTGCATATCTTGTGAATAGAACACCTTCTAGTGCTTTAAATTTTGAAGTCCCTGAAACTGTGTGGTCTAAAAATCCTATCAACTATTCTCATTTAAAAATTTTTGGTTGTGCTGCATATGCTCATCAAAATATTGGAAAGCTAGAGCCTAGATCACTTAAATGTGTTTTCTTAGGTTATGGAGAAAATGTTAAGGGTTACAGATTATGGGTTAAAAATGAAAAAGGCTATAGGGTAATTGTAAGAAGAGATGTTGTTTTTAATGAATCTATTATGCCATGCTTAGAAGGTAAAGAAAATACTTTGAATGAAAATGATGTTCAAATTGAGGTGGAGCCTTCTGTTGTTGACAATGTTCCACCGTACTTGCTGTTGATGATCCTGTTCTTGGTAATAATAATCTGCCTGTTGAAATTGATAATATTTCTGAATCTGAAGAACAATTTGATCCACCTTACCTACCTCTTGATGACTATCAACTTACAAGAGATAGGGAAAGAAGGCAGATTAGACCACCTGTTAGATTTGATAACGATGAGTTTGTTTCATTATTTACTTGTCAAGATAAATCTGAAAATGAACCTGATTCTTATGATGATGCTATAAACTGTAAAGAGTCTGTGTGCTGGAAGGCTGCCATGGATGATGAGATGAATTCCCTACTTAAAAATAAAACTTGGGAACTGGTTAAAAGACCTAAAGGACAAAAACTGATTGACTGCAAGTGGATTTTCAAAATAAAAGAAGGTGAAGGAGAAAATAATAGTGTAAGATATAAAGCTAGACTAGTAGCAAAAGGTTTTACACAAAAAGAAGGAGTTGACTACACTGAAATATTTTCTCCTGTAGTAAAATATACCACCATTAGATGTATACTTGCTCTTGTTGTTCAATTTAAATGGGAACTTGATCAACTGGATGTTAAAACTGCTTTTCTATATGGTGATTTAGATGAAAAGATATATATGAAACAACCTGTTGGTTTTGTTAATGGCAATCCTGAAAATGTTGTTTGCTTGCTAAAGAAATCTCTCTATGGGCTAAAACAAGCCCCCAGGCAGTGGTATAAAAGGTTTGACACTTTTGTTTTGAACCATGGCTTTCAAAGAAGCAACTATGATGTCTGTTTGTACTATAAAGGTGATGGAGGTAAGAATTCTCTATACTTGGTGCTATATGTTGATGACATGTTACTTGCCAGCTGCAATAAGACTGAAATTGATAATATCAAATGCATGTTGAAATCTGAATTTGACATGAAGGATCTTGGTCAAGCTAAAAAGATTCTTGGCATGCAAATCTTGAGAAATAGAAATAAGGACATGTTATATTTGCATCAACATGATTATATTGTTAAACTTTTGAAAAGATTTAACATGTTTGAGTGTAAACCTGTAACACTACCTCTTTCTAATCATTTTAAACTATCATCTGACTTCTGTCCTAAAACTGATGAAGATTATGATAGAATGTCAAAAGTCCCATATGCAAATGTTATTGGTTCAGTTATGTATCTTATGGTTTGCACCAGACCTGACCTAGCACGTGGTATTAGCATACTTAGTAGGTTTATGGGTAATCCTGGTGAAGAACACTGGAATGCTTTGAAATGGCTTTTAAGATACCTCAGAGGAACCTCACATTTAGGACTTGTGTTTAAATTTGACAAAAAGGGAATTATGTTAAAGGGTTTTACAGATTCTGATTTTGTTGGGGATAGGGACAATAGAAAGTCCACTTCTGCTTATTTCTTTACTTTGTGTGACACTGCCATAAGCTGGAAATCTCAATTGCAAAAGGTTGTTGCCTTATCCTCTACTGAAGCAGAGTACATAGCTGCTTCAGATGCTGTTAAAGAAGGAATATGGCTTAGTAGACTATTAAATGAACTTGGTTTTGTTGATGAGAATGCAATTCTGTACTCTGATAATCAAAGTGCTATACACCTAAGTAAAAATCCTATGTTCCATGATAGGACTAAGCATATAGACATTAAATATCATTTCATTAGAGATGTTATATCAAAAGGAATTATGAAAATTGGTAAAATTCCTACTCAAGTTAATCCCTCTGATATGGGGACTAAGATATACCTTTAAATTAAGTTTCTTAACTGTTTGAAGTTGTTATCTATTGATGCTATGTAATGTTTCACAGGTACTTGGAGCAAATGAAAAAATGATCAGTTGAGGTCTCTTGGCTGCACTAACCAATTGTTGAAAGCAAAGTGGAGATTGTTGAGTTTCGAACCCTTGACCTGCCTGTTGTGCTTCCAACAATTGCTAAAAACGTGTTCCTTGGAATGGACCCACTTTTTTTTATTTAAAGGAATGGCTGCGATTGTTGACACTTGGCACGTTACTTACCATTGGATGAGATTCTAGAGTCTTCGACTCTTTATCTTGGCGCAGACGCCTCATTTCTGGAAAGATTAGATCGACCTTATTCTCTCTGTGTTCTAGGGTTTTCTCTTCGTCCATCTTAGAGAGAATTAACTCATTCTTTTAGGGTTTACATTCTGATCCTTGTAAACTGTATATCCTCATAGTTGAACTTCTGATTAGTAGGAAGTGTTGGATCTTTGAGTGATTATTGTGTTGAGTCTTTTGTGATTCGAGTAGTGAATGAGTGCTTTGGCAGATCTTGTGTGATCTAGGCTGTTTCTGTGTTCTGAGAGGCGATCGATCTAAGGCTGTAAAAGATAAGTGTCTGTAGCCATTTGTCTTGTACAAATCTTGTAATTCTTGTGACATATTTTGGCTTGTTAGTGCAACCGATAAAATATCCATTATTTGGATACTCAACGAGGGACGTAGGCGTTAGATCCGGTCGCCGAAAACCTCGGGGTTAGGCCAAAAACATATATTGTGTTATTTCAGATTTTCTGCAATTTTACTTTCTGTTTGGTTGATCCTTTTTGTATCTTGTTTAAATATTGTTGTGTGGTTTGGACCTTTTTCACATAGTTAGTGACTTAAGTCCGTTTCTATCAGAATTCGGTGGAATTGGGCAAAGATAGGAGGGGCGGTCTTCATATCGTCAATAAAACCGATAATTAGCTGTAAAATAAAATAAAGTCATAAAATTTTTAAAAAAATATATGTTTAAATTAATTAATGATCAGTGTACCCTTATATAGTTTATAACACGTTATATATTAGAAATATTGTTTTTCTTCTTTATATGATTGTATTAAATATTATCACGTTTTTCTTCAAGATTTGTGAGATGCACAATTGAGATTTTCTAGATGTACAAAATATAAAGGTATTAAATGGTTAAATCAAACTGTTACATTTGCATACCGTTGGGCTTGTCTTCGCCCACCAAGCAAGTCAGCTTGCACTCGCGCGCGTAGGACAAATTGAGCACGAGCTAGCTCGCTTCAACAAATGTGGACTTAGCTTTTTTGCAATTTTATTTTATTTTTATTTTTTTAGTGAAAATTACATTTCACTCGCCATTTACAAGTCCGTAAGCCAACTCATGCGAGTCAATCCGTGGTCAAGTTGGCTTGTTGAGAAATATGATCCACGCAGCAATTTCTTAAAGTTGGATGCCTAAACAAGAATCAATTAGGATACAAGTAGTAATCATAGATGGATAAATCTAGTGGTTTACTCCATGTGAGTGTTATGTGAACCATTATAGATAAAAATTATGTACCCATAGCATTTCTCATCATAAATATATTAACGATTTGGTTCTTTCTAAATTGAGTGTGGATACTTTAGGAAATATAATGAACAAATTAACTCGACCTTTATCAGGTATAGGTACTAAAAGATTATATGGGTCTTTCTTGAAAAATTCTAAACCATGCGACTCGACTTCAGGCTACTCAACCCACCCAAGTGGTTTTAGAAGTCAGCTCGACTTGACTCAACTTAAGACTTCCTATAAGCATGGTGTTTCTATCATGGCTGATATATGAGTCATTTCTAAAAAATCAGAGGGTTAAAATCAGAGGAGCACACGAGGAAGAAAAACCAATGCTGTATTCAAAGATTTAGATATACAAGGTCCATGAACAACACTGATGGAAATTCAAAGCCTTGAGTGCCAAAGAGAGGGGATTGTGCAATTTTTACAGTAGAACCATATGCGAAGAAGAGAAATAGTTACAGGTTTAAATTCTTGAATCAAATCCTCGAAGGAATTAAGGGAGTGGCGTTGGATAAGTATGCAGTAGCAGCTGCAACACCACTACCAAGCTTCACGGGGTAACCAACATCCTTAAGTACCATCTCCACTCCGGCGAGACAGCCTAGTAGTTGTAACTGCAGGAAAAATCATCGTTTACAAGTGAGCAGATGTTATTTTTTTGGGAAAATGACGAAAAGAGAATGAAATTTTGCCTTTAATAAAATGCTTTCGAGTTTTCCCTACAGATTCTAGCGCTTCCCATAGGAAAATATATATAGCTCATTACGAACAAATGTTACTGAGAATGGAAATTTGGATTTGATCCTAGAACATATTGATAATCGGATTTGATCCTAGAACATACTGATTATCAAATTCATTACAGTAAAGAGCAAGACATGTTTGGTACACAGTATTAGATAGTTTCTCAATAGTATAACAAATTAGATTTTAACATTCTTATCATCCTTGACAATGTAAAGTGTTTGTTAACTTCACCTTACCAAGCGTGGTATAAATGTTTTGTCCTAACATTCAACTCACACTTTGGGATGCAGTAAAAGACAACCTTGCAAAAATGTCTGTAAATATTCAAAAATACCAACATAAAAACATGTAATATGTACCTCGTTGAGGTTCCCAAGGTGCCCTATTCTGAAAACCTTTCCAGCTACTTTGTTAAGACCCAGACCTAAGCTTAAGTTGTATCGCTTCCATGCCCTTCTAACAATTTCAGAGCTGTCAATATTTGGTGGAACCACTATAGCAGTGACTGTGTCACTGAACCATTCCTCCTTTTGGGTGCAGTTCTTCAAACCCCATGCCTCAACTGCAAGTCTGCATTTTCCGTGCAAAACATCAGTAAAAACGAGTCAGGATATGAATAATCTTGTTCTAACAGTCTTAACTAAATAGAGACTGCGAGCAATTTTGACAAAATAAATAGTGTTGAACAGATATAATCTAATATATTTAGAGAAACACTTAATCATGATTCATGTGTATGGGAACGCCTGAAAATGATTCGCAATACAATCCACATATTAACAATTATGAGAATCAAAAACCTTTTTTGTCCTAAAATGGAAAAAGGTTACCTTGTTGCTTTGGCAAGTCGGCCGTGCCTTGCAATTACATTGTCAAGACCTTCCTCAAAAATGAGGTCCAAAGCTGCTTTTAGCCCATACAGGAGCTGGATAGAAGGGGTGTATGGCCAATATGTTCCCAACTTATAAAACTTCAAGTAATCGTTCCAGTCAAAGAAAACTCTGACTGATTTTGCAGTTTTAGTGGCTTCTAGAGCCTTGGGACTCGCGCAGATGATTCCCATCCCAGTTGGAAGAGAAATAGCTTTCTGTGAACCCGTGAGCGCCACATCAATACCCCATTCATCCATGCGGAAATCAAGTGCACAGATGGAGGATACCCCATCAACCAGAAAGAGTGCTGGGTGCTGATAGTGATCTGAAAGTCATTAGATTAACACCTCATAAATTCATCCACACTTAGTAGAATAAGAATAATTCCAATTTCCTAAGCAATTAGAATGTATGCTCACCGAGTATCTTTCTCACAGTGGCCAAGTTGTTGGTCACTCCAGTCGCTGTCTCATTGTGCACAATGCAAATGGCCTTAATGGTATGTGCTTTATCTTCTGCTATCTTCGAGGCCAAAACCTCAAGATTTGCCCCTTGACCCCAGTCACTTTCAACAACATCAACGTTGAAGTTAAGGCGTTGCTGTTGATCAATCCAGAGCAAACTGAATTGGCCAATCAGGAACGATACAATTCGATCACCAGGAGACAATGTATTTGTAAGTGCACTTTCCCATGCACCAGTTCCTGTCCTTAGTTAGAAATTAATGTAAGAAGAATCTATGTCCTAAAATAACAGAGCAACAAGTGTTCAATCCATGGAAAGGCATTAATGAATCACCACATATAAAGCTATAACTTCTCTAAACAGGACCCACAAATAAATGCATTCTTTTAAAGTATACAAACATCGAGAGAGTATGAGAATCAATGTAAACAAACTTGGTGTGTATTTTAGGTACTCAGTAATGGACTGGACAGTATAATGAACGATATTTTAACTTCTTTTTCTTCTTTAATACTATTTAGTGATATTCAATCCTCCCTACCAAACATGTTACCACGTGAGTCTATAACAAACCTAAATGGTTGATCAAATATAGTACCTGTGGTTGGAATCAAAAAAGGGGTTCCAGAGGTAGTCTTGAAAATTTTCTTGACATCCTCAAGAAGAGTTTTTGTAAGTGCTGGAATGGCTGGAGCACGATAATCCTCATTGTTTCTGTTCATTGCACGAATGACCTGTTCAGGGATATTGACAGGTCCCGGAACAAAGAGGTGGTTCCTTCCTGGTCCATAAACATAATCCATCTTCCTCCCCTTGAAGCTTTACAGGAGGAATTCAATTGCTTTATAAGCAAAATCCTGCAAAATTTCCCCCTCAGAAGTCAATAATTTACTATATAGAGAAACTAGTACAAACTAATCGTTTCTTCTCATCTACACTGTCTGTTCTGTTATTTACTATATATATATATATAGAGCAAACCAACTAAAAGAGAAAAAAGCTTATTTAAAACCTTTGTTATCTAAATTTAGTCTTCAGACACGTCCTTATGAGAGATGATGAGACAGTTCGACATGGTATCCGAGGAATCAAAGGTGGTCAAGTTCGCCACTGTTCATTTATGAAAATTGTTCAGATATCAATTAAGCCAAATCTAAACAAATAAGATTGTTCCCTCTTTAATAATTTGACGAATTGATTCAACGGTTTGCATCTACAAATGCATAATACTATCTTAGTCAATTTATCTTTCCAACAGCTATTCCATTCACCACTAGAAATTAAAAGAAAAATTGAATCTGTTCAGTTCACAAACTATATTTTCATTTTTTCTTACTCCAAACATTATCAAATCATAAAATAAACCATCATTTCCTAGAGTGCTGCCATTCAAGCAAACTGAATTGGCCAAATCCTACTGCCTAACATAAAAATTCTACACGTTCAGACAAAATATATACATACACCAATAAACACAAAAACCTGAAAAAAAAAAAACACTAAAATATGCATAAAAAACCAGAATCAGCCACACCACACCACACCCTACCCCACCCCGCAGAAAATAAAGTCTTTTAAGAGATTCGACATGCATGTATGGTGCATGTAATACTAAATGAACAAACATAATTTCAAGAAAAGCATATAATTTCAGAATAGCAATTTTACCTTTTGTGGAATATGTTGAAACTGCGACTTTCCCAAAGCTCTTCTTCTTAAGAAATGAAAAAATGGGAAAGATGAAAAGGCCAAAAGGAAATGTACAAATTTTTATAAGAGCGCGGGAGACCAATATCTCTTTGTGGGTCCCATCTCAATCTCTTACGTGGCAGATAAGAGTGCATCTGTGTCAATCCTGGGGCTCATAATCAATAATCGCCATGTATGCCATTTATGATAATTTACGTTACTCGAATAAAAATTATATAAAAGTTTTATTATTTTTGGCAATAAAATATCTGAACTTGCATTGGTGCCACTGATTTATTCATATTTCATTTGACCCCCATACTCTGCTATAGTATGCCATTAGGTACCCATGAAGAATTTCAACTCTAATATATGTTATTTTAATTTTTAAGTTTGTAAGTAATTTCTAGTTATATGCGATGCTATTTTAAAAAAGAAAATAAATTACATGAGTGTACACGTAAACGTCTTACCAAAAGGAAAGTTCGTAGGCTACGATCCTCGCTCTAATTTGTTGCTTAAACATGACCTATTGTCCTAGATTAAGAATCGATAGCTGTTACTTTTTTTGGCCTCTAGACCATTATAACCAACTTAAATTGTTCAGAATTAAGAATCGAAATTTTTTTACTTGCTTGATTTGGCTAGTACAACGTGATTGTACCAAACGTTAATTACTTAAACATACAATTTTAAATCACTTAGTCCTTGTTTGGTGGGGAATAAATTCAGTTTTTAAATAAATTTTGATAAAAGTAGACGAAATGTATAGTTGAAAAGTTATGAGTCCCATAAAATGTACGGTTAAAATTAATATTAATTTTGTCTTAGATTAAACTTTTGATTTTAATTTCTACTAAACACGAGTTTAATATGTCGGAATAATTTCTAGCATCCATCAAATGGTAAGAAAATAAAGGATTAAATTATTTTCCATGACTTTCAAAATGATGGTTATCTAATTTCTTGTCACAAGGACACAATTGAAAAATACTTCGTATAGGTAATGGCATTCATGGAAACATTAGAATATGTTTGAAAATAGAAGGATTTGTACATGAAATTTTAGTGGAAATATTTCATTCTTAATTACACACCATAGAAAAAAGTTTTAATGAAGCATGAGGTTGAGAACCAACCTATAAAAGATAAAGTGATAAAGGGTTTTTCAACCACACCCTCATCTATACAAATCAAAGCCACACAAATAAATTTTCAATCTTTCTTTCATCAATTTGTTTGTATCTTTAGAAATAGCCATTTCACCCCTAAAATTTTGAAGTAATGATGGGGTTCCCCTATGTCCCACTTCATTCTGAAGGCTTGCACAGTAGAGAGCAATAGTTAGCACTTTACATTAAAAAAAAAAAAAAAGTGTAAACACGAAAAATAAAACATATACTATATCCTCAATGTCAAGAAAATAAAACATATACTACATTAAAATTTATTTTATGGTTTGTTACAAGATAATTTTCAATCGCAGATTCACACAATAAAATATTTTATACATATACCAAAAAATATTTCCTTACTTTTTAACCACATTCTTCTAAAAATACTATTTAAAACTTTTTTTTTTTCCAATTAATGCGATTCAGACATGCTCTTAGTGACTTAATTTATATATGAACACACAAAAAAAAAAAAAAAAAAAAAGTAAAAAGAATTGTTTTGTAAAACATTTTCACATAGCACCCTTCATGTTACCACCTCCTGGCATCAAGAGATCTTCAAAATTTCTCTTCATCAACCCATTAATCTGAGTGCAGTCCGGTATCCAAGGGGCATCATGTCACCTAACCTCTGGAAACGGATTCTACATAAAATTTTATGGCAAAAAAGTTCAGTGAGCGGTGATCCTGGAGTAGCCAAAGTCACTGATAAGAATCGACTGGCATTATTCTAGACTCAGCTAGTCGTGGACCAATCACAAACATTCCAAATAACTACATGACACCAGATGGGAAACCTTGTCTTGGAGTAAAGCCAGCCTGTTGCATCCTGTAAGATCTCCCATTACTAGCATGTCTACTATCCAAAGGTGGTGGTCCAAGATTTCCAGACGAGCTTGGGTCCAGTATTCCTGTGACATTACTTGAAGGTCTTGATGTGGGTACCGAACTAGAGAGACATTGACTTCGGCCCCAAGAAGCATCTGCGGGCGAGTTACCTTTCCTTCACGAGCTTATTTTCCAAAGGTGTAAACCAATTTTTCAATTCTCTTTTTTTATAAAAGAGGTTGAGAAAAACAATCTTAGCCCCTGTTTGTGCTAATCTTACCAAGAAAATGCATTTTGAAATGGTAAAAAGTTGGAGAACTCGTGGTTGAAAAATAAGGAAATTTTTAGAATTTGTGCGTACAATTATTTTGTGAGAGAATTGGGATTAAAAATGAATGTTGAAAAAATGAATTTTTGAAAATATTGGGCTCAAACAAGAGCTTAGTGAGTTTATTTGACCCGTTTGACAATCATTATTTTCAAATTTCTACATGTAATTTTTTCAATTACACATTCATATAATAAGATATTCTACACGTAAATTAAATTAAAAAAAAAACTCTACTTGTTCAACAACACGTTCTCTTAAAAATCACTATTTAAAAACTCTATTTCTCACGTAATTATTGTCAAGCAGGGGCTTGACACTATATGAAATTTTATGTCACGTGCTTCTCGAACCATTTTCCAACAAAATATACTCGAAAAATTACTTACTGGCTATCGTGTTGGGCTCAAATTGTTTTGAAAATATTGGACTCCTTTCGGGTGCACCAGGCCCATGTTGTAGTGAACCGCATGGGCAACACTCGGAACTCCGAGTAACAAGCTACCTATTGGTCCTTCTTTATTGGCCCGCTTTTTTTATATTTGAGATGGGAACAATACATTTCTAAGGTATTTACTTTACCCCATTTCAAAAATACAAAAATAAGTTTCAACTTTCAAAAATCAGGTTTTTTTCAAATTTTTATTTATAAAACAATAATTATTAAATCAATTTATTATTAGTATTTAAGGTCACAGATCTGTGCAAGTTGGTCACAATTCAATAAATTTTAGGTCACAATGCAAAAACTTCATAGGTCACAATTTGTTCATCGGTCACGACTTAAACTTTTAAAAGTCACAATTTGTTAATCGGTCACAAATCATAAAATTTATAAGTCACGTTACTTATTTTATGGTCACAAACATCAAATTAAGTCACAATGTATCAAATTATTGGTCACACGTTAATAATTTTTAGGTCACACAACCTTCATTGGTCACAATTTATCTATTTCATTGATACATTTTGTTTATTGGTCACACATCAACCAAATTATTGGTCACAATCAACCAAATCACTTGTGACCACCACCACCACACCGCAGAGATCCGTCTCTGCACACCAGACAGATCCACCACTGCACAAGCCACACCGCACACCCAGATTCACCCCCACGCCCATGCCCACACCGCACCACCACATCGCCACTGCCTCTACCATTCGCACCGCCACCATCGCCGCCCAATAGCGGCGTCAACATCTCATACAAACCAAGACTACAACCTCCCTCACCACCATAGTCACCACCGCCAACACGCACCACCACAAAAACCAACATCCACCGCCCAAATAGCAACATCTTAATTTCATTTTGTAAATGGAGGTTGTTTCCTTACCAGTTGCAGTGCGAGTAACAGTTCCCATACCAATATTCTCGCCGGAGACTCGAGCCGTGATTTTCGCGATGGTTTGGGAACCCTAGACTGCAGCGAACGGTATCTACACACACACCCAACTGCAGCACGCACACACAACATACCAGTTCACGTCCACACACACCATTTGCGACGGTGCCGTACGTAGCAGCGTCCATCGCAACCGCACCGACACACACACCCACTGGATCTGTCTCCACACAGATTGGCGTTTCAGCATCACAGAATAGAGAAAAGAGAAGCCAGCAGATATGGATGGGTTACGAGCGCCGGTGAGGGAGAAGAGCGTCGTCTCGCCGCCGGTGAGGGAAGATGGAGATGGGAAGAGAGGATAGGAGACGCCGAGCAGAGAAATGAAATTATATTTTTGATTTTGGGATGAAATATTAATTGGGATGAAATTATTAATTAGTATTTAATTAGATATAAAAAATATTTTTAAATTATTAATTAAAACCTGATTTTTGTAAAATGAAACTTGATTCAAGATTTATGAAATTGGTAATTTAAAAGTAGGGTTGGGTGTAATTTCCTCATTTGAGATTCATTAACCTTGTTGTTTCCAAAAATCGACGTGGGATCGGTTCAACAAGAACAATAATGAATTTGTTGTGAAATCTCTATTTTCCATTCTGCTAGAGGGAGATCGACTAGATTAGCTTCTATGAGTTGTATATATGTAAGCTTAGTACAATATGAGAGTTCTCATCTCGACAATCAAACCCACGTCACAATTGAGCTCTACACATAACCCTTCTTACTAGCAATAAGGGCATGATATGCCTGCAATCTTGAAAAAACGATCTCACTTTACATGGAGATGACTTTACCTAGCAAAACTATAGAAAGGCCTAATCATTCAGGCTAGTTTCACTTCTTCTTCTTTAATACTACGTCAATTTATAACCTAAATATTAGAATAGCATCGCCCACTTTCTCTACTTTTGTGACTTCTAGATTGATTCCCGTAAAAAATCGAAATTTATCTAGTTGTACACCAAAACTCGAAAATTTAGAACTCGTTAAAATCGCATAAAGCCAAAAACAACTAGTTTGCAACAAAGCAAGTTGGTCGTGGCAAAACTTTTGGTTCGATTTTCAACCTCTTTACTCTTTTTTTTGTATCAATGTTGGAACATATTTTCCAAACATAAATTCTCAATTCAACACCATATGTCGGTAAGAATGACAATGGATCGAATTGACCAGACTCGGCTAGACCCCGGTCTTGTGCCTTCATGGGCTCGGGTCAACGAGCTACCCAAGCCGACCGTCAAATATTTATTGCCCTGAATATTAAATTCTTGGAGGAGTTACACGTAACAAGGACTCTTAACAAGTGGAGATAGATATGGATGAGAAATATGATGCCAAATTTTGGATGGTTGTTAACCACTTCCTCTTATTCTTCAAAGGAGAAGATAATACCAAATTAAATGTCTTTGGTTTTGCAGTAGAAAACGAAACCAAAATTTGGAAGTATATGTGAGAATTTCTTGTATTTCCCACACTTTGAAAGACATTAGGGGACAAAACTGATGAAACTTTTCTTTTGTCTTTGTTAGGACATGTTTTTGGCACTTTGTGATTGAATATTAAAAGTCTAAGCAGCCCACCTTTGATTCTCCCGTCCACTATACGTCATGACAAAACATTAAAGCATCTGTTTGAATCAAATTAAAATTTTCATTCACGTCATTTTTAACAAAACATTATTCATTAAAATAATATTTTTCATCACATCAATAATTTTTCATATCAAGAAAAAGAAATTAGGGAACTTGATTTGTGTGAGAAAGACTATATATGTACAGAACGAAAAAAGAAAAGAAAAAAAATGGAAGTCATACAGAATATACACATAGGGGCGAGTCCCTTTTTTGATAATATTTAATTCACATGGAGCCCACCGTACAATTTTTGGCAAAAATTTTCTGTACAACCAGAAAATGTCAATTTGCATTATATTTTCTTGTTTTCTCTTTAATTATCCCCAAATCTAACAAAGTCAAGAAATTAAAAATGTAATTCCACAAATAATTTTTTATTTTAATATTGTTCTGCTCCATTATATACTCAACCAAGGAGGTCAAGACAACGTTTAAACATAAATTTGACGTGTTAGATTGGACATCATATAAGTTTAACTAGATGTCTCGAATCTAACAATTCTACTGACCCTATACCAATCCTCTAGTGAGCATAGTTCATTGGATACGGTGTTCTAGTCAATTTTTAATCTTAACATGAATATTCACATTCTTTCTACCACACTCGATTTTCATAAAATCTTTTTTAATGATGTTAAGTCATGAATTCAACATATTAAACATCACATAAAAAACATATTTTATATTCGATTCTTCAAAAACGATGAAGATACGTAAATATTGTTTATCACTCTATCCATCGACGAAATAAACGTTGTCCTAAGAAGAAAGTTCAACTTTTCTCCCCAACACGAGGTTTGAACTGCTATAATATCAGGTGACGAGGCATTTGCACGTGAAATGATATGGATTACGTGATTCTTTTTTCGTAATCATGTTTATTCCTATCGAGTTCAACTTATTAAATACACGATAAATGCTAATAAAGATAAATTAATATTTTATACTTTAAATTCCCTAGTAATTCTCCAAATCATTTTTGCCTTGGAAAGAAAATGACAAAAGTGAATTCCTATGAGAACGGTCATCAAGAAACATGGTCTTAACTTTAGCAGGGAAGAAAAAGTGCAACGGAGCGCTGCTTCACACAAATTCCATATTCCTCGACATGTAAAACGACAACAAGTCAGTCACGACAAAAGCTAACCCCTCACGCATTGTCTGAATCAATTCTTTCGAAACTTACAATTCCCGTTTCCCAGCCTTGAAATTGCACCTAACCTTTCTTTCTCTAATATATAACTCTATAGAAAAACCAGAGTGTTTTGAGGAGACGGTGGGATTTTTCTTGGGGCTTTTTGTGGGTTTTTATGAATTGAAAAACCCAGAAAGGATTTAGAAATCTCTACCTATGTTGGTGAGTTGTTGCCTGTTTTTTTTTTACTCTGTTTTATGTTTTGATTAATGTTGCAGTATGTGGATAAAAATTGTTTGGTCTTATGAATTTTGTGTATTTTGTGAATTTTTCCGACGCATTTAATTAACATATAACGATTTTTTTGTTGATAATTATAGAATTATTTGTACGAACCGATGTTTCAAGAAGATGGATCATCATCTGTAACCTCGTCACCACATCAAATGTTTCCGATGATGTCCCATTCACCTGGTTTTATGTCACCACATCCATGGCTTAAGGAGCTTAAACCTGAGGAGAGGGGGCTATATTTAATACATTTGTTAGTCACTTGTGCAAATCATGTGGCTACAGGCAGCCTTGATCATGCAAATATAGCCCTCGATCAAATTTCCAACCTTGCTACTCCTGGTGGTGATACGATGCAGCGACTCGCTTCGTATTTTTCCGAGGCTCTTGCTGATAGAATCCTTAGAACTTGGCCCGGTATTTACAAAGCATCTTGTTCCACTAGGATTTCGATTGTTGCAGAAGAAATTCTTGTGAGGAAAATGTTTTTTGAGTTTTTGCCGTTTATGAAGGTGGCTTTTGTGATCACTAACCAAGCTATTCTTGAAGCCATGGAAGGAGAAAAAATGGTTCATGTTATTGATTTAAATGCAACGGAACCTGCACAATGGCGTGCACTCATTCAAGATTTGAGTGCTCGGCCTGAAGGTCCGCCTCACTTGAGAATAACGGGAATCCATCAGCAAAAGGAGGTTTTGGAACAAATGGCTCATGTATTGGTCGAGGAAGCCGAAAAGCTGGATATCCCGTTTCAGTTTAATCCCATTATAAGCAAACTAGAAAATCTGGATGTGGAAAAATTGCGTGTCAAAACTGGGGAGGCTCTAGCAATTAGTTCCATTATGCAGTTGCATTCCCTCTTGGCGTGCGATAATGAACTCAAGAAAAAGTCCCCGTCCACGCCAATGAGTGATTTTGGAGTTCACTTACGAAGGGTAGCACAAATGAACCACGGCACTTTAGGGGAATTGCTTGAAAAAGATGTGGTTAGTGCTTATAGTCCAAGTCAAGATTCGGCTTCTTCTTCGCCACTATGTACAACAGCATCAGCAAATATTGATAACTTCCTTAGTAATTTATGGAGTTTGAATCCGAAGGTCATGGTGGTGACTGAACAAGATTCTGACCATAATGGGAAGAGCCTGATGGAGAGGATATCCGAGTCTTTGTACTTTTATGCTGCATTATTTGATTGTATGGAGTCGGCTTTGCCAAGAGCATCTTTGGAGAGATTGAAGATGGAGAAGATGTTGTTAGGCGAGGAAATTAAGAATATTATTGCATGTGAGGGAACCGAGAGGAAGGAAAGACATGAAAAGCTTGAAAAATGGGCTCAAAGATTTGATTTGGCTGGTTTTGCTAATGTTCCCTTAAGCTATTATACTATGTTGCAAGCAAAGAGATTGCTTCAAGGTTATAATTGTGATGGTTATAAGATCAAGGAAGAAAATGGCTGTGTGGTTATCGGCTGGCAAGATCGACCCCTTCTCTCGGTATCAGCTTGGAGATTTAGGAGGTGAAATCTTTACAGATTCACCGTGTTCTTTTAGCTGTCGCTTCCTTGTTCATCTGTTGTTAATTTGCAGGACGAAACTTGATCTTCTTGTCCTAAGTAGAATTCTGTAGTTCTAAGTCATAAAATTTCTATGTTCTTCTCCAACACCTGTTGGACTGTGTGTTGAAGAATCTTTTGTAATTAATTTCCAATCCAGCTCAATTAAAGAGATCGTGCTTATAAAGTTCCATATGTTTTAATCGGAATCTCTCTCGTCGAATAAGGGAAATATAGGAACTCTCTGTTTTTGATGCCTGCCTTGCTAAAATCCAATTTCTATGACTCCCTTTTCCTGATAAGGGAACTCTTCGTTTAACATGATTGATGTTGTATGATGAATCTTATGACTTCTTCATTCTGTCGAATTATTGTTTAATAAATCTTGGCACTTTAGCTTTGGATCAAAAGCAGTTTTGCCATGTTGCCATCGTAATTGGATTGGTGGCTCGGAGTAGGCAGATAAGGGAGAGTGATGGGGTGGTCTGTTTACAGGTCTGGCTCTGGCCAGGCCAGGAACTGTAACTCTTAGACCTTGTATTTTATCAGTTTGGCACTTTAGCTTCCATCTAATCCGAACAGCCCTTCGTGGTGAAGAATTTAGTTTGCTTATGTCTTAGACCTTTAATTTGTAACAAATCCATATTCAAACCTTTCAGATTTGTTGCACTTGAGCCTCCAATGAATGGACCAAACAGGCATTACATTGTCACTTGAACCTTGTGTGACTGATTTTGAAGGAAAAATAAACAAATACTTAATTTTTTTAAACCAAAATCGAATCGTTTATACATCTCCCGTGGAATCTTGTTCTTGTTGTAATCATTGATAAGCATGTTTTACACGATCTAGGTTCCTAAATTTAGTTGATTAAGTGAGTGCATTTCTACTTAATTTATTTTGTATTTGCAGTTTGTAGGCTAAATCTCGAATTCGAAGGCAAATAGAGCAATATGAAGTAATTTGGAGCTTAATTTGGACAATGGGATGGATTTGCATGGTTGCTGAAGAGAATGAGGACTTGGTTGGGAGAAACAAAAATATTAATTGGCATATTTCATAAATTTTGGGGATTAAAACGGACACTTGGAGAAGTTTAGGAACCAAAATGTCGAAATCAAGAGTTTAGGGACCAATTTGGATAAACTGAATTAACAAAATTGAACAAATTAAAAGTTCAATGGCCAAAAGTGATAAGATGGAAGTTTGAGAACTAACATTGAAGAAGACTGAAAGAGTGAGGAGCAAATTGAAATAATTCAAGAAAGCTAGTGAATATGTGCCACCAAAAGGGAAAAAAGTAAATGCAAGAAAGGCACGACTCATACACGTGAGGTATTATCGACTATTTACAAGGTACAATTATAGAAAAGGAGAATCGCCGATTTGTAAGGTACAATGACAAAAAAAGAAAATGAAGAGAGAATTGGTGATGATTACGCACACATTAGCATCCAATAGCAACAATTTCACGTAATATCAAACTTTTATTGGCAAACTCAAAATTTTCTGAGCTATCTTGGACTCTAAAGTACACGAAAATTAGATTTTTCTAAGAGCCCAACGTGTTTGGGATTTCTTGTAATCTCTTTATGAGGAGATTATAATGAGAAGTGAATCACATGTATCGTTATAATTAAATTTGGTTTTGATCGAAAATTATAAGTAACTTATAATATTCTTCAAACATGCCGTTATAAGGCTCTATACAACACAACACACATTACCATTTTTGGAGAGATCCATTTAGAGACACAGAAATACATGTTTTTGGGTGAAATCAACGAGAAGACTCGAACAATTATTGAAGATCCAAGCCTTAAAGAATCTTTGGTTTCTTGGGGTTGAAGATAAAGAAAAAATGATTTATTCGATCTTTTCGTCCTTACAATAAATAAATCGGTGATGTTTATGTCAACTTATTCATGTTTTAATTCCTTCGATATATTTTTTTGACTAGATTATTTGTTGAGATGAACGATGTATCTTATTGACTTCCATGCATATTTTAATTCATTATATTTTTTTATCCTTCTTTTACAAATTGTATTGGACTGACATGATTAATTTATTTTCAAGTTTAAGAACTAGAGTTAAATCACATAATATTTTGCCCTTGTTTGACCTCAATGATATAAAAATTCATTTTGTTCTCAAATTTATTTTTAACTATACATATTTCCAATAAAATAAATTTTACATTTAAAGTCAAAACTTTTTCCTACTTTTTAACTACATATCTCTAAAATCACTATTATTTTTTTTTTTTTTCAAAAAATGGGATTTTTAACACACCCTTATTACGTGTTAGATCGAGAAATCGAAAAAATTCTACTTGTTCATATGCATGTCCTTAGTTCTTGCTTTTATCTATTGATTAACTAAGAGAGAAAATTTTGATATTTGGGGAAATATTAACTAGAATTCCAAAAACAAATGTGAATGTTTTATTCTAAATTTATCGATCGAACATAATAATTGAATCAAATATGAATTGAACATAAGTAGGGTTTGTTACGCTTTTGCCTATGTGACATGCCACGTGGTTGCCAGCTAATTAAAATGCCACGCGAGCATTTCTTCTCCGTGGTGATGAGGGCCACCTTCATTTTCTAGGCGTTGAGAGCGCAACCTAATGCATCATCAACACAACTTTAAAGGAGACATAACTTCATACACGACTTGTCAAATTTCCTCTTCTTAGTTGGGACTCAACCTTAAGTCACATTGGATGGGCTTCTGAAGCCCGATGCGGTTGGAATGGATCCCTAATGTCTTGTGCAAGCTATAATTTAATAGGTTGAGTCACATACGATATGATTGGTGTGCGTCTCCATAAGGACAGTTGGGAGTCAAATCTTATCTTTTCCGTGTAGGACATTGTTTGTGAGGTTACAATTTACAACTTACAAACCTTCGATATTTATTTTGTGAGTCATATTTAAGAACTTTTTAAAAATAAAAAATTATCATCTTTAAAATTTGTATCTCTTAAAAAAATATCAATTATCAACAAATTTCATGAAAATTATAGGCTAAACACGTAAGCATTTATTACACAACAATTAAAATTAATATAACAATTTTTTTTTAAATAATATTTTCACACACTGTACACGTAACTTCACTTTATTTTCCGTGTCATGTTAAGGATAAAATGGGAATTCAATTTTTTTTTTTTTTAACCTGCCATTTGTCCACAAAAGTCAAATTGGATCAAATAATGTGCCCACTTACCAACATTGGATATTAATACGGGTCCACCACAATTGGACAAGATTGAAACAAAATCCAATTGAGAATAGACCGATGAACAAGAAATAACCATTCTGTGAACAGTAGAAGAACCTGGCTAGTGTGAAAACGGCAGCAGAAAAAAAAAAAAAAAAGAATTAAGCCAAAGCTCTGATAACGATTCAGATATAAATACACAGTGTAACGATTCAGATTTTTAATATTTAAATCGTTACCAAAAGTTTCATTTAAACTTTAAATAACACGACATGCAATATGTATAAAATTATGTAACGGTAATTTACTCAAATTCATGAGAGAAATTTTATATATTCATTTATAAAAACGAAAGAGCGAGAAATTTCCTATGCCATATCTTTTATCGTATATGTTTGAAAATTTTAAATAAAATCAATCTAGAATTAGGGACATAATTCATCACATGTATTTTATCTATAAATTTGAAGCATTACTATTTAGGAGACAATATCACGCTGCAAATAGTTAAAATAATAACAAAGTCATAACCCAATAAAAATATATGTCAACGAGTGTCAAGTCATGAACAATAACCAAATAACATAGGTTCCAAAATTCTAAACAAATGAATAGATTCATATGATCATGAAATTAAAGTTACTACTAGGAATAACATATAAGCCACGTTATTTTTTATTTACTTTATTGAGTCCAAAGAATCCTAGCACAACGAAATGTGCATCATCGCCCCGCCAACCAACAATCCCTTCTAACCTGTGAGAAATAGGAAAAAATGATGAGTATATAAGAATATTCAGTATGACACATGTAATTATGCAATCCCGAATAATAGTATTAAATCATGCGTCAAAAATATCATACAATCAAATCATATTTTTAGAAATCGGTAAGAACTCATAATATCATAACTTGGGTACCGGATGGCCATATCATATCATAATTTTTATTAGCATAACTTTTATCAACATAAAAAAATAAATTAAACAGGATAAACTACTTGCACCTCGTAGTCCTCCCTTGATCCTTTGAAAATCTTGATTACATGTTCCAAATCGTTTCTGAAGTCACTGTGTTGAATAAATGGATGTGCGAGCATGCTTGATAATAATATTAAATGTATGAAATTGGCTTATATTTTACCTTAGTTCATCAACTTCCCAAAATTATAAAAATATAGCAAATAGAACAAATAATTTTATTTTATAAAATTTTCGGGGCGTTACAGTATTTGAATTGTAAACTATTGGGATAATATTACATGTCAAACGTCTAGAAGACTTTGAATTTATTCATTTGCCTATAAATACTTGCATTGACGACGTTTGAAGGTAATTAACGTTTGGTACTTCTCAATACAGAAATATACACATTTTTCCCACATTTTTCCTTATTTCTTCGTCTCTCTCACACCCATATTTGACTTGAGCAACGAAACATTACGATCACAGCCTCTCTCACTCTTGTTTGGAGAAGTCTTGGTCTATGCCTCTTGCGTGCACGTTATTCATCCAGATTCAAATGTCAACATGATTAATTAGTGAAATAGGGATTCCTAACTATTTCATTAATTGGTTTATACCTCGTTATTCATCCACGTCATCTATGATCCTGCTCAATCCTATCAAGTTTAATATATAATCTTAAAATCTTATTAAGTTCTTCCGCTAATTAGAGTTGTATCCGCATTCAAGGCTTTAGCCATTCTTTAACTTCTCTTAGTCCCAAATTAACAATTTTTTTTTTTTTTTTGCAAAATTGGGCCTAAAAAAGGCTGAGTTTTAGCTGGGCCTAGCTCAAGCGTATTTCACTTGACATTCAACTGTACCTTGGCCCTTTTATTTCTATCCACATTTTTATATATACATCCACTTTTAAAAATAAAATTTTATTATATTTTAAATCCTATGTAAATTTACTTAAATAGACATAAATAAAAATATATAGCTTTAAATTTATCCACTAATTTTTATATTCTTTTAGAATTTGTGTTTAACTATAACCTCAATAAATCACAGAAAATTACATGAATATGTTTGAAGTATTAGAATTTGTGTTTAACTATAACCTCAATAAATCACAGAAAATTACATGAATATGTTTGAAGTATTACAATATTCAAAATTTCAATAGATAAAGAATTTAGTAAATAATGTCGTTAGAGCAAATGTATACAGACATAACAATATATGAAGAGGAATTTGAAAACGTAAGGATTACCTTTTTTCATCGTGCTTAGTGGCGTTCTTGTGATATCGTGTTTGAATTTGGGGGCTCAGATTTTCTTTTCTTGGTTTTATGGTTACCTTCTTGGAATGATTGTATGATTTTATTTATTTACATTTATTTTGATTTTTTTTTTGTCTTATTTTGATTGTACGAACATGAATTTGTCACGTTGAGTTTGATTTCTTTTCTTGATTTTTGATAAGTGCGTTTTGCGCACTTATTTAGGCCACAAAATATGAAAAATTGTTGATGTATTTGTTGAAATATGGCTTAAGTTGATATAATTTATGTTTGTAGGATTACATTGATGGATGGAATGAAGAGTATGCAAAAGCGAGCTAAAAAAGACCAAATTGGAAGAAAATAAAACTTCGGGGACCAAAATGCAATTATTCAAAAGATGGCCCGAATGGCGAATCAAGTATGAAATTGAGCTACGTAACACATTGTGATGTCATGGAATGTTAGAAGAAGAAGGAGAAGGAAGCAAGGCCAAAAGGTAGATGAAACAAACATGGGGACCAACGTGACCAAAGAGAAAATATTTTCTACCATGCAGTCGCATGGTAGAAAGTCCATGCAATCGCCCAAGCACCAACAGGAGATGAACAATGCAAAATTTTTATAATCATGTTGTCGCATGGGTTTATACCATGCAGTCGCATAGTTCATTTTGGGCGCGAATTTTTTGGTTTCCTTATTCGAACAAATCTCTTATGATAGGGTATTTTGAGACCATATTTAACTCGAAACTTGTTCAGAACTAGATTTTTATGCCTTCTTTGAGAAAAAAAACATATTGGAAAGCTAAAAAGAAGGCAAGAACAAAGATTTTCACTTCAAGTTTTAAGATTTCATTCAAGTTTTTGGTGATATCTTCCTTTTATTATTTTTCTTGTTCTTTATTCTTATCCATGCTAGACTAGATTTTCAATGTACTAGTTGAACGATGAACCTCGCATTGTGATCTTTTAATTTCTATTTTGTAATTTGATATTTAAACACGTTTGATGGATATTGAATGATTTATATATATTACTTTTTCTCTACAATTATATGCGCAATAGTTGTATGAGTGTGGTTACTTATTTTATGCATTCGAAAGAAGAGAAATAAGTTCGACAAAGTATAAATCATCGTAGGGTCTGATAGATGATAGAAATATACCGCTATGATTTACGTGAATCTTTAAGTGTTTACAAAACGTCAAGTATTCTTGTATATTGCATTTGTCATAGAAATATAGTCAAATGGTATGCTAGAATATATTCAATTCTACTCGAAAGAGATTGTTGGACAAGTTAGAAATATTGATTCTTCGATCAATTCATCGTGTTATCAAATTGTGAAATAGGGGTTAAAAGGGAACTTTGTTTGGTAATTCGGGATCCTAGTGCGCTTTTTCATATATTAATTTCATTCAAAACTTTTGCATTGAAACATTTTTACATTTAAGTTGTTATTTTAGTTTAATTTGCATGTTAGTTTTAGTTTAATCATAGAAACTGAAAAACTCATCTCAATCTTAATAGATTCGATTAAGGTCGCGATAATAAAAATCAAATTAAATCAATTCTCGTGGGAACGATACTTGAAATTCTAAGATTTCCACTTTATTACTTGTCAACGAACCGTGCACTGCGGTGATTTAAATTTGAAACATATTTTCATGAACAGTTTTTACTGTTTCTGATTTCATCTGCAATGGAAGTTCAGAATTATAGTGGGTTTCTTTTTTTTATTTTGCTTTCAATTACAATGGGTATCTTCACAAGTATATAGAAAAGTTCCAATTTATCTGTTATATTTCGCATACTTACATGATGTTTTAGTTGTTATCTTATTTATTTTTGAATTTATGCAAATGACATTATTTGACACTATACTTTTAATGTAGGATACATCAACACATAACTCTGATGTCCAGAATGAATTATTTGTTGATTATACAGATGTGTTTACGTGTTTACGACAAACATGGTACGCAATGATTTTATTTTTTAATATATTTATATACAAATATTTCATGATACACATGTTTACAAGTAAAAATGCCTTGATTGATTGGGTTAAAACTATTAATAAGAGACATAACATGATTGTTGTTATGAAAAAGTCTGACTTAGGCAAAGATGGGAGAAATCAAGAATTGATCTCGCATGTGAAAGATATTGGTCGTATAGGTGTAGGAATACCAACAAAGAAAATGAAAAGGGGAAGAAACGTAGAGTTTTTGGAACAAAAAAGTGTGGATGCCCGTTCGCTTCGAGTGGAAGAAAATTGATAAATGGTGATTATTGGGCATTGAAAGTGAAATGTGGGAGATATAATCATGATGCTGCCTTGAACCTTGAAGGACATTCATATGCCAAAAGACTAACTAAGAAAGAGACTTTAATTTTAGTAGACACGTCAAAGAATCATGTGAGACCAAAGGAAATCTTATACACATTGAAACAGAATGATGACACTAATGTCAGCACATTGAGGCACACCTACAATGAACGTCAGAAGTTTGGGCTCAAAGAACAAGCTAGAAGGACACAAACGCAACAACTAATGAATAGGCTTATTGAGAATAAGTACATAGAGTAGCACCACACCTCTACGACGACAAATATAGTTCGAGATTTGTTATGGGCGCATCCATATTCAGTAGATTTGTTGCATGCTTTTCCTCGTGTGACAATTATGGATTGCATGTATAAGACAAATAGGTATCACCCGTCATTTCTACTGATTTGACATTTTTACATACTTGGAAAAAGAACGCGAGGAAAACTACACATCGGCCTTGGAGAGATTGAAAAGTCTAATGGATGATATAATAATGCCTACTGTTATTGTTATCGATAGAGAGCTGGCTCTTATGATGGCCATTGAAAAAATATTTCCAACATTTACTAATATTTTATGTAGATAGCATATTTCAAAGAATGTGTTGGCAAAAAAAAAAATACATTTTGAAGATCACAATGACCAGTGGGATGCCATTATGCATATGTGGAATTTGTTAGTGCTTTCAACATCTATAGAAGAGTACAAGCAAAACTAAATCCCTCAGAATCCAGTTTCCAACAGTTTCCTCAAGCAATCAATTATGTTATGAATTCATGGCTTTTTCAATATAAAGATATGTTTGTGGCAGCTTGGATTAATCTACACATGCACCTTGGAAACACGATGACTAACAGGTAAATTTACTTATATTATTATTTAATATAAGTTAGACAAATGATGCATTAATTTCATTTATAGTTGGACAATTCATAGTATTGATTTAAGGTTAAGATTTTGTTTTCATATATGAATAATATATGCTAAAAATACAATATTCAAGAAATCGACGAAAGACGTGACTGTATTTAGACAAGCTCGAATGCTAGGGTCTGACGATCATTTTTCTATTTTTTCTTTAATTAATTTTTGGCTACTTGTTGAAGTAAGAAGATGCAGATTAGATTAACAAGTATAAGTAACCTAAAAGAAGGAAAAAAAAAACATGTTGACTTTTGATCAAGTCCTTGAAACTAGAGATTATTATAGTATGTAAAGTATTAGGTTTATTAATTCTATTGGATGCATTAAATGTGCTAATGTATAGTGAATCTGATTTATTTTTCATGGTAGGGCTGAATATGCACATGCCAAACTTCAAGAGGCATTTAGGTTCTTCCCAAGGCAATTTTGACACATCGTGGACAAGAATTCATGCATTATTGAAGTTAGGGTTGTCCGTGGATCGGTTGGGTTCGTTTCGTTTCAGTTCCAAAAATTTTAGGTATTCAATAAATGGAATCGTCGGGTCCAAATATAATTATGGAATCGTTCGGGTTTGGTTCGATTTCGTACCATAATTAATTTTTTTAACATTTACAGCAACACTACATAAATATAACTAATGGCATTTCATTCATAACTTTTGCAAATTAACAAAGCGCAATTCAAAAATATATAAATAACTAGCTGTCGAATAACATTAATTCAATACATACAAATACTAAAAGTAGATATTAATATTAAAATGTCGGTAATTCATATCAATTATTCATTTGGGCTAATGAGCTTTGAAATGAGCTTTAAAATTAAAATTATGAAATGATCTGATTTATTTAATTAATTTGTTAATTTATTTAAAAAAAATAAAATAATTTAATTATTTCAATAAAAAAATTATTTAGTTTCGGTTCTTGGTCTAGACCTGACTCAACCCAAACATATCGGTTCTCGATTCGGGTACCCATTCAGGTATTTAACTTATAAAGAACCGCTCAATTCGATTAGGTTCGGTTCGGTCCGAGACTTTCGAACACCCCTAATTGAAGCTACAACATGCAGATACTAAAGCTTCATTTGAAAAGAGATTGGGTACCGCCCAACATAATTTCAAACCTACCCTGTTTAAAAAAGCTTAGGGGATTTACATTAAGAATTGCAATGAATTTGATATTCAAAAGTCTAAGAGAGCTGCTGATATAGGGATTGACAATGTGGCTTGTGGACGTGTTGTACGACAAACACATGGATTGCCATGTACCCATGAGATTTCAGAGTATAAGATAGAATCTCGGCCCATTCCTTTATCAAGAGTGCACTCTCGCTAGAGGAAACTTGGTCTAGTTCCTCTTGACAAATGTAACACATCTCAGATTAATCGTGCATCAATATTTGAGATGATTGAAAAGCATTACTGAGATAATAAGATCATGTGAAGGTAGCAATTCTACAAAAATTGAAACAGATTGCTAGTCCGAGTTCTACATCATTAGTACGGTCGTCCATCTTCAAAGATAGATGTATCTACTCGTCGAGACCTATCGTATTTTGAGTTAGTGTTATCAAGACAAGACAATATGTTACAACAATTGGATAGTTCCATTATACCTTTAAGTCAGCCTACACTATCAAGCTAATCTCCAATTCGACAAAAACAAAAGGCGTATCGAGCACGTGGATCAAAGTCCAAGGCTTATTTTGATTCACTTCCTATTTGTTTTGAGACCTTACATAGATGGTGGGAAGGATGTAGCCTTATATGGCAATTGTGGTTTTCGGGCCTAATATTGTAGGCATAGGTGAAGATAATTGGTCTTTGATCAGAAAAGACCTAATAAAAGAACTTGAATCTCATTTTGATGATTACTCTAGACTCTATGGATATGATGATATGGTCCATGAGTTGATTCATTCACTTTCTCATTTTCATGGTTATGTGAGTCGTGAGCATTGGATAACCATGCCGAATATGGGTAGTGTTATTACTTAAAGATATAAGGTTATTCTAGTTAACTTGAACCAACACCAACACCAATGTCTTACATTTCTTCCACTTTGAGATGAACCACTTGCAATCGCATCTCATAGGATTGTTGCAATTGGATTTGACAATGGCTGCCATTTTGTCTCGATAAATATCTATTAAATTAATTAAATTTTTAATTAACTAAATGATATTTCTACTTGTGTTTTTCTCTGTAATTGCGTGCAGGTAAATTGGCATCCTAGTGGACCATTGCCACCTATTGCATGTAAGTGGTACAAGTACCATCATCCATGTGCATAGGGTTGGGTTACACCTTAACATGCTAGGACGCAATTTTTTAGTTCCCTAGTAGAAGAAGATGTAGCTATATCAAATATAATTAATTTGGATAAACTATAAGAACAGTTAATAATAACCAGTACTCTTATTTTATACAGCTTTCCACGCCCCTTTTAAATTTACACTTATGAATTCTTGAACATGCAATTGAGAATTTAATCGCCATTCATTCATAATTTTTTCCCGGAATCCTAATGGAAGTCTACGTGAAATATGGTTTTAGGGATTGGAAACTTATATACACAGTACTCGTATTGTACCTCCAAATTCAAAATCAGAGTTCTCACTGTAGCTGATCTCTTGATTTCGGAGAAATGGAATAGAATTCTAGGGTTTACAATCACTTGAAATTTGATTTCCGACTTAGAAATAGAAAGATGGAGTTTTTGGAATGGATAAAAAATACCAGCGTTCAGAATTTCATTAGTCGATGGCTCTTGCTAATTTCTTGGGAGAAGTCTCAATCAATTGATCAGCGAAATTGGAGATGAACAGCTTGATGCATTCTTCGCAAGGGATACAGTGATTCCGCCACAAGAAAATCCAGTTCAATATTCCGTGGAAAAAAAAAAATCGAAAAACAGTGAAAAAAGAGAGGGAAATTGATCATAGGGATTGTAGGGAAAAGCAGAGAAAAAGGAAATTATCCAAGAATAGGCAAGAGTAATGTTATTTATCATCACGACGATGAAATATCGATGATGTAACAATTCATTATCCCTCACATTTCTCCCTCTCCACCCCGTCTATCCCATAAAAATTGAATTGTTCAATTCCATTATTTCACATAGATTGACATATCATCGATATTTCATCACTATAATGATAAATAATATTATTCAATAGGCAATAGTATCATTTCTTGATTCTTTTACATAAATTTTAGGAATTTCTAAATCTAATGAGTTAGAATTGATGATTGTTTTGAATGCATTGAAAGGGATTTTTCCCCTTAGATTTGATTTCCTTTTTATGCAAATAATTCATTAACATGCCGTCAAGACATTATTCTCGTGTTTGTATGGGGACGAAGAAGTTAAAATTTGGTTCATATACTAATTAGTTCTATTCATTACTGTGTACTAAAAGATCACGAGTAAATTGATTAAGTAGATTGGGATAATAATCCTACCTAATGCTTGAGTATTGAATCATGCACGCAATATGTTTTGTACGATATATTATATGGTAATTTGTACTAATCATTCATGTCCAATTGTGGATATGTTAAGCGTTTTGTTTGTCACAACTTATATATTAAGTCGGGATCAGCTTATTTTGATAACGGCTTCTATAAGGTGGTTTAACCTTCCTTAAATTCATTTTTAGTCACGTTCTCTAAATAATATAATTTTGCACATGAACTCGTTACTTTTTCCTATTTTTTAATTATACCTTCTTTTAAAATATTGTCTTTGAAATAAATTCTCCCGAACAAACACTCGATTGACTAGACAGCTTAGATGTACTTCTTTCCGTTAATCATACCTAATTTTAGGTACCAAGCATGCTCTTGAGTTTACAGTCTCTTATTAGTCACTCTTTGAAACAGTAATACAACTATCATCGTCAAATATATATTTTTCTTTACTAATATATTTAGAATGGACCAAATGAATTTATAACTAATAATATAATTTGTGAAATTGAAGAACAAATAATTAAAGACTTTGACCAGAAGTCACAAATTGAACTTGGACATGTTTGAAAATACTTTTTTGAGTTTTAGTAGGTATGATCCCTTTTCCTCCATACTTGATTTTCTTTTCTTTTTACACTGATTAATTTAATCAGATTGAAATCCAATGGCTAATGCAGTAGGACCCACATTTTGGATATATCTCCTGAGTATGGTCCACAAGGGAACAAAACCATAGAAGTGCCACGTGGCTACCTAAGATTGCATTTTTTTTTCATTATTTTAATAAAAATGAAAAATTGTACATACCTCAATTCTCAAAAGTTCTAATTTTGCCCCCTCTATATATAAATCATTCAAACTACATACATATACAAAATAAGCCATTAGATCATCCTAAAAACAGCTGGCTTATGGCTGATCACTTCTTGCAAAACATTAAACAATCTTTCTCATTATCAGACATTGATTCCAACATGGAATTTATGAACCATTTTCCCGAAATAAATCCAAGTTATCAAGATACATCAGTCTTGAACTTGCAGAACTCGGTGGGATTTCCCAACGACAATATTTTTCCTCCTTTATTATCCGAATGCACGGGTATCTCAGAAGATTTTCCGGGTTTTTTTATCCACGAGGACAAGAATTTTGTGCCTCAAACTGCAAATGATCATCTTGCAGGGAAGAAGAGGAAAGAAATCGACACCCCACAAAGTAGTGGGGCTAATTCATCTGCTCAAGGTTCAGCAATTGGTGTTACAAGGAAAAATGTAAGTGGATTGAGTTTCATCATTTGTTATTTTCAGTTTGATCTTTGTAGTATATGAATTCATGGGATTTTCTTTTTATCTGCAGAGTGCAGGAAGAGGGAAAAAGGTGAAATTAAACGAAAAGGAAGAGGGGAAACCAAGGGATGTGGTACATGTTAGAGCTAAAAGAGGCCAGGCCACTGATAGTCACAGTTTAGCAGAAAGGGTAAGTTCAGCCCTTCCCCTCGGGCATTTCTACGTGCGCCTAAGGCCATCGATAAATTATAGAAATACTCGTGATCATTAGTAATATAATAGCTGCCTGTTTCAGGTGAGAAGAGGAAAAATCAACGAGCGATTGAGATGTTTACAAGACATTGTTCCTGGATGTTACAAGGTGAGTTTTCGCGCACGTCTCTGTTTATTGTATATATGGAGAGAAGCAGAATCTGGTCTAATTATTTGAATGCTTAATGAAATAACAGACAATGGGTATGGCAGTGATGTTGGATGAAATCATCAATTATGTGCAGTCCTTGCAAAGTCAAGTTGAGGTAATGGGAAGTACGAAACCACAAAATAAGTTATACTAAATCAATAAATACTGTCTGAAAAAACATAATTCACTTTTGTATTTTGATTTTCAGTTCCTTTCTATGAAGCTTACAGCAGCAAGCATGTTTTATGATTTCAACTCCGAAACAGATGCATTCGAGACAATGCAGGTCCTTCTTACAACCTTAATAACCTCACAATCGTGTACGTTTATACAAATTGCACAATTTATAGAGATAAAATTTGACGTGATTTTGTACGCGTTGCAGCAAGATAAGGCATACGAGGCATTGAAGATGCAGAAGATGGCAAAGGAAGGATGTGAGGGAATAAGTTCTGCTCAATTTGGTTCATTAGACGTCACTTTTGGCAATTATCCCTCATGGCCAAGGAACACTTGAAGATGACCCAAAAATTTCCCCCTTCTTTTTCGATTAAATTTGTATCAAAAGAAACCAAACATGGTAAAAAAAAAATTGCAGATTGAAGAGTCATACACAGTTGTATCACCTCTCACACTTGTGGGAATTTAACCAATTATTGATTAATTAAACATGTAATTTCTTTTTTCGCGCTGTTTATTAGAAATGATTTTAAGCGCCTCTTTGAGCCCCATTTTTCGACTAAGAATGCATTTTGGAATGGTAGATTGATGGAGAATGTATAATTAAAAAATAAGAAGAATTTTGGATTTGTGTGTAATATTATTTTATTGAAAATTGCGTAGTTGAAAAGAAGAGAGAGAAAAAATATTTTTAAATTAATGAGAATCAAATAAGGGCTAAGGTTTCTTGTGGTTGAAAACCCTCGAGACAATGTTATCTTGAATAAAACTCGACAGTACAATGGACAAACAAGCGAAAGATGCTTGAGACAAACGCTGATTGTAGCCAACTATGTATGATTTTGATTTCCAACAAGGATGTCATTAAGGTGGAAACTGTTCCTTACTATTTACAAATAGACTTTCTTTTAAATTAATTGTAAGGAGTCCAAACATGTGGATATTTTTTCTTGGCATGTCTCTTTTCTACCTCTAATTTTTTGTTTCCATCAAAAAAAAAAAAAAAACTTGGTTTTTTTTTTTTATTATTATTATTATTTTTTTTTTGAGTGATTGTCTTTGCTTACTTGTCAGGACTTAATAGTAACCAAAATTGATCAAGAAGGATCAACTAGGTAGACATTTCAATTAATTGTCACCAAGGGTAGGGACATGAACAAGTCCATTATTAGCAAAAGCTTGTCCCATATGTCATTATCACTATAGTAAATTCTTATCTTTGCACTATATATGTCAAAAATTTAATATCGATGACAGCGTTTGAGTTTGCACTTGACAGGTATGAGTTCGATACATGTGCAAGTAAGTTGAATGATCACTGTTTAATAGCTTTCATTGTTTAACTTTTGTGAAGCATGATTTCCTTCGGTAGGGTACGTTGTGAGCATCTAAACACGTCTAAAGACGGAGTTTCTCCATGTGACTCCACTTTGTCGAGATCGATATTAATTGTCTTGCTATGTGAACTAACTTAGTGAGTTAGGCCAGTCTTCAGCTAGTAAACAAACTTGGTATTGGACTTGGTCGCGTGTTTGAAGAGCGATTCTCCTCGATCATGACTGGAATTACTATGTCAACCGACCTCAACTAGTTTGTGTTATCTACTCATTATTCTCTTTAAGTGCTAGATCAATGGTCCTCTATCTAATGATAATTCTGAAGATGGGTCGATGACATGGAGTCACGACCAACAATTTCTTGATTTCACATCTTTTGCATGTTCCTTCTTTGCACAAGTTACCTCACAAGATTTCGACCAAGAAGAATACACAACTATTGAAATTGGAGCTATGGACTTGATCGATGCACATAACTTTAAACTGTCTCGGCTAACTTGCCTTTCAACCCTCTCTTGTCCTCTATACCTTCTATTAATTCCATTTTTTGGTCACTTTGAGTATTTATAATATATAAAACTATAATACTATTTTAGCATGTTTGGCTCAACTAAACCTCGTCGAAATCTAACTTTAAAAAGAGGTTAAACTCAATTTGAACTTGTTACGAATTTCAATTTGAGTCGATATTTTCCACTCCTAACATGTTAATCTCAAATGATTTCAAGGATTAATTTTCGAGCCGTAAAAATAATTGAAAAACTTTAGTTGATGGGATGATTAGACACCCAACCCCCCATTAAGATTTGAAATTTTGAAACATGACCCGTATAAGACCAAAGGTGTTGGCACTTAAAATTTCAGACAACAAGTTTCAATAACAAGAAGCACTTGACAAATCCATGTCGACAAAGGCAAGTGGAACCTACAAAATAATGCAAACTCTAAATCTCATGGATGTTGCCAATTCATCAAGTAAATGATTGAGAAGGACGTCCCAATCAAACTCCAAGATTATTTACATTATAAAAATTTATGAAAAAAACGCCATCGACCCCCCAACTTATTGTTTCAACATGATTTCATTTATAGTTGTGTAATAAGTCCCTAAAAATGAAAATCGTCCGGACATTTTTTAAATTGTCACATACATTGAATGGAAACATGTCTCGGTTCAATTTTCTTAGTATTGACCCAAGTTGAGAAACGCCACAGAGGTTTATCATATGGGATGCGAAGGCTTCAATTAAAGATTTTATGGAGATTTGGATTGTTTTTACTCAGAGACTAATTGTGCAAGTAAAATGAAAGGTTGATAACTCACTAGCTCCTTTTTAAAGACCGAGGACAAATTTGTTAGGTTGAAACAATAATGTTATTTTCCATAAAATTATGATTTTATTTCTTAATACAAATAAGTGAATTAAGCAGGTGCATTGAACCATAAGAGGACAGCTTGAATGGGCCATAGTTTGCCCTAAAGAAGTTGGGTATTGTGGGTTCTCAAAATTCTTGAAATGATAAGAGTTTATGAACCTTTAAGGTCACTTCTCTTCTTTTCTCTCAAATCTCTCTTATTCGACTTTCTTTTGACTAAGTTTTTGCCTATCTCTTGGAGCATATGCATGAACAAGGAGGATGCATATGGTTTTTTGGGTCCCACTTTTACACATATTGGATAGAGTCATATTCCTAATATGGATTGAGGGTCACACATGCGCACACACACACATTATATATATATATATATATATATATATATATATATATATATATATATATATATATATATATATATATATATCAGGTGATAGGTGGGACAGATCCCCTGAAAAGAAACTAATTTGGGCAAGTTCAAGGATCCTAAGTTTGGCGTTCATTATCAAGATTTTAAGATGGTGGGAGTTGTTGGATTGTCACCAATTAATAGTGTTAGTTGTTCTTAATTCGTCTTGCTCGGGTGAATAAATGATGGGTACATGTTCTTGCACAATTTTTTACATTAGATTACCTAAGATCAATTATATTGAAATATTGTTCAAGATTTTTTATTTGATTACTTTATATCAATGATCTTAAGTCTCAACAAAATTTGAATATTTTAAAATTTATACTATTATGCCAAGCTGCCCTTGTTAGGCAATTATTATTTGAAAAAGAAATTTTTACATATTCATTTTTAACTACACACTCAAACAATGAAATATTCTGCATGAAAACTCAAAATTTTTCCCTACTTTTTAACCACGTTCTCCTAAAAATCACTATTCAAAACATTATTTTTTCTAAATAATGATTATCAAATATGGACTATGATAGAATGGCATACGTGATAATATGTGGTGGATTTTCAATCTTCAAGGATGAATGAGGTCGACGGTATAAAATAGAGTAAGAAGATTATTTTTTAAGTATTGATAATAAAATACAAAACAAAAAATGACAACCAAAAGTCCCTCAAAGTTAGGGTTGTGGCACTTGATTCATCAACCTCTTTATAAACATTTCAATTTCTAACCTTCAATTTTCTTAGCAAATTGGTAATTTTTTTTATAGTTTCCATCCAAAATAAAGGGCAATTAGCACATAACATCCCCACTTTTCACTGTTATTGTGGAAAACGTCACCACTTTTCATTTTTTTAGCATTTTCTACCTTATTTCATATTTCATTCCGTAAAAGATCATTTTCATCCATTTTTTTCAATTAAAAATTGTGTAATGACGAGATACCCTTCTGTTTAAATAAAACAAAAAAAAAAAACAATTGCAATTATAGTCCCAATTTTTAAACGAGTCACATATAAATTATTAAAAGTGTAGTTAGCACATAATGTCCCTGACTTTCACTATTATAGCGGAAAACATCAATACATTTCACTTTTTGGCATTTTCACAATTAATTTCACATTTAATTGTGCAAACCATCATTTCTATCAATTTTCATCCAATTTATCAATAGAGAGCTATGAATTATGAGATGGTATTTGATGAGGATTAAAATTAAATATTTAGTAGATTTTGATATAAGTTTTTAAAATGTGTGGTTGAAAAGCTATGATACACATGAAAGATGTGGTTAATATTAATTGTTTGACTTTGATTTAGATTAAAATCTGATTTTAATCTGTACCAAACATGGTCGAATATACCCTCATATTTAAAAAAAAAAAAGAAGAAGAAGAAGAAGAAAAATATATTTTTTTAATTTCTAATAATTTATTTGGAAGTCGTTTGCACTTTTTTTTTATAATAAATTTAATTAAGACCCCGTTCGTACTTTTAAAAAAAATTAATTTCTAATTTTTAATAATTTATTTGGGACTCGTTTACACTCTTTTTAAAAAAAAAAAACACTAATTTCTAATTTTCTAGTAATTCATTGGGGGCTTTTTTGCACTTTTTTTTTATTAAAAAATATTTTTTTAATTTTTTAAAAATTTATTTGGGGACTCATTTACACTTTTTTTATAAAAAAAAAATGGGACTATAATTACAATTAATTCTTTAGCTTTTTTATTTCAATATGAGAGTATATTCATCATTTCACATCTTTTTTTATTGAGAAATTGGATGAAATTGGATATAAATGATGATTTGTTCAATCAAATCTGTAATTAATGGTGGAAATATCAAAAACGAAAAAAAAAAAAAAAGTAATGACATTTTAATAATAGTGAAATGTATGAACAATATGTGTTAATTACTCTTTCAATAATTTTTTGGAACTTATTTGTGCTTTTTAAAAAATTTGGGACTGTGGTTACAATTAATTTTAATTTTTTTATTTAAAGAGAAGGGTATATTCAATATTTTACAATTTTTAATTGAGAAAATAGATGAAAATGACCTTTTGCGCAATGAAATATAAAAATAAGATTGAAAACGCCAAAAAATTATAGGTGGGGGACATTTTCCACAATAGTAGTTAAAGGTAGGAACGTGATGTGATAATTACCCCCAAAATAAACATTAAGTCCTTGTTTGGTAATAATTAAAATTAAGATATCTAAGTCTAAGTCAATAATTAAATTTAACAACATATTTCAAAGAATTCACAATTTTTAACCATACATTTTATTAATTTTTATCAAAATTTACAAAAAATATTATTTTAATCACCACTGAACGGGGGCTAAATCAAGTGAAAAACACACACTCATGTTAAAATCAATAATATAAAAACCATTGTATTGTTAGGTGGTTCGAATCCACCTCGGCTATGGCTTAAGTTCCCTGAAAAGTGGAGAAATGATACTTTGCTTATGATTAAGGAAGGTCGTCTACTACGTCTTGTTGATTCTTTGAAGATCAAATTAAGGAACTCTTTTTCCTCAACTAGTTCAAGGGTGGTTGCTATCAATTTTTCTTTCTGGCTTCAGAGGATTTTCATCAACTACTATAGACAAAAGGAGTATCTAAAAAGCTTCGGCCAAGGAGAGCTTAGGTGATACCTACATAAAAAAACGTAAGAAAATATTTTCTTATTTTAATATTATTTCAAAATTTTAAATCAGACTAAAAATTATTTAGTAATCAAGGAAAAAAGTGTTTGAAAAAATGGAAAAAACGTATAAGCAAAAACAAAAAAAGCACAGGCTAGGCAGGAAAATATAACAAAAATAAAAAAAGTGAAAAAGTGAAAGGCGATGCATTTTGGGCCCGCTTCGCGCCTAGGTATCGTTTTCAAATACTTCTACAAAGCAAGCCCAATGCAGAATTATTTTCTTTCATACTCATTTATGGCTTGAAGCCCATCTCTTTCATTTTGTGCCTACTTCTAAATGAATTTAATTCGATTTGTTGGAAGGGAAGAGTTCACAAATCGGGCATTAACTTTTACAATTGCAAAAATTGGGTATTAAGTTTTAAAAATGCAAAAATTGCGTAATTAATTATATTAAAATCAAAATTATACAATTTATGCTCACAAATGCATACTTACGAGTCACAATTTATTTACTAGTCACATATTATCAAATTAATTGGTCATAAATTATTTCGAGATCACGAATCAAAAATTTTATACGTCACAGTTTATTTCATTGGTCATAGATCAAAAAAATTATGTCACAATTTAACTATCGGTCACACATTTTCAAATTTGTTGGTCACAGATTATTTTTTAGTCACAAATTATCAAATTTTAAGGTCACATTTTAATAGTTAGTCAGAGTAAACCAAATAGTTGGTCACATGCACCAAAAATCCCACCCCCGATCTCGATCCACCACGAATACTTGGTCACAAGTCAACCAAACCCCCCAACAACAACACCACTGCCAACAAAAATATCACAATCACCACTTCCATCACCACCACCAATACCGCCATTATCGCCGCCACCATTTTTGCAACACCACCATCGCCACATCGCACCAGCAACACCACCACACCTACCACCAGTCACCACCGCCAAAACAACACCACACACCATCCACTACACACCACCACAAAACTGTCACCACACAAAATACCACCACTACCACACAAAAACATCGCCCAAATCTCTAATGCACTATTGGCGTAGCCAAAACCGCCACCATTGCACCAACATTAACGTCGTCGAAACCCCACCACATACACTGTAACCAATTTTAAACGATCTTTAAACTGTAGACTTTGATCTGTGACCTATACATAGTGATTAAACTGTAGACTTTGATCTGTGACCTATACATAGTGAATTGTAGCTTATGAAAAAATTGTGAGTCAACACAACTTTACTAGCCCCAGCGCCGACACGATAATCTGCAAACCACTAACAACCACGACACCACCACCAAATGGCCTAAAATTTTACCACCACCACAACACACCTCTATCAACACCAACAACCACATCATCACCTCCATCAACACCAAAAACAACAACTAACACCGAATACAACACTACAACAGCCTAGAACGACAACCAACACCACGTATCGAGACCAGGCGCAACGACTCAGATCTCATCGTCCCAATGATTAAGCCGCACGAGGTCACGTTCACAACTGGCCATCTCACCTCACCTAGTCAATGGTTTTAATGGAACGACATCATCAAAAACAGAATTTCGAATACGCTACTCATATCTGATTTTTCTTGACGTATGGAGCCACTCCCATGAGCGGCGAATTGCAGCGACGCCATTGCTCGCGGCTACTCTCAGTGGCGTTGCTGCGCGATGAGGAAAATGACAAAGAAAGAGACGAGAGGGGGAGTGAAGACGAGATAGAGAGAGGAGGGGAAGAAGCGTCGGCAGCCGAGGTAGTGGCAGCGACGGTTTGAGTAGAGAGACGGGAGAGGAAATGGGAGAAAATTTGGTTTTAGGGTTTGGATGGGGTAGATAGTGTAGGAGTGTATATATAAATTAATTTGTAATATAAAATTGGGTTAATTTCACAAACGGTCACTGAACTTACCTAAAAATTACAAAACGGTAATTAAAGTTTAAAATTTGCAGAAATGGTCACTGAAATTTCATGCACTTTCACAAACGCTCACTGAAGTTTTAATTTGTTTCACAAACGGTCACTGAATGACGGTTATGATTTTAATTCAAATTTAAAGGACCAAAACACGTGGATATAAAAGTTTGACTACCTCAAGTGCAAATTTCTTTTAAACAAGAATACACTATATTTTTATGTGAACTAAAATAAATAAAAAGTGCATTAAAAGCTACGAAATTTATGTACGATCACACAAAAACATAGAAAAATATTTATATCTCATATCTAAATTGATGGTCTTGTACGTATATAGGCGGAACGAGAATTAAAATATCACATTTAGAATTTTCATTTAATTTACTCCTAAGGTGGTACTTAATAGCAAGAAATTTGCACTTGAGGTAGTCAAACTTTATGTCCACGTGTTTTTGTTCTTTAAGTCTGAATTAAAATCATAACGGTCCTTCAGTTGCCGTTTGTAAAACAAATTAAAATTTCAATGATCGTTTGTGAAAGTGCATGAGATTTCAATAACTGTTTCTGCAAGTTTTAAACTTTAGTGACCGTTTGTAATTTTTAAATAAGTTCAGTGACCGTTTGTGAAATTAACCCATATAAAATTATTACCTGATTTTTTAAAATCAATATTTAAACACTTGATTTTTTTGTAATTTCCTCTTGTTGGAATCCTAATTGGGTTTAATTTGAAATATTTTGTAATTATTTTTCTTTTCTGGAGATCTTAGCTTCATCCCCACTTTTTTCTAATTATGTTAATAAATAATCCCCTATCATAGTTTGATTATATCCCTCTTCTATTAAAAGAGAGAATATGTTGGTTATTATTCATTCAGGACGTATTTTCATTTTTCATTTTATCCCTACTTTTCTCTCCCACTTTTCATAAACATTAATTAATTGCCGACTTATTTAAAAACTTTGTCCGACTTATTTAAAAAAAATATCTGCAAACCGACTTATTTACACTGTATGTATTTTGCCACTTTCCACACCACACATGCAAATGTACTAAATGCAATTGCGATGACACAGTTCCCTCTTTCAAACAACAAATAAATTATTATTTTTCTTAGTAGCGCTATGAAGTGGCAAAACAATCTTCATCGAATAAGGGCTTTTGGTTTTTTCAGTTTTAGTTTCGGAGCAAATGTTCTGTGACGCACGGATCAAAATTTACATGCTGTGCGGAGCATTTACTAGAGAAGAAGAATAGAGAGGAAGCTAGAGAAGAAGAAAGAAAAGGAAATGTTGAGAGAAAACAAAATAAAAGACAAGAATTGGCATAATTTTGTTGTAGCTTATCTTTAAAAAAACGAAGCAATTGCTCCGCACAATGGAGCAAATGTGCGGAGCACATGCCTCCGCATTGTGCGGAGGCAGTCTCCACGTGTGGAGGCTGCTTCGTCTCCCGCGTGTGGAAGCACCAGCCTCCGCACGAGGAGAGGTTGGTGTCTCTCCGCACGCGGAGATCCGCACAATGCGGAGCAAGTATAGTTTTTTTTTTCATTCCATACCTATTTATAATAAATTCAAAATTCATTTCGTGTCTCCGCACCTACGAATTTTTTATTTCTTTTTTTTTTTTTTTGCCAAAAAATTCTACATATTTACATTTTACACAAATTATAAATATAATTTCATTTATTAAAATCTGATTTTAATTCAAAAATATTCAATTTCATATATACATAAAAATCAAAATCCCTTTCGAGGGCGTTGCCCCCGAACCCCCACAAGGGGAAGCGCGTTGCCCCCTCGACCTGACCGCGCAGGTCTATCCCCGTCTGGACCGTTGCCCCCGAAACCCCACGAGGGGCGCTAAGTTATTTTCTTCTTTTTACCTAAAGATTTCATGACCTACATTTTTTTATAGCTTATCTGCATCAGCAAAATATATAAAAATAGTGGTCAAGTTAATTGTTACATTCAGACACACTAAATTAAACAACGCCCAACTTTTCTTGAAAATTAAACTTGATTGAACAAGATAATCTTCACCTTCAAATAAAATTTATTTAATTTATATTAATTGCAAATTTACCAATATCTAACATTCAAGATATAATTAACGATAATTTAACATATTTTACATACTAACATTAGCTTCAAAATAATTCAGTCCGTGCATTGCACGGACAACAAACTAGTATATATATAAAAAGCAAGACAGGTATAGCCAATTGAAGGCAGTCGATTAGGAGGAAGGTGACCGAGTGTTAGGTATGTCCTGCCCATTAGGAAGGGAAAGAATAATTTCACATTCTATTTTAGTATTTGCAGTTTTCGAGTTCAAATTTTCGTGGTCGGAACTATGACTTTTTAGATAACTAAGTGTGAAATTAAATATTTTTTTTGCTGATTAAAATTAAAATTAATCATGTTACTTAGAATAAGTAACTTATATTTGATGATGATGATGATAAATTGTTTAAAAATAAACTCTAGCCTTTTAGAATGAAGCAAGTACTAGCACCAGCCCATTTTCCGATGGACTCCTTAGAGCTTGGACCCTAAATTAGGTAAAACTTTGAGGAAATTACAAAAACACAGGTACTTAAACATTCAAATTCAAAATTCAGGTATGAAGTTTATTTAATCAAAAATCAGGTATTTGTTAATTTAAATAATATTATAATACTAATATTCCAAAAAACCCTAATTCATTTTCAATAAAAAAATTTCTCACTATTCGTTCGTTCACTCACTCACTCTCTCTCCCTCACGCCGCTGGTTGAACATCCTTCAGGAAGCCATACTTCGCTGCTGGCCGGAGATTGTACCTACCCTCGTCCAGCATCATCACCTTTCCTTCTGGTCCAAGTGGCGCCGCCGCCTTCCTTGTCTAGCTGCTGCCCTCCGCCGATCAAAGTTTTCCTCGTCCAAGCAGACACATCTCGCTGGTTACGACGGTCTCAAAATTCAACGTGCCAATCAAAGTTTTCCTCTTCCTCAACGACATTGATCCCGCTCTTGAAATCCCCCTAGCTATGGAAGCAGACCGGAGCCTCTTCGCGCGGTGGCATAGCAGCTGCGCTTTGTGGCGATCTGCACCGGACCTTAGATCGCCGCTGCAACGACGCACTGATGCAGTGGTGCTGTGACGATCTGTTGGTGTGGTGGCGTTTAAGGAGACGCACTGATGTAAGCATCGCCGGCTGGTAGTGTTTGTAGGGGTGGTGGTGCGTTGTGTGACGGTGGTGTGGTGGTTTTAAGGGGCTGTAGTAGGGGTGGTGGTGCGACGGTGGTTATCTGTGACCTATCATTTGGTTAACCGTGACTAAGTATTTATATGTGACTAACAAATTTTCAAATTTGTGATTGGGTAGTTTGGTCATGTGACTAAAAATATAATCTGTGACATTATTCGATAATTTGTGACCAACTATTTTTTTCATCTGTGACCTAAAAATTATATAATTTGTGACCATGAAAAATTCTGTGACCATAATTTTTGATCTGTGACCAACTAATTTGAAATCTGTGACCAACGAATTAATTGTGATCTATAAAATTTTTGAACTGTGACCGTAAATTATAAATCTGTGACCAGAATGGTCACCGGAAATAGTCGCCGGAATCGAAGCAGTCGTCGAAGAAGAGCGGTGGTCGGAATGGTCGTCGGAATAGTCCCCGGAGTGGTATGGGTGGTGCATGTGGGATGGGTTAATTATATTATATTAGAATTAAATATTTAATAATAAATTGATTTAATAATTTATTATTTCATAAATAATAAAAAAAAAAACCTGATTTTTAAATTTTCAAATAATAAATCTGATTTTTAATTTGGTGTAAAGTAAACACCTTATTTATGAATTTTTCCCTAAAACTTTTTCTGATTAGGGGTCCTGACCCTTAGGTCTTGTTTTTTGGGCCTTTAATTCTTCTTGTACTCAAAACTTTGGCCCCAATTCTAGAATTGTAATAGTAATATAGGATGTTGTTTTGTTTTTCATTTTTCTTTTAAGTCGTGAAGATTATAGTGAGAACCATGAAACTTGATCTCAGGTTTCTTATTCAAGTTCAAATGACGACAAAGGTAAGGACCCAAATGATAATTCTCAAATTTCGTAATCATATATTTGTATTGCTCCTTGTAAAGTGTCATACTTAAAAAATTTAGACTGATTTATCGCTCAACTGCCTCAACAAGATAAGTGTTGTTTAGAAAAAATAAAAATAAAAAATGAGTCAATTAGTTGGTTGGGATGAACTACGACATGGTTAGATTTTATAGTTGATTTGATTGTGTTGGAACCGATTTGTTTAGTTTAGAGCATCTCTAATCTCATTGTGGGTTGCTTAAAAATTTATCGTGAAAAATATTATTTTATTAAAGAATGTGGTTGAAAACTAGTTTTGATAGAATGTGTACCAAACAGGGGCTTACTTATTTCTTTTCCTATCAACGTAACTGCTAAAAATGAAAGGTCGAGGAGTTCAACGCCTAGGTAGGAAAAAGAAAACAAGAAAAGAGAGGTTGGTGGTGGTGGCAATCGAGCCGAGCGGCTAGTCGGCTCGTAATGTAGCGGCCCACGAGCCATTCGGACTCGTCAAAAAACGAGCACGAGCCGAGCAGGCGGGTTCGGTAGGCGAGCCAAGTCTGCTCGGCTCGTTTTTTACGAGCGGCTCGTCTAATATTTTTTTTTAGGAATGATAGTTCAAAAAATTCAAAATAGGCGAACCCAAACAGAGTAGCTCGGCTCAACTTGTTACAGTACGAGCTCGTGGGCTGAGCCGAGCTCGCCCACGAGCAACGAGCCAAATCGAGCCGACTCGTTTGCCACCCCTAGAGGTTGGGGGATAAAAATGCATTTGAAGTCGTATGTAGGGAATGGCGCTTAAAATCTATTCTTGATAACATCAATTAATCTCGTACTTTTTTTAATTGTTGTATTGTTTAAATCTATTATTATTTGTAATACTATATTTTGATTGCATTTAAGATCGTCAACTTTTTTATTGTGGTAATTATGTTTTCAAATTTCCTGTCGCATTTTTATCGTCGGCCTTTCATTATATATCGTCTCTAATATTGGTTTCTGTCTGAAAAATCCATTGGGAATTGGGTAAAATTATTTATTTGCCCATAGTATTTAATAATAATAACAACTTCAAAATAAGACAAATTACTTTTTCCTCATTTCAAAGTACATAATAAAATATATTGTCAAAAATTATCATTAAAGATGAGATATGTTAATTAATTGATGGATGAAGATAAGAATTCGACGAAAAAAGTTGGGGACATAAATCTTATAATAGCAAATATGAAGTACTTTAAGTGTAATTAAAATATAGTGCAATAAATAAAAATTACGGTGTAAATATAATTATTCTATGTAGGCTAAACAACGAAATCGTCAAACTGTAAAATTGAATCGAAATCACTTCTTAGAAATCGTTGCTTAGATCCACGTGAATCCGTCGATATTTTATTTTGAACAAAACTAAACCGCTTTGAAATGATTACTTTAGGTTTTAATTTTTGCAAACCGTTTAACATAAAAATATAAAATAAGTTAATTTAAATTTTATCAAATCCAAGTAAAACTAAATATATCCCAATTAAAAAGATGATCCAATTCAATTAGGAAGTTATCTATCACAATTAATTAATTAAACTATATCCAATTACGCATCAGTCATCACAATTGTGAATGCAGAATTCTCAAATTGACTGAAGTACTGAACAACTGACATTGAATCATAGTCGTCGATCACCCATCACAAGTAGCTACTCAATATCCGCATTCGCTTTTGAGTCTGCAATCACTACTCATTGTCTAATTCTTGATTCGTTTAAGATTTCATTGAGTGAAAAGACGGTTAAGGCGATGATTTGCTCTAAAAAATGATTGCATACTTGTGAGGAACTTATAATGATTTGACAATAGTTTTATGAGGAATAAGCATTAGATTATTCAGGGAAAACTATATAAGATAGTACCGTATTAAATTTTTTCTATTAATTTTCTTTTATTAGTTCTTTCTAGTTTACAAATATATTTGCATAAAGAATGAATCACTCGTTACAATTAGAGATATTACAGTAATTAATATCGATTAAGATATTAGAACTAAACCATTTCTATCATGTGTTGTATTGTAATGATTAGAAGTGTAGAATTTTGGTTTGTTATAATTGTAATGATACTAATATATGTCTTAACTTGAAATTTTATATTAATATTTATGATTTAACTTATTTGATATATATATATCTTCTCTTTTTGCTAAACCTTGTTTCTAATCGAATCAAATCGAAAAAAAGAAAAAGAAAAAAAGATTTGATTTAGATTCTGGTTTAGAAATTGAAGTGTGTTTGACTTCAAGTGATTTGATTTGAAAATTTGTCATAAACCGTCCATATCGAATCATGTTGACCCATTGTCTTACGTATTAACCAATTATAATTTTATATTCTCATTAAGCCCTAAATGATTTTTTTTTTTTAAAAATTATTATCTTATGCATTTAGCGACATTATTAATTTAGTTTACTAGCGCAAGTGTGATAAAAAAAAACTTGAATTGTTTAAGCAATGTTATTATTTATTGAATATTCATTTATCGAGGTTTTACAGTATTCTTGATAATATCAAATTTATTGTATACATTTTTTAACTATTGTCATTATTATCTAAGAACACGTTTGGAAGTGTTTATTAACTACTTGAACTATAAATAGATAGTTGGGAGTGATGAATAAGTGAATATTGATTGTGAATCCCTCGAAATGCCTTTTTAAAAGGTGGATTTTAAATCGTTTATAAACCTGAACCAAACATAGGTTAAGAGTAATAGTTAGTAATTTCTTGATAAATCAGTGCCATTGATATATAAGAGTAATTATTTACGTGTTATTTGATATTCTAATTGCATGCTTTTTTTAATCATTATCACTATTTATTATTTATGTATTCTTGATGACACCAAATTAATTGGTAATTCTTTTTAATATTTGTCATCGATGTCTAAAGAGTAATTAATACTCTTCCGTCTCATAAAAATGAGTTTATTTTCCTTTTTCATTTGTTTCAAGTTATAGGTCGTTTTTCGTTGACGAGAGAGTATGCCCATATTTAATGTGTATTGTCATCAATAAGAATATATATGAACTATTCATGTTCAAACAATTATTAAATATAGGGGTATTTTAGATATTAAAAAATTGTAGTTAAAATTTATATTTTTCATTTATATTAATTATATATTTTTTAATCTGTGTAAAAATAAAAGCAAATATATTTTCGCGGGACGGAGTATTTTTTTTTTTTTTTCTATTGTTGAGAACACCAAATTAATTGCACTTTTTTTTAATCATTATCCAAGAGTAAGTAGTAGTTATTGTAATTATTATCTACGAATAATAATAGTTATTAGTATTTATTTGTTCTCTATAACACCAAAATTAATTGCATAATTATAGCATTAAGGGTGCAATATTTTTCATGGTAAATGTATTTTTTCCATCTAATTTCTTACTTTTTTGCTTTTTGATTGACAATTTTTTTCATAAAAAATAATTTTCTATTTTTGATCACGTTGTCATATTTTTCTTAAAAATAAGGAAAATACTTTCTTTGAGGAGTGGTGTTTTTTATTTTCCAAGTAATTCACTATCTCTTTCCCTCTCTCATCTATCTATCAATAAAAAATAGACATGTATAATACAAGGAAAATTATCTATAATTTGGGACATATGAAAAAGGAAAGCTAACTTATTTATATGGAATGGAAAGGGTATGAATTTTATTTATCTGAATCTATAGAGAGCTTTCTTGAATATCGTGAAACCCTAAGCCCCTTCTCTTACCAAGTTTTAATATAGGATTGCATTCTTTGTCATGACTATGCCCAATCCAGGAATGCGCCATAACACAACAGTTTCCAAATCAAATGCTCTTGTTGATTTTAAGGGGCGATGCATTAGCCCATTTATTAAGTGCTTTTCAAATAGATTCTTGGGCATTTTCATTGGTTCTGCGCTCAAAATAGTAACCTTCAGAATTCTCTTTTCTGAAGGCCATCTGGGACGACCTGGAAAAAATTCATAGAAGTTCAGTTACACACTTTGATTCTGGTATTTCCTGTTGGGATTCGATTATTTGTTACAAAATCTGGCATCCCACATCGAGTTGCGTCGTTTGCTTTTTCCATTCAAGACTACATTAATAACATCAAGTTTGAAGAATTTCAGGTAATTTTTTTATGGTCGTTTTTACGAAATCATCAAATAAATCATTGGTATTTTTTTACTCCATGAATGGATTTATTCTTCTCATAGTAACCAAGATTTGAAAAGGTATTTCTTGAGTAAATGTTGGCCATGCATCTTGTTACCTTTGAGAATTCAATTGCAGCGTATGAGAAACCCTAGCAAATATGAGCTTCCTCCACCTTTTGCATGTTTATAATTAGGTTAAATATTTGCATGAGAAGGATGATACAGCAACAAAAGAAGACTCTGGACAGTGAACAGGCTACGAATTTTAATTAATTCCAAATTGCATGATTTATGTGTATAGTAATGCTAATCCCTAGTTGCAAGAAATGAATAAAGACTCAGACTATGATTTAACTGTACAATATGACTGTACTTGTAATTTTTCTTCGTGTTAAAGCTCGGGTTCACTGTGAACTTGCTTGCTATCAGCAGTCGGGCTCCTATGTACAGCTACTCTTTACACTTCGCTTGTACAGAAATGACATTCATCGTACTTATATACCCACAAGTCATACCTTCGAAAAGTCACCTCGTGTACAATTGAGTACCGTCCAAGGTGTGCCTTCTCTGACGCTGCTAGCCTGCTACCATTAAAAGCATTTGTAGAACTTACCCTTAAAACTGGCTTGTAAATAATAAGTGCCTTTTACGTGTTCATTTACAAATTTACTCCCCACGGGGACATGCCCACGACACTATGATGTTACATCTAATGATACCCTACTCCGACCACCATTGAAACTATCATCCCTCCTAATGTGGGAACATGGGGCTACGGTTTGGTCGGGAGGGCAAGAAAACAAAAGCAGCTCGTAACATAAACGAGCAACGATATGCCAAATCCTGATAACATATAAATGAATTAATAGAATAGAAGTTAATAAATTCGACCATTGTTACACTGCAACTATACAGACTAAAATAGAAAATAAACAATTAATCAAGACTATAAAGTGAATAGGAACGTTTGGAAAATATCTGGAGAAACCGCCACCTATCGAATAACCTACTATACGATAAACACGAACATAACCAACTTTTTCCGTGGTAAATAAGATATGAATATGATTTCTACATATCTACAGGGGCCATATATATTCTTACATTAATGGTATCGGTATGGTATCCACACTGGAGGTCGAATGAGATGCAGCTAGGAGAGCTGCTCCAATGCCTGAACCATCTTCCATCACCTTGATGATGACACTCGGCGCAATCTCCTCGCCTAATATTTGTGTCATTGCTTCGTTCAGATATTCCCTGAACAGCGTATAGTTTGTAAACAAACCCCCCTCGACTGCCACCACAGTTCGTCTCATCTTACTTCGGCCTGCGCCTTCATTTTTTCCACTACCTATGCCGCCACTACCATCCCGGCCAATCTTTTTCAATATTCCAACAATACCCGCAGCTGCCAATCTGGCAGCTCTGCGGGTCACCACATCACATACCCTCACAATAAGCTTCCGAACATTTAGAGGAATTTCGGGGAACTGAAATTGGAAGTCATCAAGAAACACGAAGAGTGATCAATGCCATGATTAAGATTTTTACCAAGAGTTGTTTGGCTGAGCTTAAAAAGTTCACTTATAAGTAAATAAATAATATTTTTATAGCTCAAAAGCGAAAATAAGTTATTTATTTTGACAAACCTTTTCATACTTAACCAAATGTAAACAAATTAAGCTTAGCCAAACAAGCCAATTCAATATGCAACCACATAATACATGCAAGAAAAGCTCAACCTCCAAGGTGTCTCTTAAAATTTTGGCCACCTCCCTCAGATCTGGGGTATCATCCTCGTGCATAGCAGCCATCAAAGGTGTCCTAAAAAATTTAACAGAAATCAGACAATATACACACAACATCATCAAAAGTATATTAAAATGTTTTGAACTAAAAGTAGACTAATAAATAAAAGGAAACCAAAGAACAGCAACTATCTGTAACTACAAGACACAACAATGCAGCACATAAAAGACAGTGAAAGCATGGAAACAAAAGAGCAGTAAACAACAGGAATTGAAACAAAATGCTAATGCAATACCCCTAGTGATTTTCATTTATGATTTACCATTTTTTTCACCCCTGTAAGCAAGTGCAACCTTGATCCCAGCAGAACTTACTTCCAAGTATTACAAGATGCTGGTTTGGACAAGTTACCACTTGCTTGCAGCATATTCTTAGCAATTATCTTGCATAATTTGGCATCAAATAAGACAGCGTCATACTACTTTCAAAAAGCGGATGAGTTCAGGACACCCATCACTTACTATGTCATAAGGGAGTATGTTTTAAGTGATTTTTTAAAAAATCCAATTAAGAACACCTTGAACTCTCAAATTTTCACTTAAAAAGTGTCTTATTCTAAATCATACACTTGCCTAAATGGTGTATCCTACATCATATATCCAGATATTCGAGAGGATGATACACCTAGAAAATCTTTAATGACTTTTCTTCCAGTTATATATTACCATGAACAGGTAATATGTTCATCAACAAGATCTTCAGAAAGTGTGTACATGCATCTCCTCCACATGCTAATTAAGAAACAACGGAGATACAAAAAGACTAACAATAAGAAAAAGACCTCAAGATGAAAGGCACATGCAATTTGGAAAGTTCTGGTCCAAAAACATCCAGCTCCTCCGACATCTGAAGAATTACTCTACGCACAATGTCTCCCAGATACATCCCTGATATCATTTTTTCAAAACCCTGCAGCATGATACTCTTGTCCATGTCAAAACCCAATTTATTGAGCTAAATCTGAAACTAAGAAACAGTTATAATTGAAGATATGCAATAGAGGCCAAACCTCACCTGATCATTTGGGTTTGGGCTATCAGCATCCAAGTCCATATCGTACGATGTTCGGGGCAAATGAGATGACCAGAAATTTCCCCATTCCATGTTGACTACCTAATGACAATAAATTATAATATAAATCATAGTAAAATAAATAGAAATCATAAACAAATGTGCAACATATAACCATAAGTAATACATCAACCAAAACTCAAGGATACCATGCCTCCCGACATTGTAAGAAGACCTTGACACTTAATAATTGCATCTGCTCGCTCCAAATAACAAGCATTGGTGCCTGTCCCAATAATTACAGCAGCAACAGTGTCTTCATCATGATAATGACCAACAGCCAAGGTTCCCACGGTATCGTTTATCTGGTTGCAAGAAAAATATTATCGAATATATCATTATAAATGCCTACTATCGAACGCCATAGATAAACACAAAAGATTTTGAACATATTTTGGCATCTGAGGAAGAAAATTGTCCTGAAGGGCATATTAAAGTAGTCAATCAGTGTGAGAAGGAAATTTGATCTCAGTACTTTGGAACTGCACACAGATGAACAAAAAGTTCTGAGCAAATCTATTTGTTATCTTTCTATATATAAAAAGTGGCTATTAAAAGGAATATGTTGGTTTAACGGAAAAACTAACGGAATTTTTTGATTTAACGGAAAAACTAACGGAATTTCTTGTTTTTAACGGAAAATCTTTTTTCACCACCCCTACTTTCAAAATTATAATTAAATAATAATAATAATAAATTAGCTTTTGATAATTCTTTCAAACTAAAATATCTTGGAGTTAATTTATCCGAATCGACTTTTTCTCGAATCTGATTTATGTATCTAATTACGATTTATCCAACGAGACCAATATTCATATATTTACGATAACTCCATCAATATCTAAATATTTTACACAAATAAAATATAATTTGATAAATGTATCATTTAGTCCCTAACTTTCAAAATATTAAAATATAGTATATAAAAATTGAATTATATTTTATGAAAATTTTCGGGGTATTACATTCTCACCCCCTTCAAATATTTTCGTCCTCGAAAATTTACCCGTCACTTACCATACTAAGTCTAACACATGATATACATATATTATCGTAATACATATCATACTTTAGCGATAAAATGAATTGCATTATTACCTAAAAAAGAGTAAAAACTTAAGTCATGCAAAAAATTTAAACCTCCGTTTGTTTATCATTAAAAACCCATAAAAATGAAATATATGACCGTTATCCATCACATCAATCTATCAATTTTGAATTTCTATCTTTTGTGTGGGGTCCAATAACGGCTATATTTTTCATTCTCATTCTATATAAATAAGAATCAAATAGAGCCTAAGTAAACTCATCTTCTTACTCCTTAACATACCTTGAGTTTTCTGTTTGTGATTTTGGATTGGAAATGACAAAAAGAAGCACTTTATTTAATTATTTATCAATTACATAAACATTACATCATTAATTATTTAATTAACCAAAAAAATTACATCTTTATTAATAACAAATTAATTCTTAAACAAAACTATTAAATATAAACTAAGCAAACGTGCATTGCACGTTACTTAAACCTAGTGTTCTATATAAAGAGGTTGGAACAGTACAAACAGATTAACAAGATAAGAGACCAAAATATTTCATTTGACTCTGGATAACAAGTAAACAACATAAATATTATATAGGAACAGTATGCTTACAAGTGCATTCACCCGCATATCCAGGCCTTTTCTAGATATTGCTTGCTGTAGACACTCAGAAACATCTCTTCCAACCTGGAAATAGAATACATCATACTGCATAAGTTTTCCTTCAGCCGGTCCTCGCGGAAGTTATCATTTTGTGAGATGTTGACTCTAGATTTATTATGGAAACTAAAGCAAAACTCAATCTTTCATAACATAGTAACACTTCATTATTCCTCGAAGAATAAAAAACATCAATAAAGAACACAAGAGTATGACCAAAATCAGTCAAAGCCACTTCTGGTGCATTCATTAATTATTAACTGCTAGACATAACACATCACATGCACGTGAAAGTATTGTGTCTCACATAAGGAAAAAGAACAAAAGAAAAGGGGAATATACATGTTCTTCCCCAAAAGAGATTTCTTTCTTGCACACCATTGAGAGTGATTCATTAAGCACTGAAGTAAAATAAACATGTTATAACTAACCATGTCTTCGATGACAAACCCTTTTGTCCATTTAATCAGAATGCCTGATGAAGAAGAAGTTTGTTTCACTGGAAATGAGAAAGTAAAGCCAAGTTCCCTTCTTTCACTAGGTGAATGTTCAGAAACATTTTCTTCCATTTCAACAAAATCCTTCAGTGATGATGCAATAAAATCAAAGAGTTCCTAACAAAGAGAAAAATGTCGGTACTTCAAGTCTCTAACTATTAAAATCTTTACAACTAATTCCAAGAACTCAAAAGCAAGAAAAGCACAAACTTGGCCACCTCACTAGTGCCCGTCATGAGATGCTGGGGAATAGGTCGTCTATCTACATCATGTCCAATAATAGCAGACCTTTGGCCTCCTAACTGAACCCGCAGAATCCGAAAATTTGTACCACCAAGATCCAGGGCGTAGTAAGTTCCTTTTTCACTCCTGGAGAAAATAAGATTCTAAGATAAATCTAATAAAATATTCGAGCATAGTGAAAAACCAAACAAATTTTATAACTTGAACAGAAATATCACGTGCTAGCTCATAAAGCTAGACAAGCAAATAGACCATCTTATCAGTGGATGGAAAAATAATCCAAAATTTCCATTCATCAGCAGTTTGTAGTGATCACAGATTTAGGTCCAAGCAAAATTCCGAAGACTATTGCACTAATTGTTACTTGACAAGAAATTTACTCTCCTCTAAATAATAACATGATTTGAGTTGAATAACATCCACTGTAGATATTCATATTTAACATAGCATGGAAGACACGGAATTTTGCCCAAGATACCATACATCAACCCATGTCTGAAGACAACCAAATGCATTTGTGTATAATCTCTTGTTTTTATGACTTAGTACAGCTTTAAGCCATCCCCAACCTCGAGATTACTTTATCCAGCTAACATAGGATACAATTAATGTATTAATTTAATGCGAGTAAAATATACACCAAATGCAGTACTAAATAAAAATTAACCCGTATCTGATCTAATATAGGTGTGCCAGACGTGCCCAATGGTAATATTGTTGCATTAATCACACCAACATACACCCCAAACGCAGTGTTGGATAAGAATTATCTCTTATCTGGTCTAATACAGTGTGACAGATGTGCCCAATTGCAATGTTATTGCATTAATCACGTCACAGTGTGCAAGATTCAACTAATGCCCTTGCATTAATCACACCACCATCCACAAGAAAATGACAGAGAGATTCAACCAACACATAACAGCATGCAAATGCAAAAACTAATATGGAACATATTCCCAAAGAGAGCCAGCAAAGCAATCGGTGGACTAATTGAATTAATAAACAAATAAATAATATTATACACTGTCACAGTGGTGGCGCCCCTCTGAGAAAAATAACCAAAGGATTTAATAAACACAAGATTTCACACCAATGCGTCATAATTGCAACGGAACTTTTAAAAACCAAAACGGTAAAAAGATAACTAAAATATGGATCGCGAACGAAGGTAAAAAAATTGAAAGACAAAATTAAAAAAAAAAAAATTACAGCAAAGCTAAATCTGAAATTCACCCCTAGGATACATAAATATCTTCTCCAGGAATGCGAAAGGTTCATCTCACATTTCGGAAAATTCAAAAAAAAAATCTTAGAAACAATCAAACACAACAAGAAAGGGGATTCAAAAAAATTATATTTTTTATCCACCATTTTTGAAAAATAAAATAAATTTGAAAATCTGCACCACCACCACCGCCACCACTCATTCGAAGGATCCCGAGCATCTATACAGATAAAACTAACACAAAGGAATTTACAGATGCATGGTGCATGCAATTGATGAACAAAGATAAATGGATATACATACCCACAACACGCATATTCGTGTATATATATATACAAAAACAAGTTTCAGGGCTTTACCCACTGGGGAGGTTGTGAACAAAGGTAAGGAGCATCTTGAGCTTGGAACCGCCTTCAGAGACTAAACCGGCATGCATCTCCACCGCCATGGCGTCTACAACTTGGCGCAGCCGCCCTACTGGAGTGTCACAACCTTCCTCCAACTCCTCCAGCACCCGCACCACCCTCCTCCACGCCCTCTTCCTCCTCACCCTACGACCCACCATCACCGACGCCACCACGCACGCGGCCACCGCACATCCCACCGCCAACTTTACCCCCAGCTTACCCATATACACGACTTTCACTCCTTTTAAAATGAATTCAAAAATTAATCAACCATATTTAACCCTCGCCGTTTTACTCGTACGACCCACTAAAAAGACGTCGTTTTGCAAAAATGAAAGATCTAGATTCAACGGCGGTTAAGCAATCTGATTCTTGCAAGACCAGTAACAGAACTCAAAAACGGTGGCTTTTTCAAGGAAGATATATCAAAACGGTGGCCGGCGGGCCCGAACGGTGTCGTTTGAGTTTCTTCCACCTTTTCCCGACTGCAGAAACGAAGAAAGAGTTGCTCGCTGAAAAGTTTTAGAGAGAGAGAAAGAATGGTGGGAGTGTTCTTGGAAAGAAAACTGTTGGATACTTACAATAACATTAGAATGACGGAGTTACCCTTGTAGAATATAGGAATACCAGATTTGTGACCTTTTTGTGGAATCTGCTTTGACTGCTTACAAAATTGAGAAATTTCGCCGTATGGGATTTTTCATGTCTATTGTAGAAGGACTGGAATTGGTTATAAATTACAGGTTTGCCATTGGCTTTTTGAGTGGAGGTTGGGCTGGGCCTGACACTCTCGGGTCAACATCGAATTGGATTCGGACTTGGTCGAAAGGTGTAACTTAATTAATTGACCTATGATGATGGGGACCTCTTTTTCACATTAGTAGAAACAATTGTGACAAGCACACTTTTTTTTTTTTTTTTTTTTTAAACTTTCGTATCTATTTATTGATGCTCGAAGTGATTTCTACTGGTCTACGTGGCATGAGTGAATTTCTATCGAATATAGATGTGACAGTAAAGTTTGATTTCGATATCGACTTTGTTTTTAGTTGAAAGTTCAAAGAGGTATTTCAATTGTTCGCTTTCATATTTTATCATAAATTCGAATTGTCCTTTTCATTATTCACTTTGAATCGCACGTTGATTCCCAAACACCCTTAGGATTTCAACCGGTCCATTTTAATTATATTGCGGAATTTAAGTTTAAACATATTTTTTTATATATTAATATTTAGTTATTATTTATAACACGTATAAATTGCACAAATTTTAATTATATTATAAAAAATTATATATTTATAATCGGCTCGGCTCGTTGACATGGTTATGTATATAGGTGGTGAAAGTTTAGTTCGGTTTTGATATTGATTTTGTTTTTTAATTTTGAATTAGTATATGTTTAGTGTGATGTAATTCTTGTGAGACGGTGACTAATACTAATTATTATATACAATTTGCGGAGAAGATTTTGGTTTGTAAATCTTGCATTGTGTGCTCATACAACATTCCATGAAGGTGATATGATAACTCGACAATTCAATTGTAATATAAATTTCAATAGTTATAACAATATCCACTCACCATCAGGCACTTCTATATTCAAATAAGTAGAAGTGTACAATTTTAACACTGCCTTTGTTTAAAGTAATCGGTTCCAAGTCCGAAAAAAGAAAGAGATTTATAATTTTTAAAGTGCCCTTTAGATTTGCTTCCATAGCTACATACAATAAAAATAAGTATAAATGAGCTTGTCAAGCGTGTTTCTACTATTGCAAAAACAAGTTCCTTCAACATAGGTCAATTAATTATGCTTCTGTTTTACAACCATTATTTCAAGTTTTTTTTTCTACATACTCACTTTCAACCATGCATTCACACAATGAAAATATTATGCACCTAAATCTAAAAAAGTTTCTTACTTTTTAGCTACACAATCTCCAAAAAAATCACTGTTTAAAACTCCATTTTACCCAAATAATAATCGTCAAACATGAATTTTACTTTTTAACCACACATTCTCCAAAAAAATCACTATTTAAAACTATATTTTACCCAAATAATAGTTGTCAAACATGAGTTAAGTTAGGGGTGGAGGGGGGGGACCTGGACCCCCCAATTTTTTGACCATTTTTTTTAATTTTAAAATTTTATTTTTTGTCCTCAAATGAATAAAAAACTTAAACCCTACCAATCAAATCCAAGCATTTTCGTCCTGACTCTTGTTTCCTCTTCATACGAATGATAAATGATTAAATGATAGCTTGCTTGTGTATATTGAGAATGATGTATTCGACAAAATTGATGATAATGTAGTTATATAACGTTATCAAAGTATGAGAACTCGAAAAAAACGCTCGTAATAAAGTATGATTTTGCTAAATTAAATATTAGTACTTTCTTTTATACGTTTTTTGATTTTTTTTTAATTTTTTTTTTGTTAATAATGTATATTAATTTATGTTTCTTTGTTTCCTTTATCTATTACAAAGTATCAATTTCCTTCATTTTAACAGATAACGTTTAAAAAAAAAAATTGGGAGGCGCTGCCCCCCGAACCCTCGTGGGTCCCACCTCTTCAACTCTAGAACTCCCTACTTCAACAAGTTGGCTCCGCCCTTGAGTTAAGTTAAACCTTTGAAAAGTAAATGTCGATCCAAAGAGAAGTCGTCTTTAAATAGGACTAGAACGGCATATTTGAATAGAAGGAAAATGAAAAGAACGATTATAAATAGGGGAACTATAATGGATTGCCCAAATTGCCTTAAAAAATGTTCACGTGTGTAGTAGATACCTCTTTCACAGTGTTTCTACCTAGTATGATTCGAGCACACCTAACTTTGTGATCATATTATAAAAGAAAAATTATCTAAGGCCCAAGTAATTCCAAGTTGCAATGTTTGAGCACCCCATCCAATTTTCCGAAATAAAAAACAAATAACTGGTTTTACCGTTTTGGTAAGTACTAGCGACGACGATTGTCATCCTAAAAATTCATAGAGTTAGAACTTATGTTACAATTAACTTATCAAATGAATTATTATCGTTACGATACGTCACATCAGTACAGGATTTTTGTGCGAATAACTTTGTTAAAATGGTCAAAACTCGTTGACTAAATACAACCTAACTTCGTTAATAATTGTTGGCAAGATTAATTAAAGAGTAAAAACAAACAAGTCAAAGGGCATTATTGTAAAACCGACCAAACTTCCACATTGCCTCCAACAAAGTCCAATAGAATAAAAAATTTCTGAATTCCACAAAAAATGAGTAGGACCTATCAGGCATTAGTATAAATGCATAGGGAAAAAATAGACATTTCATATGACGGGGTCTACAAATGGGGACACGCACGTGGCGAAACGGCGACGGTGTAGCTGCGTATTCGCAGTCCCCGTACAGTGCCAGCTGTGATCCGCTAATTCCAGCTATGCATCACAAAAAGCAACTGCACCAAACCGTACAAGTCCTTCCCTCCACATTTTTCACGCAGATATTTATTTGTTTTTTATTGGAGAAATTAAAATAAAGACATTTTGGCAATTAAATATTGTAAGAAATCTAATTCTATACCAATATATTGGGAGCATGTTTGGTACGATTTAAAATTCAATTAAAATTGAAAATATAGGCGTTATTGGGTCCCCACTCATCTAATAAAAGTCAACAATAACGACTATATTTTCAATTTTAATCTGATTTTAATCTCTACCACACACCCTCTGGATAAAATCTCTCTACTTCAGATTTTGTGGTAAATAAAATTGAATTTATTTGTATTTTTATTTACTTTATATAAAAATAAAGTCGAACAAACTGAAGTCTTAAACATAATGATCTATTAGTATGTCACACAATTTTAAATATCATTCTATAAATATCTCAATATATTTATACGACGATAGTATTGACTGAAGTTTTAATTAACATTATTTTGAATCACAAATATATGAAGTATTGTTTCTTACATAATGTTGTAATAACTGTGGATATCATGGTGGATTAAGGATGTGGTAATGAACCAAGCTAAGTCAAGTTGGCTAGATCCTTAGACACGCTAACTCAACTCGTATACACAAATTATATTCGATTTGACCTATGACTTGTGGGGCTCATTGGTCGAGCTGACCCATCCACGAGTCTGTGACTCGACTAGTTTCTCTAAAGAAATTAATAAAAAAAAATTAAAATTCAAAATAACACAATCTAGATTATTAGGTCGTAAAAAAAGGTGTTCGACTCAATCTCGAGCTGTTCTTTGAACTAAACTGGGATAAGCTAATTTCATGAGCGACTTAAGCCTTTCGTCACCTATAATGGTGAGTTAACCCATAATTTATATTACTAAAAGCTTGTAAAAACTCAAATGTCGTGATCAATCAAGCCATTATCAACCACAACTTGAATAGGGATGAAAAATGAGAACTCATTTCAGTTATGTGGACAGCTCCACACGCATAAACGGGTCAATATATATAACAAAGTAACTTTACATTGATTAGTCTGCTTTCACATTACGTGTTTGTCTAAAGTCAAGCCCGGCCAACAGATATCTCTCTATCTATGGGGTTGGGGTGGGGTGGATTTGTGTCCATAACTTGTACCACTTTTAATAAATTTCACATTTATGGAGGCGTAAACATGCATTGAAGTAAAGATTAAAAGAACCGTCACTCATCTAAGATTGACACATCTTCGTTGTGGGCAAGATTTGATTGGTAAAAAAACTGTTTTTTTTTAACTGGCCAATAGTGTATTGGCACGTGGTATAATGTAAGAAATAATATAAATGACAATGTAAATGTAGCATAATTGTTAACAAAAGGTCTAAAAATTTAACCAAAAGTTTAAATTATAAAAAATTATGACGATTGACCATTCACATTTTTTTCGGATAAGTCAGTATGATCAGATGCACTATAGAATTTATGAGTCGTTTTAGGTTGATAAGTAGCCCAACTAATTTTACACACGTAACTTCGTCTTGCCACCTTCGTATTATCGATCGTCTAACCTAAGCATTAATTTCCACTAATCTTTGCAATTAGCGTAGGTAGGGTAGTGGGGGTTGTTGGGAATAATTTCACCAAGAGAAGATATGGAGAAGAAATCAACGATTATGACCGCAACAAAGTGAACAAAATCATGGTGAAACTTTAAATTTAACAATGGAAATAACCAAAAAAATATGATAAACTCATATCATATTTACGCATATTGTAGTCTCTCTTTTTGTAGACTTTGATTTTTCACACAAAGACTTGAAAGTAATAAATGCAAGTAATCAAGAATTTCAATTACATGAAAGGCTCGAACACGATAAACGTTGTCCTCAAACGATATTTTCCCCTCTCCGATACAATTTTGGTGCTTAAAGGTCTTCCGGCAAATAGTGTGAAGGATTAATCAAGTTTTGTTGTAGAAATACCAAAGTACTAAGTATTTCTACCCAAACTTGAGAATACGATGAGGGAAATATGAATATGGAAAAAGAAAGAAGTTGTTTATTTTCTTTTTGGAATGAATCTTATGAAAACTCTTTTATCAATTGTTTTTCCCACACCAAGCCTTGAACATCAATGTCCTATTAATAGGCCAAGTTTAAATGCACGAAACAGTGCCCAAAAAAAAAAGTGAAAAGGCACCAAGTTCAAATATCAAACAGTAAAAAACGGTCACAAAACGATAATCTGTACCATGCGGACATACCGGGACATTAAGTCCCGGTATAAGGCCATGCGACCGCATGGTTCACTTAAGACGCCATTTGATCTACTTACATTTCAAAACTCGATTTTCTCATAATTTTGAACAACAATGTAACAGAGAGGGGGGGGGGGGGTTAGCACCTTTGAACTCATGACTAGTATGACTTCAAGATTGATTAGGTCCCATGAAATCTTTGCAAAGATTTTCTTATAATGACTTCATATTTGGCTTTACTATCTACTAAACTTTTATTGACAGAAACATTTTTATTAAGCAAAATTAATTCATAATCACCTTTTAAGCTTCGCCAAATATACTAATTGTGGTACTAAATCTCATCTACAACACTTGTGTAGTTTACATATATGAAAGATAATCGCTCATAAAATATTGAATTACGTACTTTTTTTAACAAGATTAACTTTTTAATATCGAATCACAATAACCGATATAATACTGAACTCAAAAAGATTAAAATGAGCAGTTCGACGTTTTCAAAAAAATAATCTTACCTTGCATAAATATGAGAACAATAATAAAAATTAAAATGTGCAGCTAGCTAAGCATAGGCCCGCCCTTGTGATTTAATAGCCTTAAATTCCAATATGTGAAAATAAAATAAAATAATAATAATAATAATAATCAATGTAATATTCATGAGAGGACCCCTTTCCACGTCTATATATAGTTTAATTATTGTATAGTCCCTTTCAAGAATTAATGCAAAATATCTTTATTTTAAAGAATTATGTGAACACTATAATTATTTTCTTGTTCTACACACAGGTACACATGTTGGTGTGTGTGTGTTTTTGGATGGTGATTTCCAATAACCGTCCGACCAAAAGTGTAAATGCCAAATATGTTGGTGCATGAAGACTCTCAAGGTTTTTTATTGGGTAATTAATACATAACATTTTACATTTTATTATTATCGTGAAAAATATCACTACTTTTTTTTTTTTTTTGACATTTTCACTCTTATTTTCACATTTAATTGCATAAAAGATCATTTTCATCTATTTTCTTTATTAAAAATTGTGAAATGACGAATACACACTTTTATTTAAATAAAACAAAAAGAAAAAGAATGAACTAACTATAATTATAGTCCCAATTTTTTTTGAAAGAAATGCAAACGAGTCTCAAATAAATTATTAAAAGAGAAATTAGCAGGTAATGTCCTAACATATTTCACTATTATTGTGAAAAACGTCCTCAATCATTATTTTTTTGGTATTTTCACAGTTAATTACACATTTAATTGAGTAAACCATCATTTATATTCATCTTTATCCAAATTGTCAATAAAAAGATGTGAAATGACGAATGTGTCATCATATTTAAATAAAATAATTGCAATCACGGTCCTTTTTTTTTTAAAGAAAAGTGGAAACAAGTCCGAAATACACTATGAAAACATTAGAAATTAAAAAAAAATCTAAAAAAAGTGCAAACGAATCCCAGATAAATTATTAAAAATTTAGAAATTATATTTTTTTAAAAAGAAATGCAAATGAGAAATGATTAAATATGATGGTGCTTTCCTCTTTTCATGGTTTTTATTGAAAAATTGAATGAAGATGGATATAAATGATTTTTTACGCAATCAAATGTGTAATTAATGATGAAAATGCAAAAGAATGAAAAAGTTATTAGCACAAAATGTCTCCACGTTTAAAGTCAATAGTGCAAAATATTCATATGTTTCATATTTTAGCATTTCCACCCCCCAATTTCCACATTTCATTATGGAAATCATCATTTTCATTCAATTTCTCAATAAAAAATTATAAAATGACTAATATACCCTCCTATTAAATAAATTAAAAATAAAAATAAAAACAAATAACTAATTATAATCATATCCCTTTAAAAAAAAAAAAAGTAAAAAGAGACCAATATAAATTATTAAAAAAAATGATTCTCTTTTCTTTTTCTTTCTACCACCACCACCGGAAATTGAAGGATTTGAGTAGATAATGGTTTATTGCTCAAGAAACCCCAATTTTCCCTTCATGTATATATCCTACAAATGCATCATCCCTCAAATTTATTCACAAAAGATCAACAATCTGTTATAGAAAAACATCTTCTTCATATATGAGGATTCTTCGATCCATATTATATATATCTATATTCCATTATCTACTCATTGAATTTTGAGATTTAATGTTCAAAAATCGATATATAACACAAAAGGCAAGAAGATCATTTTGAAAAACCGAGTCTTGCGCTCTCCTCCCTTAACCCCCTCGACCAAGGGTAAAACCTAGGAAAAAATGCACAGAAAAACAAGAATCATGCTACATGTGCAATATTGATTGACAACATCTTATTTGGTCTCATCATATCCATTCATTTTAAAAAACTGTTTTCTACACCACATACTAGGATTTTGACAACGCATGATAGTCAACAATTGTTGTCAACCAATGTTGTACACTTAAATTTATTCAAAAAAGAATTGAGAGAGTGAAAAAAACATTTAACACAACCGAGATACCGAGAGATATAGGTATAATACCTAATCTCCAAACTCAATTACGAACCCTCCTAAAAAATTACCCCATTTGGAGCAACATAATCATTTAAGGGTATTGAAAGCGTAGCCAAAGAAAATAGAGAGTTGTATGGTCAAGTGGTGGTGGAGGAGGGAAAAAAAGAGAATTATTCTTTGTTATTTCTAATTTTTAATATATTTTTTTTGACTCGATTTTACTTTTTAAAAAGATTTTGGGAGTATGATTGCAAATATTTATTTTCTTTTATATTTGTTTTATTTAAATAGGAGAGTATATTCACCATTTCATGATTTTTTATTGAGAAATTGGACTAGAATGATGATTCCTCAATGAAAGGTGAAAATAGGGGTAAAATGAAAAAAAAAAAATGAAATATAGGGACGTTTTGCACAATGAACTCAAAATATAAGGACATTTTGTGCTAATAACACAAAAATGAAAGGTTGTAATGTTTTTCACAATAATAGTGAAAAATAGGAACTAAAAATGTCGACGAGCCGAGCCGAAACAAAACTGGAGGCTCGGGCTCGGCTCGAGTAAAAATGATTCGAACTTTTTTTAGCTTAAGTCGAGCCGAGTTTTTACTAGGCCAAAAATCTAGGCTTGACCCGAGCTTTCGACTTGGGCCTTATCGAGGCGAGTCGGCACGGATTTTTTTTTTTTTTTTAAAAAGGCTCCTACTGTTTATTGCAAGCAGCCATGCTACCTGCCTGTTTGCAATGCGCAGCTACACGCTGCCTGCTGGCTTTTAATTTTTTTATAAGGCATGGCTCGTCATGGGCCAATGCCCTAAAATGAGGCTCTGCCCGAGCCGCATTCTAGGTCGAGCCACAAGTCGTCTGAGCCGAAGAGCCAAATTGACATCTCTAGTATGGACATTATGCGCTATTCCTCTTTTAATAATTTATTTTGGGACTCATTTGCATTTTTAAAAATTTGGGATTATGATTGCAATTATTTATTTCTTTTTTATCTAAATAGAAATGTATATTTGTTATTTCACAACTTTTAATTAAAAAAATGGATAAAATGATCTTTTGCACAATGAAAGGTGGAACTAAGAGTGAAAACGCCAATAATAAGATGTAATGACATTTTCCACAATAATAATTAAGTTAAAAAGACATTACCTGCTAATTACCCATTTTTTAATACCAAGAATCTACAATTTTCTTTGTTACTAGTTATATGCCCGTACAATGTACGGGTTTTAGTATTTTTAAGGTAATGTTAGTGTATCAAATATTAACGAGAAGCTAAATCATTATTGTGAAGGTTTAGCAAGTTTTTATTTAACATAATAATTAGTAAAATTTACAATATTCTTATAAAATTTGTAACATCTTTGTAGGTTGAAAATTGATTTGTGAAAATATTTTGATCATATTTCATTTCTTTTGACTTCTAATTGCATCCAATTGACCATTCTCGAATCTTCTTCATGAGTTTTGACACAAATTTTGAGTATGTACACCATAGTTTCCAAACTTCGGATTTTGCTCATTTTTAGCAAATGTTCGCTTCTTTCTTTCAATTCCACGTCTTTTCATCGAGTTTCACCTAATAAACGAAATATACAATAAATTAGCATATGAGTGCTCAAAAGAACTACTAAATGTTTATAGTTTTAGGTCCAAATAAGTGTATAAAATACACTTATCAATAGTGAAAGAGCCGACTTCAACTACGCGTACAAATGCTTATTTCATACGGGTTGTTAATGTTTCAAATGAGTAAATGTGATTATTTGTAAGTACTTGTCTCTTTAAATGTGACATTTGAAAGCAAAATTCACTTTTGAAGTGATCTTCTAGTTCCTACAAGTAAAGAGATACAGTGTTGGAAAGAAAAAGTTTGAACTTGATGGAAATCACTGAACTATCGCACTAACAATGCAATTAGCAGTACATTGATACGAATGATTAAGACAACAGAATTTACCTCGAATTCATCGAACATTAATTGACGTAAACTAAAGTAGATAGAAAAAAACATGCAATTCAAGACTTCATATGTACGTTTAAGTTTTAACTCCATTGGCCACCACCGACGGAAAGTTTGATATAACAAAACAAATATCAAAACGATTGTGCAATGTAAAAGAGGTTAAAAACACAGTTATACTTCGAAGTTATTGCGTTAATTATTTGGTGTCACTAAAAGTAATTTACCAAGGCATTACTGATTTTATAACTGAAATATTATTTGAAGGAACAAAAAGTACTACATGTGAATGGTTAAAGAATCCATAACTTTAGCATGCGAGGATCACGAACAATTTTGATCATGAGTATGTACTCATTGTCATTAAGAAGATCCTATGTTTTAATGTTGGTCATGGTAGACATTTCCGACTTAAGTTCACAAAAGCATATGAAATTAACAAGCACATATGATAATGTTTAACAAAAAACAACCTTGTTAATTTATAATTAAGCAATAACACATATTCGTTATGAAGGTGGAGTAGAAACGATAAAGTGAGCGAAACTTTTGAAAGCATACGATGACATAAGTTACTCAAAAGTTTCAAAAATTTAACTTAATTGACCCTTGTTTATAGAAAGGAAATGATGACATAAATGAATAGATGTTAGATGTTATCAGACATCAATTTCTAACATTAATATTCAACATTCGAACTTCTCTCTATCTAGATTTGATATAAGTATTTCTAGTCATCGTGTTTTTTATTACAATCAATTGTTTTGGAGTTTGTTCATCAGTTTTTTCGTAGTTTCTTGTTTTTATATCTTATTCCATTTTGTTATTTATGTTTTAAAAGATACTAAATGCACTCCAATATATTTTTTCAATCCTTGTTATAAAATCAGTTTTTGAGTTTCGAAATTTGATATATAATGATGAATAATGCTTATTGAACAAACTCAAGAACAATGATGAAGGGATAAAATGGTGGCGATAATAATTAGGTGTTGTGTTTTTTCAAAAGAAGTTGATCTTCAAGCCCAATGTTGAATTCTTGTAATTGATCTCAATTCCTTGTGAGGGCTTGATCTTTTCTCTCAAAATATAGGAATTAACTTTTTGTTCTTGATAAATTTGATGATACTATTGTGTATGAAGATGTAAGAGAGGGGTTATATATATATATAGCTCTCCTTCTCTATTTATAAGAACCAGAAAATATGACAATGTCAATCACGTTGCAAGGGAGAAGGAACACATAGCATTATCCATAATTTACAATCAAATCAAGTCACAAGCCAGCTTAAACTATTAACTATTTTCATTTCATTTAATTGTTTGATAGTGAAAATAATTATTGAAATTTGAAAAAATTGCCAATGCCAAAGATATGATGGATTAAATGAGCCTACTCTGTTTAATGTCAACACAGCTGTTTGGGTACAAAAGTCCTCACATTTTTCAATTTTTAACCCACAGTCTCAATTCAATGAGATTTTAGGAAGTGAAAGTTTGACTCATGTTTTACTTTTTAAAGTTAATTTCACTTTTTATATAATGAAATAAATATGAATTGTGCTTCCATACACTCGTGGTTGACACCATCTCTAATATTCTACCCATTTATAGAAAATCTAGTCATTGATTAAAAAAAATATTGTTAAAATCAATGTATAAAAATCTGTCAATTCAGATAATGTCAAACTTGATGTAAAATGATGGATATGTAGCCTAATTGAATTGAATAAATATAACCCTAGTTTGGTAGAAACTAAAATTCAGATTTTGATATAAATCAAAATCAACAATTAATTTTAATCATATATATTTCATAGAACTCACAATTTTTTTTTTATATCAATTTTTATCAAAATCTACTTAAAATTTGATTTAATCGCAATCAAACAAGGGCATAGTTCTTACGGGGGTTCCATTTCGCAACCAATTTATAAATGATTTATACACTCAATTAAAGTGAAATATTAATTCCAATCACACGAATATAATTACTATTTATTTATTATCCATACATTTCATTGGATCTACTATTATTTCTCTTTTATAAATGAGTTTTGCTATATGTACATAACAATTTATATAATGATTTACCAACAGATAATGCGATGAGATTTAATTAGATCAAAATCTCATTAAACAATTAACTTCTCCACTTGCATTTTGACATCTAATCATTATGTAAATATTCATGCACAAGAAATATTTTTCTATATAAATAATTTTATAAAACTGCCAAATGGAAGCTAGTAAAATTTCACGTGATGTTGAACTTTCGATAAATACAATTGCCACAGTATTAAATATTTAGCGTACGTTTGAAACAGTTTTGAGCGTTTATCCAATAAAAAAATATCAAGAAAGCAAGTAATCAATTTACAGGGCCACACCGTGATATACGACACCGTTTATTATAATTATTGGCGTGGTTCATTTCGTGAAGATCACAAGTAGACTCATTGGGCAGTGTTTGGCATAACTATAAAGTGAGTGGAAAATAAAAACGGTTGGGGGTCGAGGGGGCAGTGCCCTTCGTGGGATTTCGGGGACAACGCCCTTAGCGGGGATCAACTTGACCAGTTAGGTCACGGAAGTCGAGGGGGCAACGCCCCTCGTGGGGGTTTGTTGCCCCCGACAGGGATCGACCTATTAAATTACACTATGGTTAGATTTAAGTCGAAAGATATCTAATCCTCATGCATGAGTATTGTATATTTTTGAATATGAGACTTCATTAGATTTTGAACAAGTGAGAGTTTGTTGAAAAAGTTGTTCAAAACTATTAAAAGTAACGTGGAATGAAATAAACTTTTTGAAGCCCAATTTTTGGTCTATGCGCCCATGCCAAGAATTTGAGGTCCGATTGAGTTACTCCATGCGGTTGCATAGAGCAATTTTTTTTACCGTTGAAAGGTCGGGTTTTACCCTTTTTGACCGTTTGTGATCAAATTTTGGTAGCCTTTCAACTTGGTTTTGGCGCCATTTCGTGCTATATAGTGGTTGCCTATAAATAGATGATCTTGGTGAATACAAATATGATGAAAAATCAATTGCAAAAAAAGATCATTTTCATTCCAAAACAAAAAAACAAAATTTTAATATTCATATTCAATATCTCATCTTGTGTTCAAGTTTTAGGGATTACACTTTATGATTGAGTGTTTAATCTTTACAAGGCTCGTTTAATCCTTCAAACCATTCGTCGGAATACCTTCAAGCATCTTTTTCAATCCGTGAGGAGGCAAATATAGTTTGAGGATAGCGATCATGCATTCGAGCCTTCCATTGTGTTCCAGTGTTTTGTTTGTGGTTTGTTGCATATTGTTGCTTATTTTGATGTGTTTTTTCTCCAACTCTGGTGCATCTATTGTACAACAGACACGTGGTGGTTCAATTCAAATACCTTGAGAGTCGCACTAAACCGATTCTCGAAGTTGTGAAAGGAATTGAATCTAGTCTAATTCTTTGATGATTCAAAAATAAAATTTAAAGTATAAATTGTTATGTAAATTTTCTTATTTCACTTTCATGCTTTATATTTTATAACAATGAAACTCAATTATATTGAATATGTATGAATTTAAATAAATAACAAATTGGGGTGGGGATATTTTAAAAAGGTTGGTGTAGTCCGACTCTAATTTCGATCAGGTGGGTTAATTCCCACCATATCTTGACTCATCACAATTTCTCCACTAGGGGTGGGCGTGGGTTGGGTTGGGTCGATTTTTCCCCCAACCCATACCCAATCCAACATGGTCGGTTTGGCATAAATTCAACCCAACCCAACCCATGTAAAGATTGAAACCCAACCCAACCAAATGTCGGTCGGGTCGGGTTGGGTTGGAAGTTGGGACGACCTATCAACAAACATTAAAATCATCAAAGTACTAAATTTAAAGCAACATTAATATATTGCGTTAAAGAGAGATGTATTGGAAGAGAGATCTCATCCAAAATCACAACCAATGTTGATGATTTGGTGAGACGACGCCCGCCGCGTGAGAGAGATGATAGAAGATATGTTTTTTTTTACCGGGTCTCTCACTTTTATTTTATTTTAGTTTGGCAAAATTTTTTAATTTTTTAATTAGCGGGTTGGGTTGGGTGGTTTTTGTCGGGTTGGATGGGTTAACCCACAACCCGACCCAACCCAACCAACTTAACCTTGTCAACCAACCCAACCCAAGAAAAAAATGGAAAAAACCAACCCAACCCGGTCGGGTTGGGTCGGGCGGGTTGATCGGGTTGGGCGGGTTTTTGCTCACCCCTATTCTCCACGACTCGTATTGGGCTAGGTCAACATACCGATACAAATTGCTTGTATAGGTTTGCTTGATTTATTTCATTTTTAACAAAATAGGATCGCATGGGTTTAGGGTTAGTAAAATACCTCGCCCCCACCTTGTGCTACTCACCCCAACTCTTATATTTTCATGTTTCTAATTTTATAAAATTATAAATATAAAAGTAAATAAGTAAACATGAGAACATGACGAAAAATGAAGATATTTTAATCCTCGCTCCCACATCCTGAAAGTTTCTAACAACCGGGGGACCAACACGGCCACCCAACACCGTTACCATCCCACGTAGGTCGACAATTGGGTCCATACAAGAGTGATCTCTCTTGCGACAGGTTAAGGGATAGAATCTCACATCGAATAAAGATGAAAACTTAAACCAATTTATAAGAGTTTAGATTACTCTTCTTAATAAGGTTGACCTTTTAAGATGGAATTTCAAATCTTAACATGACATCAGAGCTCGTTAAGCTCTAACGAACGATTCGATCCGACTAAGACTTCAAAAATTGAGTACATAGATTTCAAAATTGGTCTGCTCAAACGAGCCATCATCTTGCGGGGGCATGTTAAGTGATAGAATCTCACATCAAATAAAGATGAAAATATAAACCAATTTATAAGAGTTTGGACTACCCCTCTTAATAATGTTGACCATTTAAGATGAAATCTCAAATCTTAACACGACATGACCCATAATAGATCACACACCATGCTTAAAAGAATACTAGACTGCCCAACTTGCAACCTACCATGTTAATTTGAGACCCAGTGTGATAAGTTTGTTGTCTAGATGGAGGTAGTTTATATTTTAAAGGCATGTTTGGAAAATGTTTATAATTATTTAATTTGTAATAAATAGAAATGAACGGTGACTAAATGAATGATACTTCTCGATTACACAAAGTATATAGATATAAATAAAAAATGATTCATCTAATTATAAACAATTAATAAACATTAGCCAAGCATGGGCTAAAACTCCTATTTCCATTCTTCAATGAGGCGAATGGTCTGACAACGAGATAGGATGAGGGCAGGACAACCCTCCCTATCACGGATTTATGAGAGTTGGGACAGGACCACGGTTAAAAAAAAAATCGATTTTTTGCTCCATTTACTTATTTATTTAATTTTTATATACAATCTAAATTGTACAATATAAAAAAAGTAAGGAAAATAACCCAATTGGCCTAAATAAAAAGTTGAGGAAGAATTGGCGTGGAGAGTAGGTGTCGGCATGAGACGGGACCACGCCTCTTTAAAAATGTGTCCACTTCGGCACTTCCGCATTTGACAGCTCATTGCCAATTCATTGAAGTCCTCTTTCCAATTCTACCCCTGCTCTCACGACTCTCCGCGTAACCCCACGGGTCAGCCAGATACACACGTCATCACTCACGTGAGATTACGACGTCACTTTTACATTAATAAAATAAAATATCGCGACTTTTCTTTTCATCCATTGGAATCACTTTCAAGTTTTTCCCGAATCAGCTAACGGACTGTCTTTGTTTATTTTGACTTTGAAATTTCAATAAAATTTGCAATTGCAAGCAAACAATAGAAAGCTTACTAAGCTATCACGTATAAGGGGTTTTTTTTTGGCAGGATTTATGTTTTTACTTTTGTAAAAGAAATTTTCGAGAAATCTACTTTAAACTAATTTTCTCTAAAATCTCTTGGAAAGTGTTTGATCGCAAGTATGTAATTTGCATAAAAAAAATTAGATAATTCAATTGCCTAGAACTTATTTTTATAGAAATTATTAATTAAATATATTTTGATTAATTTAGTTTTCAACCTAAAAAATATTTTACACATCCATTTTTATTGTTGGGTAGAAGAGAGAGAGAGAATTACCTGAAAATAACTACTGAAGAAAATGTATTCCTTTCTTTTGAGAAAAATATGGTTACATGACCAAAAGTTGGAAAAAAATTTCTATTAAAAAAATTGTCAATCAAACAGTCTAAAAGTAGAAATTTGAGTTGAAAAATTATATTTTTCATGAAAAATAAAATCAATCAAACACACCCTTATAGTCCAATAAAACACCATCAAAAAATTATATCCTTTCAAGTCATGCCAAATGGGGCCATATTGTTTAAAGTGAAATACAAAAATAGGTAGGCCAATTATTTGTTGATCAAAAAATAAAGGAAAAATTGCAGTAGCGGTCCCTAACCTTTTAATTTTTACGGACTTTACCCAAAATTTCAATTTGTGCCAAAGAATGTCTCTAACCTTTCAAAAATATACAACTAAAATCCAAACGGATGAAAACCATTCATTCGACCGTTAGTTGATCAAAAAAATTGATTTTAACCAAATTTGGTAAGAATAAAATGATAACTCCACAAATTTAACATAAAATAATTAAAAAGAAAGAGAAAAGAAAAAAGAAACCTACTCAACCGCCCCAACCCACTCCACTCCACTCCACTCCCACTCATGAAAAACCTAAAACCCGATGGAAGGCACCACTAAAAATAAAAAATAAAAAAAATCCACCTTCCCCTTCTTCCCCAATCCCACCCACATCGGTGGTCGAAACTGCCATCCAAAGGTCGGCTACCACCACTACATCACAATGTCGACACCACCACTCAAATTATATTTTTTTCATTTTTCGATTTTATGAGATTTGATTTGTGGTGGTGTGGCGATTTGACAATCACTAGTGATGGTAGTGATTGGTGGAGATCCGATTTTTAGATATTTGGTATCAATTTTGGGGTTTGTCGATTTTGAAATCGGCAATGGACGGTGGGTTTCGCAGGGTTGCAAAGGCTTATTGAAATTGCAGAGAATTTGACAACAATTTCACTCTTGGATGTGACTCTTTATTGTGAAGGCAGTTCGTAGTTTGAGATGGTGGTAATGGTATCGATTTAGGTGCGACGTCGTGTGGGTGGCGGTGCTGGCCACCATTCGACGGTGGGTGAGTTTTTTGGTTTATTTTCAAATGTGCAGTAGATTAGAAGGTGGTGGTATAAGGTGCCAGCATTGGTGGTAGGTTATGGTGGCAGTCTGGTTCGAAGGTGGCAACGATGGTTGTTTCTGTTAAGGCTTATTGGAGGAGGAGAAGAAGAGAGACTATACAATGTTGATTGGGAGGTGGGGTAGGGTGTTTTTGGTTTTTTTCCTGAATTTGTTTAATTTTTTATATCAAATTTGTTCAATTTTTCTTATTTTTTTTGTTTGGTCAACTAATGGTTAGGACTCCAGCTGCATATTTTTGAAAGGTTATGGACATTCGTTGGCACAAATTGAGGTTAGGATAAAAGTTTGCAAAAAATGAAAAGATTAGGGACTGCTGCGCAATTTTCCCAAATATATATACCACTATTATTTTGCCACCCTATCACGTCATGAACAGGGCAATTGTTATGTCAAAAATGCTGGACATCGATTGGCCACCTCCAATAGGTGGGGGGGAGAATCGGGAGATCCATAAGATGCTATAGCAACATGTTCAATGACCTATTCAAAAAATAGGAGGGACACATCAACACATGATTGAACGGTCTTAAAAAAAAAAACACCCAGTCAGGTTTTGCCACCCCACCCTGTCATCGCATCCCTGTCAAAAGCCCCTGTTCATCCCTGTCAAAATCCCCTGTTCGAGGAGTATTATTCGTTTAAAGATATCCAAGTGACCATTCATTCTGTAGTACCAAATGCTCATAAAGCAGTTTTCCAGAATCAGATTTTAACATTAATCAGTTTCTTACCAGTTCGATAAGTTTCCTCTGATCAACCTGGTTATGTTTGATACAAAGAATTAGATAACTTACCAAACATGACACTTATGTGCAGTTTAACTAAATTAATGACATTCACAAACCCAAATTCCGAATCTCAAGTTCTAGTAAAAGGATAATTCTCTAACAGGCAGAAAATCTCAGGTGTCTAGTTTCAAGAAAATAGTGAGACTATTTGTTGACTAGCTATAGTCATTACTATATTGCATTTGTATCACTTGTGATTCTAATAAAATACATGTACAATAAGAACTGCAGTTGTTTGTAGAAGAGAACATACGTCTGGTCGTGCAGCATCCCACTTTCACAAATAGATGTAACAGACGAATCATCATAATGCAGCCACTTGCCACTCGGATGGAGTGCATCCGCAGTGTAGTGTCCCTTCTGTGATGAGTGATTGTTGCAACAAGTTCATATCTTCTACCCTGAATCAATTTAATTATGCAAAAGAATTTCAGGAGGAACATTTATGGCTTGTTCATACCTTCTAACCTCTTACAGAAACTATTAATCAACTATTAATCATACTCAACTTTCACTAATTGAAAATCAGTACTTAGTAATTAATCTTTCACACTACTTTGATGGAGAATTATGGAATTTCAATAAGATCATATAATAATCATTTCTTGATCTTTCACAAGCTGAAACACAACCTCAAACCCAATTATTATGAGCTGATACCAACTTCATGCAAATACTGTTATGAAGATTGCCTTCGGAGTTCGGAGTAGGGACCATGGATATGGGACTTTCTGAATCTGTCCATGACTTAAATTCCATATGCTGACAGTAACTTTATACTTGACAAAAAAAAAAAAGGTTTTCTTTTTTCGCAAAAAGTAGAACCACCACCAAATCAAGGTTTAAAAAGGCGAAACTAAATACCGACAATTTTTCTTTATGAGGCGATGCGTAAGCCTTGAGGCGAATTGAGTCGTAAGCCTCATGAAAAACAAAAAATCTAAGTAAAAAAATTATAAAATAATACAAAAATATAAAAAAAATTAAAGTTGAAGCATATAGTAAATATGATATATAGCCATTAGCATATTCAGATATAGTCCACTTAAAGAAAGAAGATGTTTAGCAAAAAAAAAATAAAAAATTACAGAAGTTAGAAATCACTCCATTTGCAATGAAAAAAAACAGCTTAAACTAAAAAAAAAAGTTTAATAGCCTGCACCATCATCACTATTACTAGCATCATTAATGGAATCATCATCAAATCTAATTTCCCCATCATCTTCCTCTTCGCTACTCTCAATTTTTACAAAATCATCTTCCTCATCCACCAATTGCAATGTGAACTCATTTTATTGTTTTGTTTGGGCCCAAAATGCCTTTTTAAATGGGCTATTTTTCTTTTTTAAGAAGGGTACTTTCTGATTTCTTTTCATAAAATTGAAAAATCAAATTTTAAATAAGGTCCACGCCTTGAGGCGTGCGCCTCAAATTTAGAGGCATGAGCCTCATATTTTTAGCCTAAAAAATACCGTCTCGAGGCATACTCATGCGCCTCACAGTGAGTCGGGCATCACTACCGCCTTTTTAAACCATGCACCAAATTAATGACAAGCAAATCACTTGACAAGATAAAATAGACTATACCAATAAATATAGTTGTAGCAGATTAAAATCACCTCAGAGGATGGAGAGAAGCAATTCACGACCAAGAATAAGCTCCAACGGGAAATGCACAGGTTTGTGCAATTTGGTACTACCTTGGCTTCCATAGCTAAAACGCATCAAATGCAAAACCATTATCTCAGAGAGCTCCAGAATCTTAACAGACTTGCTAGCAGCAACCACATCTGCCTAAGATCATTCAGACATAAATCATCTGGTTGCATAATGCATTCATTATATATTATTTCTTCTCGTAAAATGGAAATAAATAAGAATCTCATTCAAACCGTAAGCATTTTCATTGCAATTATGCAGGCCCTTACATCCATCAATAATGACGTCACATTTTCCAACATCCTGACTAAAATAAAATTTAATCCAAAAAAATTATAAGATTTAAAAGAATGAATTGCAGAAACCCTGTCTTACATATCTAAGGAAAACTTAAATGATTTTGAAATAGAAAATAAAAGCACCTTTCCAGTTGCTGATGTTCGGTACCCTTCCAGTGTTTCTGGCGCAGAAAACAATCGAAGTGCATCTTCTATTGTACAGACAGGCTCAGGAAAAATATTAAGATGGAGCAAAAGAAATGGCTGTACAGTTGCTGAGGCTTTGCTACCTGCTTAAATACAGTAAGGGAAATCTTGATACTGCACAATGACACACGACTACATGTAGCAAGATTATAATAAGTAAAGGAGAAGAGGGGGGTAGATGGGAGCCTTATCTGCCTTTCCTAAGAATTTGAATATTCATAAATAGGGATGGCATCCAAGATAACTCTAAAAAGTAAAGATGGTTCCCCTAAAATATAGTGTATCTGTCCATATAACCTCAAACTGAATTTGCCAACAAGACATTCAGTCTTTGCACTCTCCAAATTAATCTTTTTTCGTTTATACTTTCGTTTCTAGGAAGCCAAATTGATATAGCTTGAGCATGTTGTATGAATGATCAAAACAAAGAAATTGAGAAGAATGATAAATTTTCAGAGCAATTCTCTACTAGATTATACAGAAAATGTAAGATTGGAATTCCTGGAAGATGTTTCCAGCTAGATTTTGTCAAAATAGCAAACCAACTCTAAAGAACAAAGTCTATGTGAAGGCATTAAAATCAACACCAGGTGGATTATTGGGAGATGATTATTGAGAGGATGCATGTATTAAAATTAAAAAATTGTATGCTGACGAGTCCAAACCTTGACTCGCCTCTTGCCCTCACAACACTTATCAATTGACCTCCAAATATTTCACTTAATTTTGAAGGGATGAAAGTCTGTGTTCTTGTGATTGCAGTTTTGCTCCTTTGGTCGACCGTCTCCCAGTAATCATTTTCACCCTCATCAGTAGAAGAAAGCAATGTGCTCGCTTTTCCTTTTCCATTTGGAACTTGACCATCAAGTTTCAGCAATTCATCATGCATCTGATGCATTACAAAACTTAGGAACTCCTAAGCATCTTCTTGCCTGAAGGGCATGCAAAGTCCCCGAGAATTAAAAGCACAGCGAAGGTAAATAACTACAATTGCACATTTGATGCATTTCTATAAAATTACTTCCATTAAGTGGAAAGGAAGTTATAGAAAAGATAATGACTTAAACGAGCAATAAAGATTTATACAAAAGTTGAGGAACTAGAAACATTGTTTAAATTTCAAACCAAGTGATAAATAACAGAATGGGCAAAAAACATAAAATGAGCCATTTCACGTAATTAATTTTGTGAGTTGTCATATGCACACATGGCCCATTTATATTTCATTTTATCATTCTTGCCAAACACTACTTTAAGCTTTGCAGAATTAACACCAGCATCCTGCCCTCTGTATACTTCAAAATTCGCTCCTGTGTTCCAAGAGAAGAAAGAGAAAGCCGAAGGCTTAAATTTCTTTAAAAAACAGAAGGAATTACACTAGAGACTGACTTTTGCTGGCTAAAATGTCATCATGTTCTATGAACTATGGATCAGGTCAGCTAATCCTACTTTCTCAAAGTATCCTGTCAGTCTCCAACTTTAATTAGCCTTCAATCCTTACCATTAAATAAAATATTTTTGTTAGAAAAAAATAATTTACCTGTAGATAAATTAGTTGAAGAATTATAATGTTTTTACAACTAATGCATCTGAAGCGGATTTAGTAGGTTTATATCTTTAGTTTTTTTCAAAATTAGAAATAAGTGTGTAGAATATTTCATATTGAAAGGCAAACAAGTCTCATAATTGCAAAAAAGAATAGTTTACTGGTAATTTCAAAAGTTGGCATGACAGGTTGGATCTTTGCCCAAAAAATAGGGAAAAAGGAAGTTGTTTCCTCTCTTAAATAAGTTTACTGCCATTCTAGGCTAGGGAGAATAAAAGGGTCAAACTGTGCAACTGTGAATAAATAGCAACAAAGAACAGGGCCAAAAGAAATAGAGGCTGTAGCCTGTATGTATGAACCTTGTCCTGCCTGACAAGTTATCTGGAACATCTGTAGTGAAACTTCTCAGAATGGATTCAAACATGACAGGTCGAAAAGGCTGCCCAGTCTCCAGGATAGTTTTCTCATTCCTCTTGGAGCTTGAATCATTGTGCATGTCAAAGTGAGAGATAAATTCAACAAATGCACATAATGTTGGAAATCCAATCTAAAATGGGGAAAACACGCAACATTTATGAGTTGACCTGGTCAATACTTAATTTTTGCAACATGTAAATTAGATGTTGAAACTATAAAAGATCATCACAAAGTTATCCACTACCTCTGGTATGTTATGATTTCTTAGATCGTGCAAAAGTTCAAAGAATGGAGAACAAGAGAGAAAGGCCTGGATGGTTGCATTGAGAAAGCATAGATTCCCTAAGTTGATTAAACCTTGAGGTAGAATTTTTTTAGCAATTGAATATGGCCCATTTGATGCCTGGGCAATACTTTTGTTGGAATCCACTATGTCAAAACCTTCTGTCGAATCATCCAAAACTTCATCGTCCAAGGACGATGACAATCCAGTAACTCTCTCACAACTGGGCTGCTGTATACTTTGCTGGTTCGACAAAGCCCAAGATTGTCAGAATTTAAACACACAGGCTTCAGCTCTTTTGAGATATTACCCTCAACCAGACTTGTTATCATTGGAGCACACATTTTTCTGCACAAAAGGGACTTCCAAGTGTGACGTATTTTCAGCATTTCTAGGAGTCCTAACAGTATTTTCTATTCGAGCTGGCTTCAACAACTCATATCCTTTAGGGGAATAAATCTCTTTCAGACTAGTATTTGAAATGCCCACAGATCTTAAAGTTGCTGCATCCAAAGAACCAAATGTGATTTTTGTATTATCCTGTGACGGCTCGCACTGCAAGAATTTCAACTCCTCTTCTGTAAATGATCCAAAAATGAACACCTGACGATAAAAACAATAAACCACAGAAATGATTAAACAAGCCAAGCATAAAAGTCATCTCTCTTACGAACTATTACAATTAGTAAATGAAAATAGATTCACATGCAGAATACCGTCTCTGCCCATAGTTCCATTTTCAACAAATGCAAGATGCAGTATGGCTAACTGAATAAGAACCCAAAAAGATATGCCACTTAATGTAAAATGCAATTAACTGCCAGTATCTTGGGCCCGTTTGTAGGGCATTTCGAACAAGCTTTGTGTAATAAACTTCAGATATTAGCGAGTGAGTGAATGAATAAAATAGTCATCTTAAGTTAATAAAATCTGAAAAGTTGAAATTACATTTCCTTTGACAGTTGAAGATTTATTTTTTCAAAGAATAAGATCTCAATAATAAAGCAACTAAAGAGATACAAGCATTTAGCATACCGTGCAAAATAATTATCCATTCAATGGGTAGCAATCTCAAAACGAGCCCTACTATTAGCAAAATAACAGAAACGACAATCTTTTAATATGTCCACAGTCAATGCAGTATGGGAACTACACTGCATATTAGCATTCCCTCTGTTGAAGCTCGGAAAATGTGAAATATCTTACAAGTTTCTTACATTATTCAGGCTTTCATATCTTATGCAGTAAACCAGTAACTAAAGTCATGCTATGCCGAGTTACTTACATTATTCAGGCTTTCTTTAACTTATACAGTAAACATGTACCTATAGTCTTACCTGCATAGCAAACTCACCCAAAATTGAGCTCAGCAAATCAAAATTCATTATTCCCATCTCAATTCTAGCTTTAGATGCTTATGTTTAAGACCAGTTGAACCTTCAACCAACCAACCCTACCACATCCCTTCTAGTGATACAATTTTTTGACTTTTTATCTTTTTGCTTTAGCTACACAATGGACAGAAAATAAAATAAAAAATCATGTTTTCTATTAATTTGAATTTATTTTCCAGCTTTTCATTTTCTGAATAAGTGAAAATAAACTTAATTCACTACCGAAAACCCTAGCAACAAATCGTCTCAATAGCAGCTCGAAAATCCACAAAAAAAATGGACCTTCAAACCTCCTACAATGCAATCAAAGTTTTAACACCCAAGCAACAATTTTTCACAAAATTTTAATTTCAACACTTTTCTCCAAACCCTCAAAAGCAGACAAATACAACACAAAACAAAAATTTTGAAAAAAAAAATATGAAAAAAATTACGGACCTGATGATCTGTCATTTTGAAAATAGGAATGGCCTCAGGAATGAACTGGAGAATGAGCCATTTGGGTACAAACAAATGCCGTCTGCAGGAGACGATGTCGTACAGTAGAACAGAACGACGTCTGATTCTGAAGACATGAAAATTGGAAACTGAGTAGAGAGAATTAGAAAAGGATATTTTGAGAAAATTATGGGGGCAGAAGAAAAGAAAAAGGAAATATAATGGACTGGAAATACTATTTAAGGAAAATGGGGACCAAAAATCCAAATTATATTCTATAAACGACCGTCTATCTATATATATCAAAGATGGAAAATGAATAGAAAGAAAATGAATTTCAGAGAATTGAATTACCTAAAATTTGTTTTATTAGGAATTGTAATTAATTGTGTTTGATTGGTATAATTTTTCACCCGATACTTTTGACTTTATTTTTCATGAAAATTGTCAATTAAATTGATAAAATTTATTAGAATTATGGATAGAATTTGTTTGGATTGCCAAAAAGTAAAAAAAAAAAAATTTGTTCCAATTGCGAAAAAAAAAGGGAGGGGGGGGGGGGGGGGGGTGGATGAAAAACAGATTTCCACCAAAACAAAAAGGAAAGCAAATTCCTTAAAAACTCGGAAAGTGGGCGTGTGAGGGTGACAAGAGGAAAATGAATTCCTGGCAAATTATTGGCTATCAAATAGCCAACTTTTGAGAAAATGGTAAAAAAAAATTCCTAGTTCAATTATGGTGATCAAACGGGCCTAAAGGACAATTAATGAGAGGTTTTGGAATTCAAAATTATTGTCATGCCAATGTCCCGTTGCTTGCCCTTCTGAGTTTCAATTATGATGTTAGTTGTACATTCAAAGTATACATTAAGTTGACACTGTGTGATGTGTTAAAATATGTATCATTTATTGTTTAAAGTATTATTAAAATCAATGTATAAAAAGTGTCACCTCATAACAATGTCAAACTCGATATACATGTAGCAAAATTGTTTGAGCTTTTAGAGCCGAGGTGCACTTCTCTTCAAGTCAAATATAATCTATTAAAGCAAAGCCAAGAGGTGGTAGTGGCATCGATCTACTCAGTCCACAAGGAAAAGGTTGGAATTGACTTTTAGGACCTGTTTGATATGCCATTATTTTACATGAAAAATGGAAAACAAATTACAACTGCCACTTTTGCTTTATTTGATACACTTTCTGTTTTCCATAGAATTCATTTTCTTGATTTGGCTCACATGCTCACAATTTCCACCAATTTGGTGGAAATTGATTTTTCAGCTTTTTTTTCTTTGTAATTGGAAAAAATTATAGACACGACAGTAAAAAAATTTATCACTTTTATTGATAATTTTCATGCAAAACAAAGTCAAACGAATGGTATTTGGTATGATAATTTTTATTTATTATTGTTATTTTTTTTTTTAGCAATTGGAGCAAATTATATACCCAATGGTAAAAAAAATTATCGCTTTAATAGACAATTTTCATGAAAAACGAAGTCAAACGGATACCAAATTTTCAACATTTTCGAGGTCGAAAATTATATTAATCAAACACAATTAATTACAATTCCCAGTAAAATAAATTTTAGACAATTCAATTCCCTGTAATTCATTTTCTTTTCACCCAAATGCTAAATTTTATTTTTGCAATCAAACGAACCCTTATTCTAATCAAGAGTTAGGATCTCCTATGTAGGTTTACTAAAAAGACTCCAAATGATTTTCTTTGAATATAAACGGTACAATACATAAAATTTTAATTTATTTCTATTTTGTACTATCACTCAATGTATAATTTCATGGTAGATTAGTTTATTGATATTTTGTGGACGAACACTCAACTGATTTTATCCTCACCTTAGACATTTATATGTTCTTTGATGTGAAGTAAACTTGGCATGCTTTATCTTTTTTATAGTGGTCAACCTATTTAGCACATAACGTCCTTATATTTTACCGTTATTGTACAAAATGTAATTACTTTTTATTTTTTGGGAATTTCCACATTTCATCCCGTAAAAGGTTATTTTCATCTATTTTCTCAATTTAAAGTTGTGAAATAACGAATATAATTTTCTATTTAAATAAAACAAAAAGAAAAGGAAAGAACTTTTTACAATTATAATCCCAAACTTTTTTTTAAAAGTGCAAACGAGCTCCAAATAAATTAGTAAAAGGGCGATTAACAAATGCACAAACCATCATTTCTATTCATTTTCATCTAATTTCTCAATAAAAGTTGTGAAATAACGAATATATCCTTATATTTAAATTAAAAAAAGATTTTTTTTTAAATTTCTAATATTTTAATAATTTATTTGGGATTTATTTGTACTTTTTAAAAAAAATTAATTTCTAATAACTAATTTGGAACTTGTTTTCACTTTTTAAAAAATAAAATAAAATTAGGACTGTGATTGCAATTAATTTCTTATTTATATTTTTCTATTTAAATAGATGGGCATATTCATCATTTCATAGCTTTTATTGAGAAATTGGATAAAAATGATGGTTGCACAATCAAATGTGTAATTAAAGGTGAAAATGATAAAAAATGAATGACGTTTTTCATAATAATAGTGAAATGTATGAATATTATGTACTAATTACTCTTTTACTGATTTATTTGGGACTCGTTTGCACTTTTAAATTTTTTTGAGACTATGGTTACATTTTTTTTTATTTAAATAGAAAGAAATATATTTGTCATTTCATAGTTTTTAATTGATAAAATGAATGAAATGACTTTTTCCGCAATAAAATGTGGAAATAAGAGTAATAATACCAAAAATAAAAGGTAAATAATAGTGAAAGATAATGAGGTTATGTGCTAATTACCTGATTGACAATTGTAGTCTCACCTTTTTTATTCATAGATAAAATGAGGTTCTATACGAAGTTCAAAACAAAAGAATGCACAGAGTTTTTAGACTCTATTTGGTACATATTCTTTAAAACCTGTTTATTTTCAACCACGCGTTCTCCCAATAAAATAATATCGTACGTGGACCCATAATCGTCACTACATTTTAACATAGTTTTAAAAAATATCATTTCTTCACAAATCATCACCTTTCCTTTAAAAGAGTGAATGTGGAGATCACTGTTCATTTTTTATACCCTTGTGTTCACACTAGATGGGTTAATTTGCACTATTCATATGCCCAATAGATGAGTTAATAATCGGGAAAAATTTATGGGTCAGGGATTATCTTTCATGAAATAAAAAATCAGGTCCAATATTTAAATTTACAAAACTCAAGTTTTTCCATGAATTAATTAATTATATTTTACAATTAATATATTAAATTAAATATTTAACTGTAATATAATATAATTGACTCGCCCCACTCCACCCCACCTCCACCGCCCCCACTACTCCGGCGACAACTTTGACGATCGGCGACTACTCCGACGACTGTTCTCCAGTCGCGCTTAATTTCGGCGACTATTCCGATGACCGTTCACCGTCGTTTATTTTTCTTGTTCATTTACCGCCGCTTTTATGCTACAAAGTCTATTGGCTTGATCAAGGAATATGATTTATTGGTTTTTCAACATAAAACCTATACATCTAACTTCGTGTGATAATTTGTGGGTATATTTCTCATGGAATTTGTTAGTTGTTGTTGATGTTCTAATGTTTTGCTTTCATTCTTATCCTTTTTGGAACAGAAGTTCTTGCAAGTCATAAAATTGGTTTGAAATTTTAGAATCTCTATATTTCTGACTAGGTGCAAGCCATATTACAAGAATATTTTTTTTATTGGGGCGATAGCTCCGAAAAGACAAATTTCATATCTTTTCTTTCATCTCGGGAGAAATACAATCTGTAGGGGTGAATTCAAACCCCTGCGGTAAAATAAGAACAACCCCTATATTCAAACCTCCATTCTTACCATTAGCAAGAACTTGTTTCAGTTGCTTATTATAATGAATTCGAACAACTGCTTCGAATACATTAGTACCGCTTGTGAAACCTCAATGTTCATTTAGGAAGCTTTTTTATTTTCCCTTCAATCCCATTTTATTAATTCTAAAACTCAGGGCCTAATGGTCATTCCATACGATACAAAATATTTTGTTCCCGATCCAATATCTTTAGTAGTAATAGTCTCTAAGGTATACTTTTGTTCCATCTCCTTACCCTATATTCCTTTTTGAGGTCAAGAACTATCACACTATCACTTGACATAATTCAGATCAGATTTGAGGTCAAGTTTTTGTTGATATTTATTGTTGGGAGAGTGCTACATAGTTAGGTGAATTTGTGCTTTTTCATTTATGAGAATTTCGTTGGATATGGTTTACGTGTTAAGTTGTGCCCGTGTGATAATTGCGGTACTGCATCATTATTGTAACTGAGAATCACAGGCTTGAGTTTTTATCATCGTGTGTTGGCCCTCTGTTGTTCCTTAGTTTACTTCTATGTATTGCAAATAATGATTTGTAAATACAGAATTCTCAACAATTCCTCAAATTGTTGAACTCCTAAAATGCTAGGATAGAAACAATATGTTGTGTGAATGTCTTTTGAGTTCCAATATACAAACTAGGGTGGTTTGCCTGTTTATTAAAGGTCTATTTCATTAATAATTGTTATTTTATGTACTAGCACCTATGACACTCTTATACATAGCGTTCACGAAAATATGTTTCGGATTTAAATCACCGTAAGTGCACGGTTCGTTGACAAGTAATAAAGTGAAAATTCAAGAATTTCGAGTATCGTTCCCACGAGGATTGATTTAATGTGATTTCTATTATCTCGACCTTAACCAAATCTATTAAACTCAAGATGATTGTTTTTGTGATTTTTGATGAAACTATGACTACTACGTGAATTAAACTAAAATTATGAGTTAAATGCAAAAATATGTCGAATGCAAAAGGTTGATAAAATTAATGTATGAAAAAGCGTACTAGGATCCCGAATCACCAAGCAAGTTCACTTTTAACTCCTATTTCACAATTTGACAACACGATGAATTGATTGAAGAATCAATGTTTCTAACTTATTCAATAATCTCTTTCGAGTAGAATTGAACATATTCTAGCATACCATTTGACTATATTTCTATGACAAATGCAATATACAAGAGTGCATGATATTTTGTAAACACTTAGAGATTTTCATAAAGTATAGCGGTATATTTCTATCCCCTATCGGATCTTACGATAATTTATATCTTGTAGAATCTATTTTCCTTCTTTCGAATGCATAAAATAAATCACTCAAATTCATACAATTATTGCGCATATAATTGTAGAGGCAAGAAAGTGTATATAAATCATTCAACATCCATCAAACGTGTTTAAATATCAAATTGCAAAATAGAAATTAAAAGTTCACAATACGAGGTTCATCGTTCACCTAGTACATTTAAAAACCTAGCCTAGTATGGATAGATTAAAATAACAAAGAAAATATTTAGAAGAAGACATCACCCAATTCTTGAATGTAAATCTTGAAATCTTGGATCTTGGAGTGGAACCCTTGTTCTCGCTTTTCTCCTTGCTCTTCAATGGTGTTTTTCTCTCTAAGAATGCATCAAAACCTAGTTCTGGACGAGTTTAGGCTTTTATAGTTGCCCTGGAATCATTACCATAAGAGTTGAAGTTGGATAAGGAAACAAAAGATTTTCTCGCCCAGAATACACCTTGCTATAGCAAGGTATATTTCCATGCTATAGCATGGGCAAAGTAAATGCTTCCTGAAAATCTCTGTCGAAGTCTGGGCTACAACAAAGTATATTTCCATGCTATAGCATGGTAGAATTTTCGTTTCTAGTGCAAATTGATCATCAATCTTCTTTTCATTCCACTTTTGGCTTTTCTTCATCTTCCATCCTCCTCTAATCATCCATATTATTGACCATTGGATCCTTAGCGAGATTCCATGTTTGATTCATCGTTCGGGTCAACTTATGAATAATTGCAATTTAGTCCTCGAACTTTCATTTTCTTTCATTTTGGCCCTTTTTGCCTTTTTTCGCGCACATTTCATTAATTCCATCAAAGTAAGCCTACAAACACAATTCATATCGGATTAAGTCGTATTCAAACATTTATATCAACAATTAATCATGTTTTGTCGCATAATTAAGTGCGCAAAACACACTTATCACATAGATATGTAAAAGAGGAAAACACGGGCAAAGCTTATGATTTGATAAATTGAATGGAAAATTAAAGTCTATTACCTGATGTAATTACATATAATGATGTTCATGATGTGTTATATTACTTCTGTAGGCTAGGTCAAATGGAAAAAGCCAATATGATATACGAGAAGATGGCTGCAAGGGGCACAAGTCCTCATAGACCTACATATATATCATTAATAAATGTTTATCTCACAGGAAATCATGACGGAATCTTTTAAGTTCTATGATGAAATGCTGCAAATGGGTTGTGTGCCGATGGGATCTAGCTGGCCAGTTTTAGCTGTTATGCCTTTTGGAAATGGTAAGATTTTGGTTCCTAAAACCTACGATATCCTTTGCATACATTGTTAATTAATAAACTAAATGCTGATCTGTACTAAAGGTTGAGACCTTTGCAATATGTTCTTTCTTGTTTAAAATCACTTCGTAGTTGGATAATCAAAGTCTTTTGAGAAAGCTTGCTTTTCCTAGAGTTGGTCAACCTGAACATCATGATGTTCTTGATGATGTTGAGACTTGAGAGGGACACAATATTTAGGAAATCAACTACAACTATCGTGATTATTAGACAAGCCGAAAGGGATGCAATACGTTCAGTACTGCAAGCCAAGATCAAGGTATGGTGAATGCTATAAAGAACAACCTTGAGGTCGCATCAAAACATGTCTCCTTATCATGGAAGAGACGAGGCACAATATGTCAATATGTGAGTCTTCTTTTTTCTTTTTTTTTATCTTAAATGCTTCTTATTTATCTGACTACAACCCATCAATGATTAGTATCTGACTAATCTTCTTCTGAATGAAATTATAAGTTTTGTTAAATATTATGAGATTTTGTCTTGGTAAGAAGTGCGTATTTATATCTTCTGCCCCTTGCATTTTTGTGCTTTTGCAGCTAGGTAGCTTAAATTTTATCTTAGCCATTGAACAAACTCCATCTATCCTAATGGTAACCAAGGGTTCCAACCATAATACTTGATGTGTATACGTCGCATAGCTCCCATGGCAAGTGTGATATTGCATCCATTGTACGGTAAAGTGTTACTAATATCGTCTGGTCAATTTTTTCTCTTTCTAATTATTGCAACTTGCTTTTGTGTTTTCATTTCAATTGTAGGGAGCATTTGCTTTATTTCTATGGCAGTTTAGGAAACAAGAAACTGGACGAAAGTCTCATTTTCAAATAAATTGTTGTATTCCATGTTGTAAAATGCATTGTTTCCCTCTTGTAAATTTGAACTTTCCTATTGGAGGCATTTTCCATATAGTATTTATTGCTCCCCTTTTGTTCAAATTTAGGATTGATCGTTGTATCTATCAAACATTATTTCTTTTATACAAATGTGTGTAATGAATTTTTTTTATACAATCTCCCATCTAATCTTAACATTTAAAACGCTAATATTACTTTAAAAATAACACAACCCGTGCAATGCACGGGCAAAAAACTAGTTCTCAAAAAAATCTACACGACATTGGCCTTGTTAAAAATTTCGTCAGAGTTTCACGTGTATTGCACATGTGACCATTTCTGAGGGGAAAAACCACAAAACATTGGTTAATGAATAATGATGGCAAACAGAACTAAGACTCCGTTTGATAACTTTAATTTTTATGTAAAACGAAGCTAAACGGACACTAAATTTTGATGAAAAAATGGTGAAACAATAGTTTTCGAGCAAACTTTTTCTGTTTTTTTTTTTATTAACTTTTTGGCAATGGTAACAAATTTAAAAAAAAAAAAACCACTTTAATGAACAATTTCCATATAAAATAAAGCAAAACGTGAACAAAAAAATCCAAAATTTTAAAATTTTTCGGATGGAAAATTATACAATTTAAATACATTTAATTAACAATTCCCTGAAAAACAAGTTCTAGACAATTATTTTTCCTGGAATTCATTTTATTTCCACCCATTTTCCACTCTTGCAATCAAACGGATCCTAAACGTTGGCAAGTGAAAATTCCAAATTTGCAGGGCGGGGACGAAAATCACAGGAGCACTAAAAGTTGGGGACTAGACGTGAAAACTTCCCTTAAGAAACTCATAGAAATACTAGGAAATTCATAGTTAAGCATAATATTAATCTAGTACAATGCCACCGCCAACTTCAGTTACAATTTTCGACTCGAAATACCGTTATTACGACTCTTTTTCCTCTGACCCTTGTGCCAATAGTGCATTGTACTCATCTCTAAGATTGTTATATTTGTCACACAAATTGTCAAATGGCTTTGTTTCCTCTGTCAGCTTCTTCTCTAATAGACTCTTCAGTTCTTCTTTTTGTTTTTTAAGCTCCTCAATCTTGGATATTTTCTCCTCATGTAGTTTCTGCAGTTTTGCCAATTCAGACACTGGTTTGTTTGAGTCTGCAACGAAACAGTTTAATAGTAAACATCAATGACTAGAATTGAAAGAATCGAAATGTCAACACCCCCCAGAAAACGATTAATCTCTATCGATAGACTTGCTAAATTCTTGTGTACTTAATATGATGATGCAATCTTGGTGGTTTTGACCTTATAAAGGTAAGGTATGAAAAGCACGAAAAGAAGAAGGCGAAAAGCACGAGCCAAGAGAAGAAGGCACCTGAAGTAGTACCGGTTGAGCTGCTGTCCTCCATCTGGTATCTTCTTCTTCACTATAAACTATGTCAATCATCCTTTATATAAAGCTGTAGATTTATTGAACAGTATGGTTTGCAGCAGCGGGCAGCCTGATCTTCCTTCAATGGAAATAAAATCTATAATGTATAATTCAGTACAAAAAATTGCACAGCCAATTATAGGTAAATTTACAGGTCTTTAGATTCTCCACAGTAATATAGGATTTAGAGTTGTGAATTTGTACAATTCTATATATGGAATCTTCATGTGGCTTGAAATGGGGCGCGGAAAAACACGGGTGCTTTTTCGTTCGTTTTCTACATGAGATTAGGACACGAGAATGGTCGTTCAGACTGGTTTGGATGGTGAAGCTTGTACCGTGCACGATGCACGTACATGTTTTGAAACTAGGATCATGAGAACAAGTCTAGCCTATAATAAATATATCGACGTCCATACGCATTATGTTTCAAATTACTTCAAAATTAGTTTTTGAACGCTTATTCATCGATCAACCTTCTTATAGTAGGCTAGACATTACAAAATGTGACAAAATTGCATAAGAAAGGTAATGTCTCGATGCTAGTCTAACGTAATAAGGATGGCCCCGGAAATATCCATCTACAAATGGATAAGACCCAATATTATTGGTCAATCAATTAATGTGATTTGTGAGGATGAACAGATTTAGCACTCGTTTGAGCTCCATTTTAACGGGTTTTGAGAAAATATATTTTTCAATAGTAATTTTTTAAAGAATGTGTAGTTAAAAAATAAAGAAAAATTTTAAGTTCGTGCGTAATATTATTTTATTGAATAATGTGTCGTTGAAAATGAGTTTTGAGAAAAATTATTTTTGGTTTAATGAAGCACAGGCAAGGGATTAGAGGTGTTGAAATGGGTGAGCCCATCAAAAGCCTGAGACAGGCCTGGACTGGATTGGGTCATGGTTGGCCCACCTATGTAGGCCAGCCATGCAAGGATTAAAATTCTGACTGGTGGCCCATAAAGCCCAGCCCATAGGCAGCTTTTATATTCCCACTGGCTTATCCATAATGAAAATTTAAATAGTTAATTAACAATAATTATCAAGTCATACTTTTAATTAATTATAATATTGTCAAGTTGCCCTCTTTAGCACATAAAAATTATTACACCTCAAGTCCTGACCTTTTCTTGGATGAAAGGTTAAGGGAGAAACGTTATTTTTGATAACCAAAAAGATTGAGGATTTAAATGTCTAGAAACATAAATTTTAAAAATTAAACTCAAGCGCTTGAGTTTTTACTTTATCTTCTCTTTTGCCGAGTTTAAACTCAAAATGTTTTTTTTTTTTTTTTAAATTGAAATTTCTCAAAGAAAAAATTAAAGATGAAATTGCTTTAGAGTATTTATCAATTCTCTCAGGGATATGTAAATAATTAAATTATTTGTACACACAAAATGTACACTATTTGAGAAGTTCGTGCAGCACAATTATTAGTATGATTTCAATGCAAATGTAATGCTATAGCCAAACATGTTTCAATCTCTTTAGAAATTGCTTTTTTTCCTTTTAACATTCTCCCAATAAAAAATACTTTTACATTTTTTTAAGCTTCGATAGTTGAATCGACATGAAATCTAAATCTGGACAAGTATCTCAAGACAGAGACACGAGAAGATTAAAAATTGATTACAAGTAATTCAAAAAGTTCCAAAATAAGCAACTCCGTGCATTTTTATCATATTACACTCATTATGGAAGCTGCATGCATCCAAAATCACCTCAAAAATCCATAATGTTGGTAAAAAGACAAATTTTAATACTGGGTTTGAGGGCAAGAAGCAAAAGAAATCCCATGAGCCAAGTAAAATAAATAAGTATCAAAAAGCAGGGCACAAGAACCCACAAAAAGAAGGGCCAAACACAAATATTTAAATCTTGAACAAGGCAAAAGGCTAGAAAGTGAAAGGAGTGTTTTATGGTAACATGATACTGTTCAACCAGTGTCAGTCCCCATGTGAGTATGTGCCTATGTGGCCCACCACCCACCCCAAGGCAAAAATGTCTCAAACTTTAATGGCATAAAAGAATACTCTTTTTACTTTACTAATTTTGTAAAGAATTAAGCTAAATATACATCCTCCCATGTGTGGAGGAAATCTGTGCAGTGATGATATGGATGAATTGAAAATCAAGAGTCTAGATCCTGTTGCGTGGAAGAGTGTAAATGAAGGTGTAAAAGAAAGTATGCATGTAGCATGATTGTTATTTTAATTTTCTTTCTCCTTTTGCTTCTTTCTGAGCCATCTCACTTTTCGTCATGTAATGATTCAATGGATCATAGAAGGCTGTACAGCATCATATAACAATTAAAACTGCATTAAAGCGACAAATTCGCAGCTTTACCACATCCACCTTTTGACTCTCTGAATCAACCTAGTTGTTACACTTACTGCTGTTCTAGCTTCCATTCGACCATCCCAGGGTTGCTGTTAATGTACATAAATCTCCCTTCATAGCAGACAGTTCTCGGCTATTAAGAAAGAAATGAGCTGATTTGGTGGAGTACTAAACTCGGCAAAAGGGAAGATAAAGAAAAAATTACCATTATATGACAAAGAGTGAGTTACTGCTACCGCCTTTTTTGTAAATAAGCTAATTGTCCAGTGTGTTCAAGCACACAACTACAGAGCGGGTACAAAATGAACAAAGAGAGACCCTACTCTCTTAAATTAGTTCATGTGTCCTTTACCTATGCACTATGTATGTTTTAAATAATATGCTAGTATGGTATTGATGATGACAACAGTCTTGAAGAGATCTTACTGATCTTTCTTTCTTCTGTTGTATGGTTTGGCTATACAGCTAATGGACATGTTACTTCTTTGTAAATGCTACTCATACTTTTCCTGCATAAACAGATTCAAAAAGTTAACATCAAAAAGAAGAATAGTATGAAATTTGTATGATAGTTCAGCTGACCCGACTCCAAAATTTCTGGGAACGAGCCTTTAGTTTAGTTCATTGTTCATAGTGGAATAGAAGTTCAAGAAAGTTGTTCTCACCAAGCTATAATAATCCTTCCTTGCCAGCCATGCTCAGCTCTTAACACCTACATTTCAATGGCTTCTTGCCCAGAGGAAATCCTGGCGGTCAATAACAGTACTAGATTTTAAGTTCTTCAAGCAGGGAAATTGAGGAACAAAAGTGAACAGTAAAAAGGGCGACACCTTGGCATTTGGAAGTAATACGATTTAAGAGAAGCCATGTTCAGAGCAGAAGAGTTGGGCAGCAAGGGGATGTTGTTAGTGGACGATGTAGTTACGGGTATACCGTAATCAGTATCAGCTGAACCACGGGCAAAAAAGGACTGTTGTTCAGCAGCTAGTTTTGTAGGAGAGGCAAAGAGATTTTCGGGGAGGATGTGCTCCAAGCTGACAAACACAAGATCATACCATTAGTATGGGATAATAGTAAGCAAAGGCTAAGTTATCTTAGATGGAGCGTGGCTTAGAGTAATTATTACATCAGAGCACCTTTTCCAATCTATCTTCATACATATTCCTAGAAAGGATGTCACCTAATAAAACATTGGTTTTCAGTTCGCACCTTTCAAGAAGATCAGCATCTTCGGTATTGGTTTGATCCTCCTTATTGGCATTTTCACTGTTATTGCCAAATTCGGTTGCTTCCTCCACAGCGTCGGCTACAACGGCAGGAAATTTAGTGGCTTCCTGGATACCATTAATTTCTGAAACAAAGAAGTCGAGAAATTGTCACTTCTTACCAAATAAACTATAGTACATCTTTAGATAAAAATCTTGAGAGCCAAATCCTAATACAAAATATAAATATTTCAATCAGCTAACCTTCTGAAACTTCTTGATTAGCAGCATCAGATTGAAGAATGAGATTTTGATTCATTTGTAACTGAGACTGTATTGGGGAGCCAATTGGAGCGCTGGCTGACAGGTTCGACAGGAAATGAATATTGTGATGCTGATTTTTCAGGTCCATCAGTTGCATGTTCATCATCCTTCTGCCTTGAAGATCAATAGCATGCTGCAATTCCGCCTCCTGCTCCAATTTTCTCTGGAGCATCATCTCTTGTGCATTGTAAAACATTCTCGACCCTAAGTGGAATTACCAAAGGATAATCAGTTAATAGACGCATTTACTTGGGGACGAATAAGAAGCCTGATTTGAATGCTTACCAAAGGGGGCATCAAATTGCTCTCGGGAATCAAGTCCGGATGGGCTTAAACAAGTAGAAAACTCTCCTCTTTCCATTTGTTGCTGCTGTTTCCTACAAATTGTTAATTAACAATAGGATATCATTACCGGGTAAAGCAATGCAAACAAATATTAAAGCAGAAAGGATAAAATGAAAATTTACCTTTCTAGAACTTTTCCCTTCTCCTTGTAAGGTTTCACGAGCACTCGGGAGTCGCACACAAAATGGGGGTTCCCCTTAGCCAAAATGAGCTTCACAGTCTCCGGGTAGAGGAATGTAACAAATCCGAACATTCTTTTCTGCTGATATGGAATTCTTACATCCTGCACTGGTCCATACATACTATAGATGCATAGTCAGTACACAATTTGCTTGCAATTTCAAGAAACCTCAATCTCAACAAAACAAGAACCACTTACCTGAAGTAATTGGAAACATCCTCTTCCTTAAATGTACTATCAGCCGGAAATGTCAAGTAAATCTGTCTGGCGCTTGAATTTGCATTTCCAACAAATCCCATTCCTGACAGATCGTTCCTCTCAGGTTGATAACGACCAAATTTATGGAGTTCATCACCCATGACCAGCGCAGCAGCAGCAGATCTACAATGCAGCTTATTGTAAGATATCACAAGAACCAGTCGAACTCAAAAAAGCAACATCAAAAGTTTATCCCAATCACAAAAATTTGACAACAATATACAACTGTAATTAGGAAAGGTTTTCATTCTTCTAGGCTTCTAAAGACTAAAAGGAGCACTTGTTTATTGCAATGGTGCTAAACAGGAGTACACCATAATTGGGTAAACAGTTTATAAGCAAGAGAATGCATTAAAATTATCAAAAATCTCCACACAATTAAAATTTCCAAAACAGAATGAAAGTCCAACTCAGAACCATAATAAACATAAGAATTGCAACGCTCTTACACAATGCACCAGCAGGAATTCAAAAACAATAAATAACCAGAATAACAAAGCAGCAGTCAAAATCAAAAAGTGATTTTCCTGAAAAGATAAATGAAAGGGGGTAATTCCCATAGAATTTACCTTTGATGTTCATTCAAGAAGTTGGGGCATTTCATATAAGCAAGTGGGTGGTGACTCCCGTGAGGCGAGAGTGCAAACCTCTGCTGCTGTTGAAGGGCCTTCATTCTCAAGAACTCATCAAATGGCCCTGAATCCATCTTGCTTGGGGATCCCACCTCAATTCCTTCACCGCCAAAACCACCATGCAAGAATTTGCACCTATTATCATTTTTGCAAAAGCCTCTAGCAAAGTACATGCAAGGCCTCCAACCACCCCTACCATTTCCATCATCAAAACCAGAAATAAGAGCAGCGTCATTAACTGAACAACTCCTTCTATGAAATGGATGTGGGTGAGGTGAAGGAATACCGTCACCAAAAGGGAAAACCAGAGAATCACTCCTCACACTGGGACTAATTATTGGATCCACCATGGAATCATCAATAAATGGTAACTCTTGAACTTGATGATGAATTTCCCCAACAGACTCATCAGGAAAATCATTTCCACCATAAAAAGGAAAACTTGAGGACCCTGAACCACTATTTTCATTATCATTAGTACCAATGGAACCATTGACAACAGCAGCATAAGAAATGGGTCTTGGGCTACTTCTTGAGAAACCTGCAGCAGGTGAAGAAGGGTTACTCGGATGTAAACCATAGCTAGGAATCAAAATTCGTGGCTTATTTTGAGGAAATGGATTGTTAGGCCTCATGGGATCTGACAAGGGAGTTGAAGGGTTAGAAGTAGGGATATTTGAAGGAAGCCCCAAACAGGCCTTTGCTTGGTTGATGCAAGATAGCAAAAGTGCTTCAGGGCCAAAAGCTAATCTCAAAATCTCCTTCTCCCCTTGGTCTTGTATCAGTATATAACCCATGATTTTTGAAGCGTTTTCTGGATCCATGCTTTGGATCCTAGACATCACTATTTTAGTAGCTTCATATGTATCCATGGAGTTCTTTATTTTTTCTTACTATTTCCTACAAAGGGCTTTTCTTGGATTTTATTTTTTTTCCCTCTCGAAAAGAGGGGGAAAAATGAGATACACAACGGGGAAGGTGTAGGGTTTTAAGGAGAGCCCTCTAGAAAGACTAGAAGGCCTTTCAAATAGATAAATTAGAGGGGAAAGATGAGTATTTTGTTAATTTTGGGGACTTGTTAGTAAGAGGGTGGCTAAGATTTAACCATGTTATAAAAGGTAATGATGGACTCGTGCTTATACTCGAGTAATCATTGTCTACCATATGAAGGGGAGAGTGTATATGGAAAGAGAGAGTAGAGTTGGTAAAAATCTCGATTTTGGCATGTTTTTCAATTTTCCTTTTATATTTTTGGGCATCTTTTTTCTTTCCCTCCCTTCACGACCGATGGGATTGGACTTGCAGGGGCGGTGGTCAAAGGGGCAGAGGTGGCGGTTGGTGGAGAAGAAGGTGGTGGAGCAAAAACAAAAACAATAAATATTTGCTTTGATGGTGATGCAGTACAGTACAGTACAGAGAGGGCTCTTTAAACTTGAAACCACAACTTTTGGTACCAGTGCAACCTGCAGCTTTGGGGAGAGAGTAAAAGCTTTCTTCCGTGTATCTATCTCTCTCTGTATATGTATAGTTTATACAGTCTTTTTCTCTCTCCTATATGTATTGGGATTGTCTTTATACATATGGACAAAAGAATGCTATGTGGGAGTCTAAATTCAGACCTGCTTCAAAGCGGAAAATTATTCGAGTGTCCCCTGTTTTGGCCAATGCACTTAGGCTATGTTTGATAGTCCTAATTTTTCATGTCCACTTTTCATAAAAATAGTTGTTTGATGGAAAAATTTGTCATGAAAAATAATTTTCACCTACCCCATCCGTGCACCAATTCCACCAAATTAAGGGAACCATTTTCACACCTATGGTTTCTAGGTCTGCTGAATTTTTATTTCTTATTTTTAATTATTTTTTTTTGGAAATTTGAAAAAAAATTTAGGCACAATGGTAAAAAAATTAATCACTTTTATTGACAATTTTCATGCAAATCAAAGCCAAACGAATGATATTCGATATGATAATTTTTATTTTTTTTATTTTTTGACAATTGGAACAAAGTCTAGACTCAATGGTAAAAAAATTATCACCTTAATGAACAATTCTCATGAAAAACAAAGTCAAAAGGATACTAAACTTTCAACATTTTTCAGGTGAAAATTTATATCAATCAAACACAATTAATTACAATTCCCAATAAAAATAAAATTTAGGCAATTCAATTCTATGTAATTCATTTTTTTTCTACTCAAAACCTTCGCAATCAAACGGACCCTTAATTTTACCCCAAATCTGAAACGTAACAAAATTTGTGCCATTTTCGCTACTATGTTGAACTAAGTACGATTAAAGAATAGAAGAAATTCGATCATATTATTTTATTGAATAGTAAAGTAATATATGTCTGGTACATTAGGTTGAATAGTAGTAAAAACAAAAGTTTTGATGAATTTAGAGCTTTGAAATCTACAAGATGATCGGTTTTAGTTGGTCATGTTAAATGGGTTCGGATAAAATAGAAACCTAATGAATTGACATGTTAGTATTTTGTTTGTTGCATACTATAATATATGTCAATCGTACCTTTAGATGTTTGATTGTCACCTAGAATTTATAAGCAATATCAAGTTGGTTTTTAACAAGATCGTTCTTTTAGGACTTTAAGTTTTCATCTCGAACCTCTTGACCATGTCAAACTGAGTTCGCGATGGGAGTGTAGCAACCTAATGCATTAACGCGTTAGTATTTTATTATTGCATGTTGTAACAGCGGTTAGTCTTACCTTATGATGTGAGATTCTCATACCAAACTTTTAGTTAAGGTCAAGCTGGTTAAATTATCACCTCGGACTTCCATGCAAGATCCAGCTGGTTTTGTAGAAAATGATAATAGCATCCTAATGCATTTATATTTTATTATCAAAGTTATTGCAAGTTATAACATTGTCAATCATACCTTAAGGTGTTGTAGTCAACTCGAACTTTGAGGTAAGATCAAGCTGGTTTTGTAGCAAGTTCAGTCCTTCGAAACTTTAGATTGTCACCTAAAACTTCTAGGCAATGTCATAATGGGACAGTAGCAACCTAGTGCTTAACAAGTAATATTTAAATTAAATTAGAGGAAATTGCAATAAATAGCCCTTTTCACGTGGGCGTTTGCAAAAATGTCCAAAATTTGTTCAATGTCCATTTTACAATAATTTAGACCAAAATACCATGGTTAACAATTTCTAGTTCCAAACTACTGTTTGAGCCAAATTATTGTAAAATGAGAATGAAAAATATAGCCGTTATTGGGGTCCACACAAGAGAAATAAAATTTGAATTTAAATGTCGATGTGATGAATAACGGTCATATTTTTCATTTTAATGAGATAATAATTTAAGTCAAACGGGGACTAAATATAAACTTTTGTATATAATTAAAAAGTGTTGATCAATAAAAGTTTGACACATCATTTACACTACTTATTTCAAAAGGTACAAATATTAATTCACACTAAGGCATGTTTGATTGCAACGAATTTCATGAAAAACGTTGCATTCGAGAAAAACGAATTTCACTTTGTCCGTTTGATTGCAATGTGGAAATTTAAACTGAATTCCAATGAACAACCAGTTTAAGCTGCATTTTCTTTGTTTTCATGGAAAACAAATTCCTATAGATTTGGTGGGTTTTTATTTTCCAACTAATATGGAATTAGGATTCATTTCCACCCTTGCCTGTCAGACGGACTCTAAATGCTATCTTTTCCTTATAACAGTCGGTTTTTTGAATCTCCATCGCCAATCATCATCTATACTGTGAGAGTGTTTGGTAGAGATTAAAATCAGATTAAAATTGAAAAACTAGCCATTATTGTTGACTTTTATTAAACGAGTGAGACTCAATAATGACTATATTTTTAATTTTAATATCTACCAAACACGCCATTTGTTGTCACGTTTTGCCTGTTACTTCCCATCGATTTTTGTCTTAGTCGCCTCTTCTTCTCAAACTGTCAGATTGTCACTTATTTCTCTTTAATTTTTAATTTTTTTCGATTGAGTTGTACATTATTTCTTCTCTGGGTATATATTTACATGTGGTGCTACTGTGGGGGTTTTGTTGGTATTAAAATTTTGTATAAAAGGGAGATTTGTTGGGAAAGTGTTTTGTGTTATATATAAATGTGGGTTAGGGATTTGGGGCTTCACCACTTATCCACTTGTGGTCAGAAATTACCATGTTATTGTAAGTTATATTTTTTAAAAAAAATTCCTTTTCCACTTTTGTACATGGATTGCTATGATGAAATTCCTGCAAGTTTTTCCTTTTTTTTTTTTTTTCAATTTTACTATTACTCAATAAATATTGCTATATTAGAGAACTTCCTCCTTCCTTCTGAACTTGTATGTGGTTTCCTCTTGTCAGATTTTGTTGGCTTTCCTTTGTTTTACAAGGTTATGATCTATACAATCTTTGTTTGTTATTGGATAAGCATTAAATCTAGAGGAAATTTTTATTTTCATATTATGGTGCTTCTACTTTCCAATGTACATGGAATTTCTATTTAGCTTGGTTTTCCATTTGGTGGTTTTTTTGGTCAGACAATAAAACGGCACATGACGCAGAATTGCGAACTTGGGTGGGAATTTGGATAAGCAAGTAGAGATTTTGAAATTAATTAGGAGCGTGATAATTTAAGATGGAATAATTATTATTTTTCTCATAAGTTGATTTTACAGTAGAATGTAACATACTGTTGGTTACCTATGCAGTATTTCTTTAAGTTAGCTTCTTTAGCTAGGTGAATAGAGGAATCAGATTGTTCCAAGAGCTGCCATATTGAGCAATATATTTTGTTTCAATACCCGAAAACTGGAATTCGTTAACTCCTAAATATTTCGCGTCTCTTTGGTTTGAAAAGCTCACATGTTGCAGTTTATGTGAACATTTTGTGATGAAGTGAACTAGTTAAACTTTTAGTCTTTATGCTTTGGCTATTGAGGAGTCATTTTTTTGTACCTTGGCCATGACATTTGTATTAACATTAGATTTATTGCTTCCTCATTTTGGCGTGTAACCTCTGCTTATTTAATATTTGGAATTGCAAGATGCTACTCTCATAGGAAGGCAAACAAGTAAAACATATTCCATTGTCTTAACTAAAATAATTTTGTATTTCACATAAACTATAATTCTCCTCCATTCTTTTACTTTGTGGTGTTGGGGAGGGTAATTGCTTTTGGGTTTTTTTTTTTTTTTTACTGTCCTGATAACAAATTACTCTTTAATTGAATTATTTATTTCTAATATATCATTGAGTTAGTTAATCTTTGTTTTCTCATTGATGATTTATTGCTATAGGAGCTTGCAAATGCGAGGGTTATGGATGGAAGCCAAAAATACCACAGGTTTGAAATGTTACTGAACTATTGTTTCTTCAATTTGCCCATGCTAATAATGTGTGTTAGATAATTTGAAAGATGCTGAGTTTAGATTATGCCATATTTTTAGTTTGGGTTAATATGCTGGTGAAAGTGCGAGAGAGGCACCATACATTGCAACACCGGTTCATGTCTCCATTGATCATCCATAGATGATGATGCCCCATTGCAGATTCGTCGAAGTTGATGCTCTACCTCCATGTAGACCTCGCTCCTTAAGGCTCAAGGTGCCACGTGCAAGCACGAAGACACTATACACATGCTCGAAAATGTTGTTGGAGTAGAACCTTGTACGAATGTTAGGAGAAATATTTACAATGTCATTTTGTGTACCATCCTTAATTTTTTGGCTGATGATACAGTTTGATGATTGGATGAAAACTTGAAATCTATATGAATGTTTGGTTGTTTGATTATTGGCATATTATACAATTCAGTTATGTTATTATTGATAATAGCTGGTGTATGGTGTCATGTTATTTTTAGTAGTTCTTGTATTATATATTTTACCATTGTTGAGCTATCGTTCCTAACAAGTGAAATGTTAAGCAACGAGATTTACAGATACCAAATGTCAATAATGTAGAGAACATTCATGTTCGGAATGAAACTTGTTCCAAACAAATGAAATGTCAAGTGTTGAAATAAAATAGGACCAAACGTTGATAATGACTTTTTAAATGTCAAGAACGTCGTGAAATATCAAGAACAAATGAAAATCAATTAATTGAAGGTTAAAATATTGACGAGATTAAATGAAAAGTTACATGAAAACAAGTAGAGATCGACTGGACGAATACCATCTTTTGTTTGGCACTCAGTACGTCGATGAGTTGGTCGACGGTGTCGGGCCGAGTCTAGATATCATGGGAGATGTTATCATCATACGCTCCAACAACGAATGTTCTCCGTCCGTTGTTGATGACATGTAGATGTCTTCGTAAATCATCATATTGTGACTACTTCAAATAAGAAATTCATTGTAACTATCGTTGTCATTGTCATGATTTATTTTGACGAAGTGGTAAAGTAAATGTAGTTTGACAATATATGAACTCTTCGATGTGATTTCGAATTGTCGTAGTTTGAAATGTAGTACGTGGCTATACAATGATGTTGAAATCATTGTACTAAATTTATGTTTTGTACTGTTCTTCAAATGACTATTAAGCGTCGAATGAACTAAGAAAATAATGTAAAAATCCAAAAGTATATTATTCATGAATGACAATTTCAATGTTAACATGAATACAGAAAACGTTCATTTGGTATCAGAGTTTAGACTCAGGTTCTATATTTTCTTTCTTTTAAGTCTTTTATTTTTGTTCTGTGTCCGTCATAAATTTTGAGTTTTTGATACAGAAAATTCCAGAAAAAGAATCAAAAGTTGTTTTTGGGCTAATTTTGCATCCAAATTAACTCATGTTTCTTTTGTTAGTTTCGTAGTTGAATTTTGAGCTAAAAAAACGTTTTTACTGTTCATGTCATACTGTTCAAAAAAAACAATTTACTGACTTATTTGGGAAGTTGTCACTATCCTATTATTTATCCCAAATCCAAAATCCGTTTGTGTTCATTCCAATCCAAAAATTCAAGAATTACTTTCTTGAATTAAAATAATTCTCATTCGAAATTTCATCCAATGCAATTCTTTCTTGAGTCTTCTTGATTACACCTATATAAAATGATGGATGGTGATTGTGGGTACATTTTTCAAACTCGGTGTTTTGTGGGTAATATAATTTGCAGTTTGGTTATTGATAAGGAAGACATGTTAGATTTGGCTAGTATCACGATGGTGGAAAAATTGAGATTACCTTTAAACAACACCCTAGACCTTATAGGATGACTTGATTGAAGGAGTGTGGGAAGGTAGACGTGACCAAGCGGATTTTATTGGATGTCACCATTGGAAGACATAGTGATGAAGTTCGGTGTAATGTAGTTCTATTAAAATCCTTTCATATCTTTTTTCCTTTTTAATTCCTTTTTGCTATGGGTTAAAAAAAATACTTTTATATTTTTACCCACAACTTCATCGTTGCCCTCGAACCCCCACGAGCGGTATTGCCCCCTCGACTCCCGTAACCTAACCGGTCAGGTCGATCCCTGTCGGGTGCAAGCCCTCTCGACCCCTACGACTTAACTGGGCAGATTGATCATCGCCTTTTGGGGCGTCGCCCTTGACCCCCAGCTATCCCTCGATTCTCGCGACCTGGACATGTTGATCCCCGTTTCGAAGCGACAGACCATTTGCATAACAACAATAAATAAATAAATAAATTATGAAAAATTTGTTAATTTTTGGTATTTCATCTGATATACCTCTCTCTCACATACACATACAAACACTGTTAGTGTTTTCGTTGATTGACATTCATTTGTGTTTAAATACTTAACAAATATTGAAATTTTTACCCACTTTAGGCCCTTTTTATTTATGTACTTTTCTTAGAGAAAAATATAAAAGAAAATTAAATTCAAGACTCGTCCAAACATAAAATACTAACTACATAGTTTTAATTAATGAATATATACAAGTATTACATCTCGCCCTCCTGTTTTGAAATCAATTTCCAATTTGTCTTCCATTACAAAAAAGATAAAATCAAATTCTTCAAAATAGAAACAAATGTTGTGAACCTTCTTTTACAATTTCTTTGCTACACATTTTCGTTTCTCGATAGATGCTTTATTTTTTAATAAATCAAATATTTCTTACTTATGTAAACCTACAATCTTTATATATGTTAAATGTTTTCAATTTTATTTTTGGTGGGTTTCTGCATGTGCAGTGTCATCTTTTGAAATAATTCATATTTTTTTCTGTCAAAGGCTAGTAATTATAAAACAAAATGTCGAATATAATTTTCATATTAAACTGCAGTTAAATCAATTACGTGTATACAACACAATTCTATCACATCATATTACATTGCCATTAGATGAAATAGATAGGTGTTTGATTTATGCTGTCATGTTGCTTGATGTCGATGTTTGATTTATGCTGTCAATGAAGGTGGAGAGCCACCTTCATTGACTACCAAGGATTGATGCGATTTTAATATATTTGCTTAATTATGATGTTTAGACTTGAACAATTGCCTTTTGACAAAGTTTTTAACATATTATACAACATAGTGCATGCATGTGAATGTGTACTTTTGTAGACTTATTTCCAATATTATTAATCAACTTTAGGGCATGCTTGGATTAGATTAAAGTTTGATTTTAATTTAAGTAGAAGTCAAACAATCAATATCAAAAACATTTTTCATGTGTCATACATCTTTTTAACCACACATTTCAAAAACATCTGTCATAATTCACTTAAAATCTGATTTTAATTTACATCAAACACCCCCCTTAATAAGCAAGCCTATCCCAAATATTAGATTACATTTTTACACACGGCTTGTTTGTGTTTCACAAAATGTGAAGATAATAATAAATGAATTATAATTGTGAATGTGCGATTAAAATTAATGTTTGAATTGAACTTAAAATTATAAAGAGATTATAATGAAACCCAAACAAGCAAAGTCCATGTTTGGTACACATTAAAATTTTCATTCTTCTACTCATTTTCAACAGTACATTCTTAATAAAATAATATTTTTCATTACATCGATAATTTTTCCTTCTTTTTTAACCACACATTCTTTATCAATCTACTATTCCAGAATATATTCTTCCAAAACAATGTGGCTCAAACACACCTTAATAGCATATATGCCTTGAGAGCACTCAAATGATTAGAGCTTAGTTGTCGCGATATAAAGTACTATCAGCACTGTACAAATCGGGTTATTTGAGAATAAAACTCTAAATGAACTAAAAGATAAATGGATGGTGAACACATGTCAAAAAGTGCTCGAAATGAAGAAAATAGATAGGGGCGAGGAGCATCCAAGTCAAACGTGGTTTGCCATTGAGTTGATATGCCAATTGACTTGGAAGTGTGGACTAGCACAAATACTAGTAATTATCTAATTATAAATGCATATGTACTTTACACGAGGAGTTCACTCAAACCAAATTTAATTTACAAGAAATACAAGAAATTTGATATATAGCCATGTATCAAAACTATATTTCTCAGCGTATCTCCTTGAATTATTCGTTCTTAAACTCGATGTTTCTTCATCTCAAGCAAGTGTTAATCATATATCTAAAACCACACATGTAGAAATTAATATTTAGAATAAATTATTCTTTCACCACAAAAATATTGGATCGATATATAGAGTGTGTTTGGTAGAAATTAAAATCGGATTAAAATTGAAAAATTAGTCGTTATTGTTGACTTTTATTAGACGAGTGAGATCTAATAACAGCTATATTTTTAATTTTAATTGGATTTTAATCTTCACCGAACACGCCCATAATGTATTATTGTCAACATAACATTTTCAGGCTTGTATATTACAATAGTCGTAAGGTTTATACAATGCAAAGATGACTATCTAGTGAGATGAACTAAATAATATTAAAATAAGAAAAAATATATATATAATATTTTGCCCGCATTGAGTACCAAATTGGAAATATATTTCTCAAAAATATTTACATGGTGATAATTTCAGGCACTACGTTGTATAAAATATCAAAATAAGGTTAAATCGCATTGTCAAAAGAATGATATTAGAAGCAATGGCGAATCATAGGTGATTTGATGGAAAAAATAACTGCATGGTAAACAGTCCAATGATAGAGAACCATGTAATACTATGTCAACTATGATGTTAATTAATCGGACAGTGTAAAAAATTATGTGGTTAATATTTAGAACCGGTTCATCCGGTTGACCGGCCCATTTAGCATAAAAACCTAAAACCTAATTACCCTATTTCCCTCCTCTCCCCCCATTCTTCATACCCAAGCATAGGAACTGAAGTACTGAACCGTGATATATGGTTGTAAGTATTTTTGTTAAAGGATTTTTTTTTTTTTATTGTAACTTTTCCTGCTTTGTTGATCAATACTTAAAAAGAATTTCATGGGTGATTCGCAGAATCAAGTAAATGGAGAGATTGGCTAATACATGGCGAATGACCGTAAACGAGAAGAAGTTCATCGAAACAGCTTTACTTTCAGACCTTAGAATCGATGGTCGTCGGCCTTTTGATTACCGTAATATAACAATACGGTTCGGTAGGTAAGAATTTTTGACGACTTTGTTATTTTCTTTCAAGTTGTTTATTTGCTTTTCGGGCACCTCTCGCTGGTATGAATAGTTTCGTGGCTTTGCATTTTTCAAGAATGTATTTGCATTTATTCGTTTAATGATGATAATCTTCATAAATAATGGCGTCTGTATTCTCGGCTCAAATTGTGTATCTTGTAATAATAAGACGAGCTCCTTTAACTTTTGGTTCCATGTGTTTCTAGTAATGTTCAACATTCATGCTCAATTTAATTAACCTATACTAAAGTTTGCTGGGAACATTAACTATGCCTCATTTTCTCCAGTGACATTAAATGATTTGAATTGAAATCCGTCCAATATAAAATGTCATTCAACTTTGTACCGAGTTCTTTCTAATTTCAAAATTTCAACTGAGATCCGTCCTGTTTTATGCATTTAAGAAATTGTGGAGTGTGTGCAGGGAAGATGGGTCATCAGAGGTGCAGCTCGGCCAGACTCATGTAATGGGGTTTGTAACTTGCCAACTGGTGCAACCCTATCGGGACCGGCCTAATGAAGGAACTCTTGCGATATATACTGAGTTCTCTCCTATGGCCGATCCTTCATTTGAGGCGGGACGTCCTACAGAATCTGCAGTGGAATTGGGACGCATAATTGACCGTGGATTAAGGTGAACTTACCATCTTGGAATAAAAAAAGTATTGCTAGGAGTTTTGAACTTATATATTATTAGTTAAAATTTTGAAATCAAATTGTGGTAGACCAGTTCCTATTTAAAGTACGATAGCTTGAGAAGTTTCCTGTTTTATGTGCCATAACTTTTAGATTTAGAATATAAAATATCAAGAAATTTGAAAAGAGATTTCACGATTTCATCTCAGTGCACTTTAAAAAGAATATAAAAAATTACAAACTCTTGGAAGGTCTAGGAAGTATTGTTGGTTTGATTGTCTAAGAAACCAGTTGGTTGAAAAGCTAAAATACATGTTTGACTAGTGAATTTCTCATTCTAACACACTAGGGCAAGAACTGAATCTTCCTGCATAATTTAGTGAATGGTGATTGGTTTATATTTGGACATATGAAATTTGATTTATTTGGTGTGGATAACGGATATTGTGTTGAGATTAGAATGGGATTTACACATTTTGGTAATGGATGATGACCAGATGCCATAAACCAGTTTGATCTGTCTAGAACTCGGCAGTCTAACTGTCAAATGACTGTCTAGAATTCAACAACGAGGAACTGTATTCTAGACAGTTCTGCAACAGCCCCTAACTGTCTAATTGTTCTGTATTTTCACATCGTAGTTCTGATATGCAATTGTATAAACTTCTTTTTCTCAAATGATGAATATGCATCTCAAGACTTTTTTTTTTTTGAAAGTCAATTTTAACGAGTTGATGGCACAATTGAGCCAAAGATGGTTTAATAAAAATATTTATTCAACCAAAATCCTATTATCTACCCAAATTAAGTAATACAGTTAAGTTCATGATGTTTCTTGTATTGAATGACAAATTGCCCAAGCTTGAAATAATTTTGTTGAATTATGAAAATGTGTTTCAGGGAAAGCAGGGCTGTGGATACAGAATCTCTTTGTATTGTTGCTGGGAAATGGGTGTGGTCCCTTCGTGTTGATCTCCACATTTTAGACAACAGCGGGTGAGTTGTAAAGATTCTCCTTTAAACTCCAAATAACGAGTTATATTCTTCTTCAGCTAGGCTTAAACACTGTTGTTGACTTTACTTTTTCCTTTGAGAATAGAAATCTTGTTGATGCAGCCAATATTGCTGCTCTTGCTGCTCTACTTACATTTCGGAGGCCAGAGTGCACATTGGGAGGAGAGGATGGTCAAGAAGTTATAATACATGCACCAGAAGTGAGTTTGTCCTTTTAAATTTTCAAGATGAGATTTACTATGGTAGAATTTGACCTGGCATGAAACCATATTTAAGGTAGGAGAATATTTTTCAAAATCACGATTTGTCTCCATAATAGGGGTGCTAGGAAAAACAAGTTTGGCTTTACAGAGAAGTTGGTTTTCGTTGCCGACTTTATACTAAATACACTTTACTTTTAGCCGTTGAAGACAGCTCTAGATTGGTTTGCTTTTTAGTATCTTTCGGCTTTTGCCGGACTGGAGATCATGTACCTAAAAGGAAAAATAAGCTAAGCAATCATAGAAGATTTTTAGAGGAGAAAAAACTCTTTATAGATTTTTATTGTAGTCATGAGAAATGTCTCACCGATATTTACCATGTTTTGTGTTAGAAGAAGTTTGTTCTCTGCATCTCTTGACTGTTTGTTTTCACAGTGAATCAGTTGCTCCTTTTGTTTTACTTTTATTTGATGCCCTGTGTTTTCTATTTGATAATGTGGTAATCCTGTGCAGTTTAAAAAATATAGAATGCCGTAATTACATAGTTGATTTGGTTGCTTTGTCCTTTCTGCACTAGCTCTTATTTCACCTGAGAATAAATTTTGAGCTACATTTTTAATTTTTGCACTTTGGCAGGCAAGGGAACCTCTTCCATTAACTGTACATCACCTCCCTATAGCAATAACTTTTGCGTTTATTGGTGATGAGAATACAATGGTAAGCACAATAAAATTTAGGAACTGCATTCTCCCCTCCCCTCCCCTCTCCTGTCATTGTCATTTTCTTTTCCTATCCTAGATAAAGTGAATCCGCCAATGTATATGTAATGTTTGTAACATGTGCTGCTAGGTGATTGACCCATCGCACTTCGAAGAAGCTGTTATGGGAGGAAGAATGACTGCCACCGTAAATGCAAATGGCGATATATGTGCTGTTCAAAAAGCTGGAGGAGGAGGTGTCATACAGAGCGTTATTATGCAGTGTTTACGGATTGCCTCTGTGAAGGCTTCAGATATAACGAAGAAAATAGAAGATGCTGTAAGTACTTCTGTACAAAATTGTTTTGAAAAAACGTTACATGTGCAAGGATCATTTAAATTTCTGGTGATTACTCGTTACTTTATATATTGATGAATCCTGTTGTAATTCAACAAGCCATTTCATTGTGTTCTTTCTTCCTAATTTCTACAGTGCTATGTTTTAGCAATTATCATGCTTTTCTATTTCCTTAACTACCTACCCTTTCAATATCCATTTACAGAAGTTCACTTATAATTGCTATTGTGGGCATGGAAGTATTTTTCATCTACTTAAATAATCGTCCATTTTCTGCAGGTCGAGTCGAACAATACAGAAAGAGCTCTAAGAAAGATCAAACGACATCCTCCCTCTGCTGTAGTTGATGTCATCAAAGCTGATGAGAAGGGAGCGAATAGTTTTTTGAAGGAAAATATGGAGAAGCCAAAACTAAACATAGAGGACAGCAATGTCAGTCAAAGCTATGACATGGACATTGAAACCCAGTCGTCTAAGCAAGATGATAGTCGAACAAGGACTCACAAAGATACAAGTTTTATTGGCGGGCCATCAAGTTGGTAGAGTCTTGTTTTATCCAATTTTTGAACTTTGCACTAATCTATCAAAATGAGCATTTCTTGGACCCCCTTTGAGTTGCAAATCAAAATCTTTATCTGGACAGGCTTAGATTCCTATGATTAATGTCAGGGTTACAATTTTTCTACAGATCTGGAAATGGATCTTAGTGCTTGTTAGATAAAATCTTAAATTTTATCTAATTTTTCAACTGGTCAAACGTCAATTTTAACCACACATTTCATAAGCTTACAACTACAATTTTTTATAACTTTTTAACCACACATTTCAGTAACTTTTAGCAAAATCGGCTAGACTTATATCAAAAGATGTCACACAACCACTTAATATATATATAATGGAAATTCCTTTTTTGTGATATTTTTGCCAAGTAGTTGCAATAGTAAAAAATGATCTTTCTGACCAGGTGTTTTTTCTTTGGTCATGTTTGTCCTTGCAGGGATCCATATTCAATGGGTGTCAACTCTGACGAATTGAAAACATCTCTTGCCTCACGAGGTAATTCGTTTTATGAGGTTTAAGAATTTGAATTTACTATTGCATATAATACAATACTTTACATTTGAAATGTTGAATTTTCTTAGTATCCGATGGTAATGGTTTCATGATCTGCGTAGCATCATGTTTCAGACGAGGAGAAAGTATCGTATTCTAATAAACAATTTTATGTTGTGCAGTTGCAGTTACAACTCTGGAAAACACAGTACCACCGATGGAACCACTTGTAACTGTAACGGATCCACCAGTCGCATCTATGACTGCAGCATCTTCATCAGCAGAGACCTCTGGAGCTGGACAGCAGACGAACAAAGAGAAGACGTTAAAAGATGCTGTGAAGCCGAAGCACAAAAGGAAAAAGAAGACATCAGCAAGTTAGAAAATTCTGCAATCAGCTCTCTCTTTTGACGCATGTAAGTAGTCATCCTCTCTTCATGCGAAATGTTTCAAATTAGATATTCATATTGTCAAAACATTTAGTGCATGTTTATTATTATTATTATTAAATACGACTACACAACACAATGAACAACAATTTCATTTCTTCTTTTACACTGTTGAGGACCCTCTAGTGTCTATGGATTGCATTCTTTTAAGATTTTTGTACGGCAAAGGTTATGTTGCTGATGACATTGTTTGACTCTATTGTAGTCTTGAAGGATGAGGTTATATCTTGTGCGCGTCTTGGCCTGAACAGTGAAGAGAAAGGTCCTAACGTTGACATCATCCATAGTGTACTGAAGTTTGCTTTTCTTGGAATTCTTTGAGAGATTAACTACTCTGCTGTAAGTAGTGCTTTACAAGGTTTTTCCGATGCCGATGGTGCAGTAGCTGCTGCGTCTTCAGAAATTAGGAACCTGGAAATATTAGGCAAGATTGTATTTGGAATTTACATTTGATGTAGCGTCTGCTCATGGTTTTATAAGTTGAATAGCATGTCTACTGGCTTCTTTAATTAGTTGAACAGCTCTACTTATAAATGTAAGCAAACCCACTCGATCACTCGTACCTATTTGTGGTCGAAGTTGAGCTACATTCTTCATTATATTTTCTAAATGAACGTCCACTCGAAGCCAAATACTCATAACCTGACAAATTTTCTAAGTGAACGAACCCTATTGACCATCAATACCTCTAACTTAACTAGAGTACATTGCTTTATTACATCATATTTTCCTAGAGAACAAGCAACTAGATCCTATTACCACTATTCGACTAGGTCAGAGTTTTCTTATTCAACATATGACAAGCGCACTGGCCTTATTACCTTGATTCGACTACGTTCAAGCCACTCAAACACTAATATTAGCAACTTGAACACAGTATACATGTCATCATCTTCAACTTCAATTCCCACTCGAGCCTTTAAGCAAGGAGCCAAAAGAGCATTCATGAACAAAGAATAAACCACTAAACACTCAATATCGCACATTACAGTGGGTTAACTAAAAACAAATACTCATGCAGCCTGATGCTAAGTTAATGAAGAGAAGTATTATGTGCTTTTGCCTTCTTTTTATTTAGTTTATGAGTGCCGAGTAGCCCTCTTTCTGTTTTTGCTAGCTCTACATGTCAAGTAATTGATGATATAGAAATGAAAATAGGAGAAAGAAAAAAAGAGAATTTTCTACACGATTGGCATCTTTTATAAAATTGAATACAGTTACTATTACATTACATGGAACATAGAATGGAAGCATCATTCTCAAAATTCTACAAGAAATTTTGTTACAGCCTATTCCAACATGGACATGGATTTTCAACATGTAGCAACACATCATTTGGTGTCCAACATTGCTGTAACACCACACGTTTGACTTTATATGATTATTGTTTATAATGATAATGTTCTCCCTTATTTTTTTTTTTTTTATAGCGGGATGCACCTCGTACGCCCTAGAAGATCTCGTGTCTATTAAAGTTAATTTTAATAAGAGAAAACAAGCTCTAAAATAAATTATAGATATATTTAATTTATTATATGTTTTCCACTAATTAAATTTTATTTCACTTAATTGACTTGATAATTAGATACCAATTAAATTATTTAGTACACTAATTAAGTCAAATGATGGGCATTTAGGTACCTAATTGGAAGCAATGTTACCCATAATTGATGCTTTAAGCCCTCGTTTGACACCCATTTTTTTATCTCATTCTCATTCTCATTTTTCTAGAGTACTCATTTCTAACCACACATTCTCCAAATAAAATAATATTACACATAAACCCAAAAAAATTTCTTATTTTTTAACCACACATTCTTTACATCAATCACTATTCAAAAACTCATTTTTCAAAAGAATGGGTGTCAAACACACTAAAATTTGAATTAAAGATTCTTATGCACTTTTAAAGGGAATATAACCATTATTTACTCATTTATATCAAAATTAACGTGAAGGTTGAAGCCTCATATGTTACCTATATTTTTCTTTTCCTTTATCTTCTTTAATTTGGTATTCAAACACAGGAGTGTATATATACATATATTTAATTATTAAAGCAAATCCATTTAAGCGTAAATTGAATTTAAGTTAGTGCATTACTTGTTTTGTTATTGGATTCTTAAGTTTCGAGTTATAAAAACTCAGTAAATTTATTTCCCCAAATGAATGGTTTAATGAGTGAAACTTTTATTCATACGAGGATATAAGCAAATGGTTGTTTATTTGAAATCAAAGCATTCTCTTAAATCATGAGTTGCATTGGTAGGTAATTTTATTATTTATTTGCACCCAATTTCTATTTTCTCTTACTCTGGGTTATGGAATTTAGAAGGCATTTATTTCCTAATAATAGATAGATGGATGGATAGCACCATTATCGATTAAGAGTAGTTTTGACAATAAGTTCCACTTTTAAATCTCTATATGATTATGAGCACTCTATATTTTACATGTTCGGCCCAAATTTCAACTACTACTTTATCTAAATAGAATAAGGATTGATTATAAAGAATGAATATTGTTGAAGTTTTAAATGATTGATAATGACATACTACAATTGGCACGTAGACATCGTGGACGGCTAAGGACACCTCCACTTGTAATTCTAAAAGTAAATTGCTAAGGACTTCGAGTAAGTAAACGTCTCCTTATTTTCACGTATACGTTATATGATTAAATATATAAACGTGTTACTTAAGCTGTCATTATGTAAATATGATATTTGATCATTACATTTTTATGTCATAAATGTTTGTCATGACATATTCATACATTCCAATGCATTTATAAGCACACATGAAGTTTCAAGAAATAAAAAGTTTTCAAATGTCAATGAATCAAGATATGTATCCCTGAATGTTTTATTACGAGGTGTATGTCTATGCCATGAAAGGTGTGAGTGAGAAATGGGGCGTGGGGGACCGACGCACCCGACCAATGTTCAATAATAATGTTAATGTTAACCGCTTTGCGGTACTGTCGGTAGAACTTGATCGGGTTCCAAATAATAATTGCCCATTGCATTTTGATTGGCTAGGCTATACACCAAGCGAGCTCACGACGTCAATGTTAAGTTTTTAAAGACGTGAAAGAGGAGATACATATTGAGAAATGCCTTTCATTTTAAAGTAAGTCATATGCATATCATAAACATGCATCATATGCACGAGGTTTGCTTACTGAGCGTTAGCTCATCCTACGACATCCCTCTTTATTTTCAAATGATGAAGGCAAGATGATGCGAGGCAATGACTTGTGATGACACAGACTCAGTACTATTATATTTAAATGTTGAGTTCATTTTAGTAACTGAAGTTAAAATTTGATTTAATTGTTCTATATTTTGTTGACCACAAATTATTTTTAAATAATAAGTCACTGATATTTATTACATCAAAGAAAATTTGTAATCGCTTCTTCATTTATGATTTTAAGAGATTATTAAATGATACTACTACATTAGGTATCTAGATTTTGGAGTGTTACAGTTTGGTATCAGAGCTTGGAGTTATAAAATCGATCTTGTAGACTTTAAAAATACAAATAAAGGGGTATCGTCAGGGGCGGACCCACATGGGGTCATGTGGGGTCAGATGACCCCAAAAAAAAAAAAAATTTAAAATAAAAAAAAAAAAAAAAATTTTTTTTTTAAAAATTTTTTTTTTTTTCCCCTAAACATTTTTGAAATCTCATTTTTGACCCCACAAAAAAAATTTCTCGGTCCGCCCCTGGGTATCGTACTGAGTTCTTACCACAAGGGGTCCTCTCGCAATCATCTGGTAGTGTTGAATTAGATTTTTTCATATTGCTAATTTATAATTTATGCTTTATTGATGTAGTAGTAACATAATTTTGATAATATTGTATGAGATTGTGCCATGGATGCCTTTCTTTATTTTAAAAAAGTAGGTGAAATAATTGATTTTCCCAATTTGTGATCGAACAATATCACTAGAACAATAGGAACCTATATGATAATAGAGCCCTATATTTAAGTACGAGTACAATATTTTTCATGAAATCAAATATCCCTCTTCCACACATGCACATCTAATGTGTTATTACACTTCCAAATTCTAGTGTAATTACATATATGCCACTTAGTTTAATTTTCAATTTAAATTTTTTATGTTAATTTTTTTTTCTCATAAGTGATATTTTACTTTAAGTAATTTTTTTTACATATAAGTTAATATTTAACTTAAAAAGTTACATATATACTAAATTTTTTTACTTCATAGTAAATTTTATAATTATAAGTTGATTTTTACTTTATAAACAATTTTTTACATAAAAAAGATTTTTTATCTTATAAGTAATTTTTACTTATAAGTACAGTAAAATCTCTATAAAATAATAATGTTATAATGTTGGGACTGAGAAAAAAATATTATTTTAGAATGATTATTAATTTATCGATAAATGAATAATTTACTAATTTATAGAATATTTTATACGTTTATAACTTGTATTATATTTTCTTATAATACATGTAAGCACACAAAAAGGCAAAAGAGGAAACATTAATGTACATGGCTTCAAAATTTAATAGGTTGAAATATTAATCTTTTAAGTTAATTCATGTACACATGGAATAAAATTTCTACAATAATTAGTTTTAACTCAAGACCCCCAACAATCCCAACTTTCATACATTTTTTCTACTATGGTGTTTCATTTGAAATGAGTTAAAAAATCTACAACATTCAATCAAATGAAGATATTAATGTTGAACCAAAAGTTAGTGAAGATGAAGGAATCAATGGATTGTGTGTAGCTATTTTTGGTCTACGCTATAGAAATGTGATGAATGTCGAGCACCTTTTAAAATGATGTGGTGATGAAATTTCATACTAATGAAGATATTATTCAAAGGGCACTCAATACACCTATCAATAATCATGATCCAGATGGTAATTGTGCTTTACCAATCGTTTCTTCAAAAGAGGCATTTCAAACCATTGTAATCTTAAATAATTAATTTGTACAAAATGAAAAAAAAAAAAAAAGCCAAATGTAGTATGTGTATTGCAAAAAATTAAGAATAAAATTAAGTTTGGTTTGTGTACAAAGAAAAAACAAAAGACTTTAGATGCAAATTTTGAAAAAGAGACGAATTGAAGAAAATATTATCAAATTAAGTTTGTTAATTTGTATTAGTATGAACTTTTATGAATTTAAGCATTTATTATTTTATATGTTCGTTGAACCTTAAAGGATCTAAAAAAATTTTATTATCTTATGCATTTAACGGGTTTATTAATTTAGTACACTTACCAAGTCGCGACCGAAATTTTTTATTATTTAAACAAGATTATTAATTTATCGAACATTCAATATGTGATTGCCCTTGCATTCAGAGAAAAGATCCAGTCACTCCACATGCTAAAAATCTATTATAATCAGGCAAAGACAAAATAGATAGTAGACACAGACAAGTAGCTTTGTATAGGTGGAACATAACCAACCTGAGGGTTTTCCTCAAGCTTGACCACCCATTTCAGCAGCATCATTTCCTTTCACCACTTTGTACATGGTGTTCATTCTGGTGATATTCCACGGACTACCTGTAATCAGAGAGTAGGTCTGTATTATATAAAATCCACCTACCCTCTTCTCTAAACAAAGAACAAAGGTAAACTCAATTAAGTTAAAACAGGTCGACGGGGAAGGAAGAGGAAGAGGAAGAGAAGGGATAAGATGTCATATGTTTCGATGGGAAAAAAAGAAAAAAAACAAAATGCTGGTTAGAACAATAAGTCAATAACAAAAATCCGACCTTCTCTGCAAAAATTATAGTCACGTGAACAAGAGAAATTAAAATAGGCCAATGACTAAATTAGAACCACTAGATCATTGCACAATGAAAAATAAAATTCCAAGAAATACAAGTGCCAAAGGCAACAAAGTTTTAGATCCATAAAGGTTACAAGAGAATAGTTTTGCTAATGCAACATCTTTATGAAAACTATGCAGTCAATCAATATTAACATAATTCCCAAAAGATGCCCAAAGCAGAATATCCTTCTTCTCTACTCTTTTGAAGCAACTAAGTGACAATTTTTTTCCACTTTCTTTGATCTAGAGCTAATTTCTCCGTCAATACACCCTTAGAGGGTACAAAGCCAGACGAATATTATGAGTCAAACTTCTAACAGAAGTTGATTTCTCACCTAATTGACTGTTTATACGTCAGTCATGTCATAAACAGTTAACAAAATTACAATAAAATCAAAATCAAATAAAATTCTAATTCCTATATAATTGAAAGACACGCTATAGCTACTACTGTTTCTTCTCAATGGACACACCATTCTCAACTCTGCCATCAACAGCTTGATAAGGAACTTCAATCATTGGTCTTGGGACAGGACGCCCACCAAAGTCATCTGGGAACCGTTCAAAATCAGGACCGAAATTGAACTTGACAACACAATTCGGTTGGTTCGGAAGAGTATACATTGAAGCAGCAGGATGGTAACGATCACCATAAAGATCCTTGAAAGCAACACCTTGGCATATACCATTTTTGAAAAAAGATATCTCACTTCCTGCACGGCAGAAGCAACAGTTTACAAAGAACTCAGCAAACGCGCTTCTCAGCACAAGAACTATATATCTGCGAACTGAGCTTCTAAGAAATTAGACTGCTAACATGAATCAAAAGAAACATCTAATGTATAATTATGCTAATATTAACACCAAAAAAATCGCAAATATTTCTTGTTAGAAGATTCAGTTCATACCAAAATATCAATAGGATCTGTTGACACCGACCTCCGAGGTCGTTGAGCTCGGACTGTCGTATCCCAATGAGGGTAAGGACTTGGGAGTTCAGCTATGCGAGGTCAGGTCGGCAGGAGCGTAGCTTTTCCAACAAGCCATTGTAGTCTTTCAAGACGCTACAGTGGCTAATAATTATGGATCACTGACAAGATCTCTGAGTACCAAACCAGAGACATACACGTGGAAAGGTCTTGTGTCAGCGCCTACTTATTCCTCCAATCAGAAGTCTTAGCTTGTTTTAATAGGCAATGCATTTACTACCAGGATCAGCAAGTCCCATCATCCTCAGTCAACAGTACAACATTGAGCTCGGGCCCCAATCCCGTTAGGACAACACACAAGTTAGCTCAGCTCGGCCTCTGAGTTGACAAGACAGGAGGATTAGACGTTATTGTCTTCCTACTATAAAAGGCCCAGGATACAAAGAGTGAAGGGGGGCAGACAGAAAATCTAAAGGAATATACTAAGGAGATAATCCCTAAAAATCCCCTTGAAGATCCCATATAGTTGTAAAAAGGAGCGATTATTTGATGAACGATCTTGTATTCTTCCTTATTGTAACTTTTAGACTACTGTCTGCATTCTAAGTTGGCTTTAACCTTGTCAATACAATTTTGAACGTCAACAATTTGGCGCTAGAAGGAGGGGCCCCTACTTGATAGCAGCCCCATCTCCACATACAATTCATCAGAATAATCCTATGGACGAATTGTCAACATCAGGGAACCAGTCCCACGCGGGCCATACCCACCCCGGGCGAAGCAATAATCCCAGAAACTCTGAAAAAGGGGGTCGAGATGAAATCGCTGACCCACAAATGGCGACAATGAAGGAAGCCATCGAGAAACTAACGAATATTGTCGGTAGGTTGGAACAAAACCAAGCCCAATACCTGCCACAGGGAAACAGAGGGGAATCCCCTCGCCAGGAAAGGACCGAACGGCTCCCCACAAGGCGGACCCTGCATTTTTCAGACGAAGGATCTTCCAAGGATCAAACTGAGGAAGTTAGAAGCTCTCCTGTGGCGACTAAATCAAAAACTAGAAGGACGAACGGTGCATTGGACAAGCCGGGCTCCCAGCGTTCCTTAACTCCCACCAGAAAGCAAGCTGAACACCAAAGGGACCACCCTGGAGAGCGACCAGAAAACGAAGTAAGCGCCCTGAAGAAGCGCATTGCAGACCTGGAGGCCAAAAGTAAGGGGAGCACAGATGAGTACTTCACCAAACGCCATTCACCATTTACTGAGGATATCCTAGCAGAACCACTACCCGAAAAAATGAAAATGCCCCAGCTAGCCGGATATGACGGGGAAGGAGACCCCCTCAGTCATCTTGACAAATATTCTTCTTGGATGGAGCTCCAAGGAGCAGGAGAAGCCATCATGTGCCGTGCTTTCCCCTTGACATTGGGAGACAAGGCTCAAAGATGGTTTAGAAGATTGCATCAAAGATCTATAAAGTGCTGGGACGATCTCGCCACAGCGTTCCTCGCCCAGTTCATGGGCTCAAAGGCAAGGACCACTCCTAAAGAAAGCCTGGTGAGCATAAAGCAGGGGAAAACGGAATCCCTTAAAAGCTACCTGGACAGATTTAACAAGCAATCTATGGAAGTCGAGAAAGTTTCTGATGACGCTGCGCTCATGGCAGTTTTGTCTGGACTGAGGCCCAAGACACGATTCTGGTGGTCAGTCCATGAAGATGGCCCGCAAACGTACCATGGACTCCTAGACCGAGCTGAAAAGTACATCAGTGCAGAAGAAGCCACTTCGGATCACGAGGATGCTAAACAAATCTCCCGGTCCCCACGGCGAGCAAAGGGGAAACAAACGGAGAGGGACGGAGGTCAGGAGAAAAGGAAAGATAGAAGGGATCAAGGCCGCACTAGACCGTCCCCCGATAAATTCCGTGGCTATCACCCTTTAAATGCCAGTCTGAAGGAGGTCTTTCTTCAATCTGAAGCAAAGAAGTCTTTTCGCCGACCCCGCTGGGAAGCAAAGAAATGGCTGGGAAGAATCTAGGAAAGTATTGCCGGTACCATAGAATGATGGGACATGACACTGACAACTGCCGAAACCTAAAGGAAGAGGTGGAAGCACTCATTCAAAGAGGCCATCTACAGGAGTTTGTAGCAAAGCCACAAATAGCAGGTCCAGCCGGACTTCAACAGCCTAACCAGCGGGGAGAAAAACAGCCGGCACGACCTGAACTCCCAGCTCGCGACCCACAACCCCGCGCTGAAATCCGAATGTTGGTAGGTGGAAACCAATATTTAGAGGGCTCAAGGAGAATTAGGCGCAAGTTGGTGCGCGATGCCCACGTACATCAAAACTTTAGTGTAAGGTACCCCGCATCGGAACCTGCTGCTGTCCCGGGCTCTGAGTGGTTCGGGTTTTCTGAGAGAGATGCACAAGGAGTTCTGCAAGACCAAAGTGATGCACTGGTCATCGCCATGGATGTGACAGGAGTCCGCATACACCGAACTCTAGTGGACAATGGGAGCTCGGTAAATGTGCTTTATTACCAAACTTTGAGACAAATGGCCATACAGGATCAATACCTTCAACCGTACCCCCGGACACTTCAAGGATTTTCCGGCGATCCGGTCGAAGCTCGGGGGCAGATAGTACTCAGCGTCGAGTTCGGCGAACCCCCATGTTACAGAAAAATTTTGGCGGATTTTGTTGTGGTTGATATCCCTTCAAACTACAATGCTATACTGGGAAGACCCCTAGTGCATGAACTTCAGGCGGCCACATCAATGTACCACTATTGTCTCAAGTTCCCCACTCCGAATGGACCAGGGGTAATACGTGGAAATCAAATTGAAGCAAGAGCCTGCAATGTAGACCTACCCAAGCCCCTGGTCGGAATGCTGGGTAACCAACACATAGATCCAATGGTTACCGAACTAAACGAGGTCGGCATGACAAGTACAAAAGAATCCCCCCTAGACACGTTGGACCCAAGAGTAAAAATACGAGGTGGAGAACCTATGGAAGAGCTGGACATCATCAAAGTTGGACTAGGCGTCCCGCCCAAGGAGCTGAAAATAGGTCACGACCTCCAGCCACCAGTGAGGGATCAAATTATTTGTTTCCTCCGGGAAAACCTCGACGTGTTTGCTTGGGAACATGCGGACATAAAGGGAATCAGCCCTAAAATCATGTGCCACAAGTTAGGAGTGGATCCCTCAGCACGGCCCAAACAGCAAAGAAGGAGACCCTTAAACCCAGAACGATATGAAGCCCTCAACAAGGAAGTACAAAAATTGCTCGAGAACGGATTCATTCGTGAGGCAAGATATCCAAAATGGATCGCCAACCCGGTCTTGGTGAAAAAGAGCAACGGAGATTGGAGGGTATGCATAGATTTCACCGACCTGAACAAAGCATGCCCTAAAGACGGGTTCCCTTTGCCAAGAATCGATCAAATGGTGGACGCCACTGCTGGGCACGACCTGCTTAGCTTCATGGACGCATATTCAGGCTACAATCAGATTCCCATGCATGAACCGGACCAAGAACACACGGCATTCGTCACCAACAGAGGTCTGTACTGCTATAAAGTTATGCCGTTTGGGCTCAAGAATGCAAGAGCGACCTACCAACGTCTGGTCAACTCCATGTTTGCCAAACAGATTGGAAAAACCATGGAGGTCTACGTGGATGACATGTTGGTTAAGAGTGCAGAGGCTTGGGAACATCAACAACATCTCGCCGAAATGTTTGAAATCCTAAGAACATACGGGATGAAACTAAACCCCCGTAAGTGCGCATTTGGAGTGAGCTCAGGGAAATTTCTTGGATACCTGGTAAACCGCAGAGGAATTGAAGCTAACTCAGAGAAGATAAGGGCCATCATTGAGATGCGTCCTCCATCCAGACCTAAAGAAGTTCAAAGCTTAACAGGACGGATAGCCGCCCTCAGCAGGTTTATGTCGAAATTGACAGACAAGTGTAAGCCCTTCTTTGACGTGCTAAGAGGAGGAAAGAAGTTTGAATGGACGCCAGAATGTCGGGTTGCTTTCAAACAATTGAAATCACACCTATCACAACCACCCGTGCTGTCCAAACCTAGAGAAGGAGAAACACTTATGCTATACTTGGCAGTCTCTAAACACGCCGTCAGCGCGGTGTTGGCCAGGGAGGAGGACGGAGTGCAGCATCCAGTTTACTATGTTTCCAAGGCCCTGCACGATGCCGAAGTTCGCTACTCCCCACTGGAGAAGCTGGCCTACGCCGTGATAATTGCTGCTAGGAAACTGAGGCCATACTTCTTGGAGCACTCCATCGAGATCCTGACGAATCAACCTTTGAGGCAGGTACTACAGAAACCAGACACTTCAGGGAGGTTGGTAAAATGGTCAATTGAGCTCGGCCAGTTCGAGGTAAAGTATAAACCACGCACCTCAATCAAATCTCAAGCGCTAGCCGATTTTATTCTTGAGTTCAGTTCGGACCCTATGAAACAATCACCTCCCCATGCCCCTTGGAAACTGTTCGTTGACGGATCTTCCACGGATGAGAAAGCAGGGGCTGGGATAGTTTTAATAAGCCCGAACCAACAACTGTTCTGTGAAGCGTTACCTTTTGACTTCAGCGCTTCCAACAACGAAGCTGAGTACGAGGCCTTGATAGCCGGCCTCCGGATGGCAAGCGAAATGAAAATTGATTGGCTGATGGCGTACAGTGACTCCCAACTGATAGTGAACCAAGTCAACGAAACCTATCAAGCCAAAGAGGAAATGATGGGCAAATATCTTCAGCTCGTCAGAAAGGAACTCCAGAAGTTTAAAGATATCCGCGTCAGACAGGTCCCCCGAACTCAGAACGGGCACGCTGATGCACTAGCTCGGCTAGCAACCAGTGAAGGAATTGAAAGGTTTGATAACATACCTGTTGGAAGAATACGCCGCCCTGCGATTGAAGAAGCTGAGAAGATCCACATGATAACGGAACCCATACACACCTGGATGGAAGAACTCGTCACGTACCTCCAAACGGGTACATGCCCGGAGGATCCCACCTCAGCAAGGAAGCTGAGAGTAAGGTCAGCAAGATACACATTGATCGACGGCGTCTTGTATAAGCGAGGATATGCTGCGCCACTATTGAGGTGCCTGAATAAAGAAGAAGCCCTTCACGCTATGAAAGAAATACACGAAGGAATATGCGAAAATCACGCAGGAGGACGGTCATTAGCACACAAAATCATGCGCCAAGGATACTTTTGGCCGACCATGAAAAAGGATACTCTGGAATTCACCGTGAAGTGCGACAGATGCCAACGGTTCGCACCTAACATCAAACTTCCCCCTGGGGAGCTGCACTATGTAATGGCACCTTGGCCTTTCGCAAAATGGGGGGTCGATCTTATTGGCCCCATGCCAACGGGAAAAAGGGGGGACGAAGTTTGCAATTGTGGCTGTTGACTACTTCACCAAGTGGGCCGAAGCCGAACCTATGGCGAAAATCACCGAGCACAAGACTACTGAGGTCATATGGAAGTCAATCATATGCAGGTTTGGAATACCTCACTCCATAGTGACGGATAACAGAAAACAGTTTGACAACACCCGCTTCGCTAGTTTCTGCGAGGAATTGGGAATACAGAAACATTTCTCCACGCCAAATCACCCCCAGGCTAACGGACAAGTTGAGGCCATCAATAAGATTATCAAGCATACGTTGAAAACGAAGCTCGACACTCTTAAGGGAGGATGGGCGGAAGAACTCCCCAGCGTGCTATGGTCTTATCGCACTACTGCTAGAAGCAGCACCGGAGAAACCCCATTCTCCCTAGCCTTCGGGGTAGAGGCCGTAATTCCTCTTGAGATTGAAATCCCATCTATCAGAACTCTGACGTATCAAGAAGACAGAAACGAGCAAACGCTACGAGAGGAGTTGGATTTAATAGAAGAAAAAAAGGAATGATGCCGAAGCGAGGAATGCGGTATACAAACAGCGCAACGCGAGGTACTACAACCAGAAGGTGAAGAAACGAGAATTCGAGGTTGGCAACCTTGTCCTAAGGAAGGTCTTCCTGGCAACGAGAGAACTAAATGCTGGATCTTTAGGACCAAACAGGGAGGGCCCTTACCGGGTAAGCAGGATACTGCTTAAAGGGGCCTACGAACTGGAAGATGTGGACGGCAGGACTCTACCGCACCCATGGAACGCAGAACACCTCAAAAAGTATTATCAATAGGTCGCTGTAATACGCTATCTCTATGAATAAAAGCATGGTTATCAGAATGACTCTGCAAGAAGTGCGGCGTCCGCGCCGGGTGATTCCTAAGCCCTACTCATGCAGTAGGCAGAATCTCCAGTAAGCCCTACTCATGAAGTAGGCGAAATCTCCATCAAGCCCTACTCATGAAGTAGGCCGAGCTAATGTTGCAAGTGCTGCAACACTTAGCAAGATTCCTAAGCCCTACTCATGAAGTGGGCAGAATCTCCTGTAAGCCCTACTCATGAAGTAGGCCGAGCTAATGTTGCAAGTGCTGCAACACTTAGCAAGATTCCTAAGCCCTACTCATGAAGTGGGCAGAATCTCCTGTAAGCCCTACTC
>CM032642.1:24044258-24074258 GCA_019097785.1 Fraxinus excelsior
AACTTTCATTTTAAGGGTGTGTCTAGAGGGAATTAAGATCAAAATTCTAATCGTTGGTATGACAATTTTCTTACCGTTTGGAGGAAACATGGGGCTCAACTGTGAGATGGCCATCAATTTCTGTGGCTACAAGTGGGTTTTCAACGGTTGGAATTTTGATGTCTAGAGCTACCAGACAAGCCCTAAAACTTTTAGGATCTGTTTAATTGCAAATGTGGAAAATGGGTGGAAAGAAAATGTTTTACTGGGAATTGAATTGTCTAGAATTTGTTTTACTGGGAATTGTAATTAATTGTGTTTGATTTGTATAATTTTCTAACTGGAAAATGTTGAAAGTTTGGTGTCCATTGGCTTTGTTTTTTTATAAACATTGTCCATTAAAGTGATAAATTTTTCTACCAATACGTCTAGAATTTGTTACAATTACCAAAAAGTAAAAAAAAAATTAAAAAAATTAGAAAAAATTACCATATTCATTTGACTTTGTTTTGCATAGAAATTGTCAACAAAAATAAAAATTCTTTTTACAATGGTTCATAGAATTTGTTGCCATTGCTTAAAAAAGGTGGAAAATGTTTTATTTTTAAATTGAGGCTTAGACCGATTGTTCTTTCCTATGAATGGTTTCCCCTTGAATCTGCCTTTAAAATTCTGACTTTTGGTAAAATTTCCAACAGCTTTCTTACTATCAGAACCTCCTTCAATGAGATTGGCCTTTGTACCCAAGTCTGGTCTCTCCCTACGTTCTGCCATTCTATTGTCCTCCTCAATCCTAATTCTGATAATCAAATCCTCTAATGACATTTCTTTTCTTTTATGCTTCAAACTGTTTTTATACTCTTTCCAAGAAGGTAATAGTTTTTCAATTATAGCAGACACTTGAAAACCTTCACATATTTTATAACCATCAGCAATAATTTCATGAATTATAATCTGTAATTCTTCAACTTGACTTACCACCGTTCTATTATCATCCATTTTAAACTCTAGAAATTTTCCCACAACAAATTTCTTAGTTCCAGCATCTTCAGTAGCATATTTCTTTTCTAATGACTTCCATAATTCTTTAGCAGATTTACACGACCAGTAAACATCATATAAATCCAACGTCAAGCAATTCAGAATATAATTTCTGCCCATATAATCATTACGTTCCCAAATAGCTAAATCTGATGTTTCATTATCAGTAGGCTCATTAGCAATTGCAAAAACAGGTTTATCATATTCAATAGCATCTACAACTTTAAGAGTTGTCAAATAAAAACGCAATTTCATTTGCCATCTCTTAAAATTCTTTCCATCAAATAATTCAGGCTTTTCAGAATACTTAGGAACAGATATATCTACTGCAGCCATAAAAACGTAAAATTTCGCTTTAGATTGTTGGATAAGATAATGGTAAAGTGCAGAAAAAACTTATCAATAGATCGAGTCTCGTGACAGCACGATGTCCTAAAGCGAAATTGCCCGTCGATAACTGTTGCGACCTCCGTGGACAATCACCTCCAGGATACAACGATCAAATAAATCAATTGTGCAGCAATCACAAAAGGTTTTCAGAACTCTCAAGTGTACTCCAGAAAATATGAAAAGACAATTTGAGTATAATATTTTACAGTATATATGAAGAGACAATTTCTTTTTGTTGTAGTTTTCTAATACCCAAAAGTGTGTTTATATAGGCATAAAGAGATGTAACTTCTTCCACCATGATCTAGCATTAAGTTGCAGATGTAATGGCCTATTACAAGAGCCCAAGGCCCAATCAAAGACTTTTTGATATAATGCGTGAGGCGTGGCTCGAACCCCTGACCTCCCACACAAATTCCACGTTTTTATCTGTTGGGCACTTTATCTTAATTAATTATTTCTTTCACATATTATATTTATTGTATAAATATATAACAACTTTTTGGAACGTTTGTCACATTTTTAATATTTTTGTCACTTTTTTTTTTTAATTGTTTGCTAATTTTTTTTGTCACTTTTTTAGTGACCAACATCTTTTTATAATAAAAGTGGCATTGTATGTCACTTTTCCACTTTTTTTTTTATTACAAATAAAAAATGACACTTAACTTTAAACAATACTTTTCACTTAAAAAGCGACACTTAACTTTTGAATGTGACATTGCATGTCACTTTTTATATTAAAAAATGACACTGAAAAAAATAAGTATCTCACTTAAAAAAAAAAAATCTCGAAAATCTTTTTTTTGTCACACAAATCAGTATACTACAATCTTTTTTTAAGTTTATGTCACTTTTTTTTTTTTTTTTAGTTTATGTCACTTTTTTATATTTATTTTCACCAATAAATCTGTTGAGGGTCATGAAGAAAGTGAGATGTTTTGGAAGTGCTACAGAGATGTTAACTCGGACTTTAGAAAGGTGATAAGGTATTCTATCATGTCTCAACGGGGCAAATAATAACTCAATTGTGTTACACCAATATGAAAATTGCAAACTTGTCACTTTTTTTAGTATTCGTTTCTTTTTGAATTTATGTCCCTTTTTATTAAATTTTTAATCACTTTTTTAATGTTTTCTTTGAAATTTCTATCACTTTTTTGAGTGACAAACATCATTTTTTAATAAAAAGGTGACACTTAAATTTAAAAAGTGGCAGTGTGTCATTTTTTCAGTATCACTTTTTTTTTATTGTCACTTACAATTAATTTTACACAGTATTTTTTACTTCCAAAATATGTTTCCTATGATTTTTCAAAAGACCCTTAATTTTAAGGGTATTTTTGTAAGTTACCCAAAGTTTCTAGCCCTTGGATCCGGACCAAGCTGTCCATTTGAGGAAAATTTCGTTGGATGCCACTTCAATTTACAGATTTAGCCCTTGTTTGATTTAGATAAAAATCATATTTTTAGTATATTTTGATAAAAAAAAATGATGAAATGTATGGTTGAAAAGTTTTAGATCCCATAAAATGTATGGTTAAAATTAATTATTGATTTTGACTTAATTTTTAGCCTCTGTTTGGTGGGAATTAAAATTAAATTTTTAGTAAATTTTTATAGATATTTTTGAAATGTGTTGTTAAAAAGTAGCGGGACCCAAAAAATATATGATTAATATTGACTGACTAACCGACTTTGACTTAAAATAAAATCTGATTTAAATCAATACCATACATGGGCTTAATCTATCTAACATTTTAATTTAACGGAACAAGGTCTTATTTCACACTTATAAACTAATTTCAATTTATTTCATTTTAGTCATCCCTCGTATATTTTTATTTTCACTTGACTATTTTATCTACAATCGTGACAAAAACTAATAATCAATTCCACATTGCTAACAAAATGCACATTGAATCAACTCCTATTGCCAATCAACAATATAACACACAAACGAACGAATTAGAAGCGTACATTTGCCTTAGTCCGTTCAGCTAAAATAATTGATTAAAATTTAAGTTAAAGTTAAAAATAAATTTTGATAACATATTTTATGAGACCTACAGCTTTTTAATTGCACATTCTATCAATTTTCATCAAAATCTATTAAAAAATAAATTCTTCTAAACCAAACAGGAGTATGATTAAATCAAATTTCTAGTAGATTTTGAAATTAAACTCTTTTGCCCCAAAAAAAAAAAAAAAATTTGCCGCCTTGATTAACGTACACTTACATGGGAGTAGGACTGCGTAGGACCCATGTATATAAAAGAATTCCAAAAAAGTGATTCCCCTGTGATTGTGTTGTCATGTACGGTGTCAAAACCCTCTCAATAGCATAACAACTTTGTAAATTTTGATGGAAATTAAGATAAATAAAATGTGTGATTGAAAAGTAGTAAATCACTTAAAATATTTGATTAAAATTAATTGTTGACTTTAACTTAAATTAAAATATTAATGTTAATTTACACTATACAAAGCTAGACAAGAACAAAGTCACACATCCGCCGGTCATGCATGTGAGATTGGCTACTAACTCCATTCTTGTTTAGGTATGAAATGAACTAATTGAAATAAAAAGTTGTTGGACCTAACTGATCTTTTAATATTTTCAGTTGATTTTCTGAAAACAAATTTAAGAAAAGGATCATAAATAACAATTATCCATACATTGGCAGTACTCCAATTTCCAACCACTTGTATTGACACGTGTTAAACACTATTCTCCACGTTGCTTTCCACTCAATCAAGTCCCCATTCTATATATTCTAACCCCTAAACACACTAAAATCTGCACAAATTTCCCTACATATTTTCTCAAGTTTTCTCTTTCTTTTACTCCATTTTCAAGACAATGAAGAAGACAGGTTGTGTTGTACTGTACTTGGTGGCGGTGGTGCTACTGCTTGGCGAACTGCGTGCGAGTGAAGCAGTTACTTGCAATGCGTCGGAGCTAAATCCTTGCGCGACGGCAATCACATCGGGGCTGCCACCGTCGGCCGCCTGTTGCAGTAAACTCCGAGAGCAGCAACCTTGCCTTTGTGGATATCTCAAAGACCCAACTCTCAAGCAGTATGTGAATTCACCTAATGCCCAAAAGGTTGTCAGCAGCTGCGGTGTGAACACTCCAAGTTGCTGAAAATAATTTCAAGATTTCGACATTTATGTAAAATAAGACATGTTTTGTATTTATAGGCAAAACTAATGTAATAAAATGGTCATGGGTTTATCAAAATAAGGAAGAATAAGTGTTTTTTGGCTTTTAAAAGAAGAAATCGATACTCCGAAAATAACAAAATCTACTATGCAAAATGTTATTACTATGCCACAAAATGTCTCTTAACGTATTCAATGAACGTACACGTTATATCTCACCTCATTTTTATCTATTTATAAATTCTTTTAAAAAAATGAAGTTTAATCATCAATCAAAATATCATAATGTCTATCAATCAAAACCTTAACCCTAACTTATAATGCTTATTTTTCAAATTCATATTAAAACTCATATGATGCACCTCAAATTATATTTCGAGCCTACTTTCCTTTGCTCAAATTTAATTTGAATTTAGCTAAAAGTCGGTCAAAATTCTTCCACGAACTAGGGCTGTAAGCAAAAACCGTCAAACCGGAAAATCGAACCGAAACCGCATTTTAGAAACCGTTGGTTTGGTGCCACGTGGACCCGTCAACGAAATGGTTTTGAACCAAACCAAACCGGTCAAAAACGGTTTGGTTTAGGTTTGAGAATTTTAATTGCAGTTTAAAACCAAACCGGACTGGTAAAAAAATAAAAATAATGATTTTTTTTTTGAAAATTCATTCAAATATGCAAAATTCAATAATTTTGTCATTTGTATGTATTTTTGTCAATTTATAATTTTCTATTATATATATATATATTATTATTACCAAATAATCATAATTTATATCTAATAATCTCAAGACTAATATAGGCCCCGTTTGAGCCATATTTTTTCCTCACTAAAATGAAAAATATGACCGTTATCCATCACATCAACATTTAAATTCAAATTTTCTATCTCTTGTGTGGGCCCCAATAACGGCTATATTTTTCATTCTCATTTTTAAAAAAGGTGGCTCAAACAGGGGCATAATCTATCAAAAATCATTTTCCTCTTTAGAATTCAAATTTCTACCGTTGTTTCTGAGTCTGTATTCTCAAATGGAGGTCAGATACTTGATTCCATTATGAGTTTATTAGGTGCAATGATGCTAGAGGCTTGTATATGCGAAAAGAATTGGTTACAAATTAAGTATGAATCTATGGTGTTGTGCCAATATTTAGATGAAGTGGAAGCATTTGATGATTCAATGAAAGTTGGGACAGGTGGTTTATATTTTCTATTACCATATTTTTAAAGATTCTCTTATCTAGTATCCAATACTATGATGATATAAAGACTGTATTTGTTTGACAATAGAGACTATGAATCATGTATGACAACAATTGGTGTTTGGGTATATGTGAGAAACTGAATTCGTAACAAAATACAACGGTAAACTTGTGTAATTGTTATGTTTAGATATTATAAACAATTGACTTATTATTATGGTTGGTTATTCTTTCTGTCTAATCAGTAGTTTTGTTTTTCAGATATGATAATCACGAGGTCTTGTTGAATATCATTATATTTTTTGGATTTTATATTTAGTTTAGTAGACTTGTATTATAACGTTATCATAACATCTTAGTCTAAAATGGCAAACAAAAAACTATATTTTAATTTATTGTGATTTTACTTTAATTTAGTTGGTATTTAAATTTGTAATAGATATATTTAGTTTGTTGTTTAAAACCGGACCAAACCATTAGGTTTAGGTTTGAGTTTTTTTCAAACCGTTCAAAATGGTTTGGTTTAGGTTTCGATTTTTCTCAAACCGGTTTAAACGGTTTGGTTTGAAAAATTGTCAAAAACCACAAAAATCGGACCGCTTACACCCCTGCCACGAACCACGAGCCAGCCCTACTTTTAACATCATCCTAGAAGTTAGCACCATTTTCTTTGGGATCGGGAAAATGTCAATATTAGAGATCCAATATTTGCTGACAAGGCCAAATTATGTCGATCGCGCTACTTGTACAGAAATCTTTGACACTTTTTTTGACAGAATGCCACATGGCACCCCCTATTGGGGGGCGCCTGTTGCGGGCCCCCCGCCACAGGCGCCCCCCAATAGGGGGCCACCATGTGGCATTCTGTCAACGAATGTGTCAACGATTTCTGTACAGGTAGATTAATTCAAATTATGAATTGTCATCAAACCTCCTGCACAATTTTTTTTTTTTTTTATAATAAATAATGTAATCATAAAATAATTTCCAAGTTTTGCTATAGGTACGTTAAGTTTGACATCATGAATGATATTTTTGGCGTGACAAAACTTTGAGCCATTGATTTTAACAACACTAATTCAAATCAATGGCATAGTTTTTTTCACACCTCATACAATATCATCCAAAAATGTACGACTAGCATAATTCAACAAATCATTTGAAAAATCGTAAGAGTTAAGAGTTTAATTAAATAATAAATTGAAACTCAAATGTCAACCTACGAATTGCCTTCAACTTTATTTCACATGTTTAAGTAGAACATCGAAAAGTTACACACGATGTGCTTAAATATCATTGAAGAGTAAAATATGTAAATACGAATAATTTAAATAACAAAATATATAAAAAAGAAAGAAGAGAAAAAGAGTAGCCTTAGTATCACTATGATCTAATGACAATTCCCTAATTTCTTCTCTCACTCCGATTTGTCGCTAGTTGCTTATTTCACGTCTATTTTGATTCATTAATCTTGACCTCGCCTTGACCCTAACTGTCACCCATACTTATGATTTTGCTCCCCATTCGTATCTCATATTCTAATTCCGCCTCATTCTCTTACTTCATTTTCTCATTTTTCACTTGTCATCCATCGCACAAGCATGGGTTATTAAGGGGGTGTATTCAATTGGACTTTTGAAAATTTTGATAGACTTTTTTTAAGTGATGACTCATGTGGATTTGATGAATTTTTTAGAGATTTGTATGGAATTAGTGAAAAAAATTTGTAGACTTTTATAAACTTTCATTTTAAGGGTGTGTCTAGAGGGAATTAAGATCAAAATTCTAATCGTTGGTATGACAATTTTCTTACCGTTTGGAGGAAACATGGGGCTCAACTGTGAGATGGCCATCAATTTCTGTGGCTACAAGTGGGTTTTCAACGGTTGGAATTTTGATGTCTAGAGCTACCAGACAAGCCCTAAAACTTTTAGGATCTGTTTAATTGCAAATGTGGAAAATGGGTGGAAAGAAAATGTTTTACTGGGAATTGAATTGTCTAGAATTTGTTTTACTGGGAATTGTAATTAATTGTGTTTGATTTGTATAATTTTCTAACTGGAAAATGTTGAAAGTTTGGTGTCCATTGGCTTTGTTTTTTTATAAACATTGTCCATTAAAGTGATAAATTTTTCTACCAATACGTCTAGAATTTGTTACAATTACCAAAAAGTAAAAAAAAAATTAAAAAAATTAGAAAAAATTACCATATTCATTTGACTTTGTTTTGCATAGAAATTGTCAACAAAAATAAAAATTCTTTTTACAATGGTTCATAGAATTTGTTGCCATTGCTTAAAAAAGGTGGAAAATGTTTTATTTTTAAATTGAGGCTTAGACCGATTGTTCTTTCCTATGAATGGTTTCCCCTTGAATCTGCCTTTAAAATTCTGACTTTTGGTAAAATTTCCAACAGCTTTCTTACTATCAGAACCTCCTTCAATGAGATTGGCCTTTGTACCCAAGTCTGGTCTCTCCCTACGTTCTGCCATTCTATTGTCCTCCTCAATCCTAATTCTGATAATCAAATCCTCTAATGACATTTATTTTCTTTTATGCTTCAAATTGTTTTTATACTCTTTCCAAGAAGGTGGTAGTTTTTCAATTATAGCAGACACTTGAAAACCTTCACATATTTTATAACCCTCAGGAATAATTTCATGAATTATAATTTGTAATTCTTCAACTTGACTTACCACCGTTCTAATATCATCCATTTTAAACTCTAGAAATTTTTCCACAACAAATTTCTTAGTTCCAGCATCTTCAGTAGCATATTTCTTTTCTAATGACTTCCATAATTCTTTATCAGATTTACACGACCAGTAAACATCATATAAATCCAACGTCAAGCAATTCAGAATATAATTTCTGCACATATAATCATTACGTTCCCAAATAGCTAAATCTGATGTTTCATTATCAGTAGGCTCATCAGCAATTGCAAAAACAGGTTTATCATATTCAATAGCATCTACAACTTTAAAAGTTGTCAAATAAAAACGCAATTTCATTTGCCATCTCTTAAAATTCTTTCCATCAAGTAATTCAGGCTTTTCAGAATACTTAGGAACATATATATCTACTGCAGCCATAAAAACGTAAAATTTCGCTTTAGATTGTTGGATAAGATAATGGTAAAGTGCAGAAAAAACTTATCAATAGATCGAGTCTCGTGACAGCACGATGTCCTAAAGCGAAATTGCCCGTCGATAACTGCTGCGACCTCCGTGGACAATCACCTCCAGGATACAACGATCAAATAAACTAATTGTGCAGCAATCACAAAAGGTTTTCAGAACTCTCAAGTGTACTCCAAAAAATATGAAAAGACAATTTGAGTATAATATTTTACAGTATATATGGAAAAGACAATTTCTTTTTGTTGTAGTTTTCTAATACCCAAAAGTGTGTTTATATAGGCATAAAGAGATGTAACTTCTTCCACCATGATCAGCATTAAGTTGCGATGTAATGGCCTATTACAAGAGCCCAAGGCCCCAAGGCCCAATCAAAGACTTTTTGATATAATGCGTGAGGCGTGGCTCGAACCCCTAACATCCCACACAAATTCCACGTTTTTACCAGTTGGGCACTTTATCTTAATTAATTATTTCTTTCACATATTATATTTATTGTATAAATATATAACAAAATTTAAGCACGATCCATCAGGTTGGTCCAGGAAAGGTGCCAGACGAGGATGCCACTATGCCCCTTAAATGAATCGAATGGTTCTTTAACTTGCATTTGATTCTCATAACCGGCATACGAGATAAGACCTGCCCATTATTACTATGATATTTTTTGGGCCTAACAGCACAAAATATCCCTACATTTGACACTTCTTGTGAAAAACGTCCTTACGTTTCATTTTTTCGTATTTTCGTCCTTATTTCAACGTTTTATTGCGGAAAAAGTCATTTTCAGAATAAAATGTCCCTACGTTTCATTTTTTTGCATTTTCATTCTTATTTCAACGTTTCATTACGAAAAATATTATTTTCACCATTTTTAAACGTAAAATGACTAATATATCCTTCTATTTAAATAAAACAAAAAAAGAAGGAAAAAAAAGAACAAATTAAAATCTTACTCCTAAACTTTTTTAAAAAGTGCAAATAAATATAATTTTGCTCGCTAATTTTGGGGTGATTTTTGCCCCTCTAGCCGCCGTTTATAGAGCCAAATTCCGGCAAGCTCCGGCCACCTAAGCCGTCGGAAAATGGTATCAGTTGAAAGCTCTTAACCTCATCTTCAATTCCATATCAATATCTCCCTGTAACTCCAAGTATTTCGGTAGGTACAAAACTTCAAATTTTGTTGCCTGAAAATTTGAAAAACGCTAATTTCGCAACTGCGAGCATTTCAGATCCAAATTCCGATCGATTGAAGCCAAATTGGGGAAGATCCAAGGGTGGGCTAGGTGTGCCGGTGAAGGTGAACCTAGCCCATGTGGTCCGGGACCTTCGTTTGTCCAAACGGTGCCAGAAACTTACTTCTCCTCAAGTGATATCTTTTGCGTCGCAACAGGGAAAAGTTCTGGGTTAAATTCAGCATCTAAACTTGGTGTTCGATTACAATTGATTGCATGAGTGGGGTCGTCCAGAGGTGGGGGGTTGGTCAGTGATGAGCTCTGGCCGGTATGGTGGTCGGAGGTGCGAAATCGGCGTGTTTCAAATTTTCAGGCAGTAAACTTTGAAACTTTGTACCGGTCGAAATACTTGGATTTACGGGGAGATATTGGTATGGAATTGAAGAGAATGTTAAGGGCTTTCTATCGGTACCATTTTTCGGTGGTTGAAGTGACCGGAGCTTGCCGAAATTTGGCTACATAAACGACGGTTAGAGAGGCAAAAATCGCCCCAAAATTAGAGAGCAAAATTATATTTATTTGGACTCATTTGTATTTTTTAAAAAAGTTTATGAATAATATTTTAGTTTGTTCTATATTTGTTCTCTTTTTTTTTTATTTAATTAAAATGGTATATTGGTCATTTTACGTTAAAAAATGGTGAAAATGATGTTTTTCGCAATAAAACGTTGAAATAAGGACGAAAATACAAAAAAAATGAAACGTATGGACGTTTTTCACAAGAAATGTCAAATATATGGACTTTTTGTTCTGAAAATGATGTTTTCCGTAATGAAACATTGAAATAAAGACGAAAATGCGAAAAAATGAAACGTAAGAACGTTTTTCACAAAAAATGTTAAACGTATGGACGTTTTGTGCTATTAAGCTATTTTTTTTTATTAGTCCATTTTTTTTTTAGCAATGTTTTTCGTGAGTTGTGGGTGCAAATATAGTAAAGAAACAGGTCAACAATGACACCAGTATTTGTTTGGTGTTGCATGGCTTTAGCCTTCATTCACTCAATGAGTGACACCTCATGCAAAAAAATGCACACCTCTATGGCACGTGGCGCCACTACAAAGAGAATCAACAACCTTAAATAACAAAAACGATGAATGTACTAATCCACAGCCAAATATTATAAACCAAATCGAAGAACCCAAAATAAACTAGAAGAAACTGAAGAGTGAATCCAGATGGATATAAAACAAGAAAATGCTGAAACGAAGGGGAATTTAGAAGGGCTACCGGTGGAGACTAGCCCATACACGCAGTACAGAGATTTGGAGGATTACAAGAAACAAGGCTATGGAACACAGGGACATCTTCAGCCTCAACCTGGCCGAGGCGCTGCCAGCTCCACCGACGCGCCGACTGAGAAAGGTGGCGGCGCCACCAATTCCCAGGCTCAACTCTCCGCCGCCACTGATGCGGTGAACCGCCCAGGGGTCCCTTAGATTTTTATTTTTTTATTTTTCCTTTTTTTTTAAATATGCTTTGATATATGTATGATTTGCAAGCACTTGAATAAAATGCTGTAGTTCAGCTACTTGTTTTTCAAGGCACGTTTGAATTATAATCACAGGGAGAAAAATGAGAGGATTAAGATGTATAAATGTTGTGTAGAATCAATGACATTAGACAACTTCACGAGTTTGACAACCGGGAATCGGGGCATGATAGTATCAAAGTTAAGATTATTTGGAAATAGTCTCGTTAGAAATTTCATTTGTTGAAACGAGGTTCTTTAAAGTGCGAAAGTTCTCATTCTTGTCAAGAATTTCTTGTTCTCTTTCTTCTTCACTTTTGCAACCATAATTTTTTCTTCGGTCTAAATTATAGAGCAATATATATATACTAGGTGCAAGCAACGTGGAATGCACGTTTGCTTAGTTTATATTTAATAGTTTTGTTTAAGAATTAATTTGTTATTAATAAAGATGTAATTTTTTTGGTTAATTAAATAATTAATGATGTAATGTTTATGTAATTGATAAATAATTAAATAAAGTACTTCTCTCTATCATCTCCAACCTAAAATCACAAATAGAAAACTTAAGGTATGTTAAGGGATAAGAAGATGAGTTTACTTAGACTCCGTTTGATTCTCATTAATGTAGAATGAGAATGAAAAATATAGTTGTTATTGGACTCCACACAAGAGATAGAAATTCAAAATTGATAGATTGATGTAATGGATAATGGTCATATTTTTCATTTTTATGGATTTTTAATGAGAAACAAATGGAGGCTTAAACTTTTTGCATGGCTTAAGTCTTTACTCTTTTTTAAATAATAATGCAATTCATTTTATCGCTAAAGTATGATATGTATTACGATAATATATGTATATCATGTGTTAAATTTAGTATTGGTACGTGACGGGTAAATTTTTGAGGACGAAAATATTTTAAGGGGGTAAGAATGTAATACTCCGAAAATTTTCATAAAATATAATTCAATTTTTATATACTATATTTTAATATTTTGAAAGTTAGGGACTAAATGATACGTTTATCAAATTATATTTTATTTGTGTCAAATATTTAGATATTGATGGAGTTATCGTAAATATATGAATATTGGTCTCGTTGGATAAATCGTAATTAGATACGTAAATCAGATTCGAGAAAAAGTCGATTCGGATAAGTTAGCTCCAAGATATTTTAGTTTGAATGAATTATCAAAAGCTAATTTATTTTTATTATTATTTAATTATAATTTTGAAAGTAAGGAATTTTCCGTTAAAACAAGATATTCCGTTAGTTTTTCCGTTAAATCAAGAAATTCCGTTAGTTTTTCCGTTAAACCAACAAATTCCGTTTAATAGCCACTTTTATATAGAAACTAGGTTTAAGCAACGTGCAATGCACGTTTGCTTAGTTTGTATATAATTTTTTTGGTTCATTAAATAATTAATGATGTAATGTTTATGTAATTGATAAATAATTACATACTGTGATATATTAATTTTAATTTGAATAATGTTAAATTCTAAATTAAAATGTATAAGTTTGTGTTTCGTACTATTATATTATATTAAATTTTGTATTTAATCATGAACTTTTTGTACATAATAAAATAATATATAACATTATAATACAAAACTAAATAAATAAATATTTTTTCTTTATTGAGTTTAATGTACCTTACCAAATAAACTATTAGCATTTTTAAATTGATAATCACCACATCCATTTTATTTTTTTTATTTTATTTTTTTCTATTGACTAAAATGTAGTAGTACAAAGTTTTTTGCATTTTTCATTCATTTATTTATAATGTTCTAAAAGACGTAATGCGTTATGAAACGTCGATGTTAAGAATCAAGAATCACAAGTTTAGGCGTGTCAATACGAAAAATAAGCGTCATAATATGTTTCGTATTTTTAATATTATTTTAATTATTTTTAAGACATTAAATATATTTTTATTTTAAAAAATAGTTTTTTTTCTATATTATTAAAAAAATAGATTTTTTACTGTATCATAAAATCATCTAATATTTAAAAAAATATATTTACTAAACATTTAATATAATACTATAATATTGCTAGATAGTGTTAGAAGAATTTTAATTTTATTTATTAATTAAGGAACTAAACATGAGCATTAATCATATGATTTATACGAAAAGTCTGCGGATTTGATAATTCCGATATCTGAAAATGGAGATGAAGGATTTTGATTCACAATCGATAATGATTCCGACATGAAGTTTGTGGAAATTCAACTGCGGTCGAACCGAATGCAATAAATACATAAAAATAATTTCAAGTAAATCTATCTTTACTAATTAGATTCATTATATATCCTACAATTAGTCCCAACACTAAAAATTAAAAATAAATATGTTAAAATAGTTTACTTTGTTAAATTAAAATATTTTAAACTTATAGAAAATAATATCTAATATTAATATTAATAATCAAGTGCAATTTAAATTAAATTTGAAAATTAAATAAATGAAAAAATGAAAGTGAATATTATAATTTAATTAGTTGTAATTCAAAATCAAATTAGTCAATTAGACATACATTTTTAAAATGATTTTGATGAGCATTTTAACATTTTTTTTGTCACTATCCCACATTGAAAATTTATAAAACTATTGGAGTTAAGAGCATATATAAAATGCACAATTCCACATTGGAAGTTTATGAAACTTTTGGAGAGAAGTGTATCTTTAAAAATGAGCATGACATCAATACTTCTACATGGGCTTTTTTTGAATTGTAACTTTTGAAAGCCCTATTTCTGGAGTTAAATGATTTTTAATTAAAAAAATTCTCGTTCAGTTTTTCCGTTAAATCAAGAAATTCGTTAGTTTCCGTTAAACCAAAAAATTCCGTTAATAACACTTTTTTATATATAGAAGATACTAGGTTTTAAGCAAGACGTGCAATGCTGTTTGCTTATTTATATATAATTTTTTGTTCTTAAAATAATTAATGATGTAATGTTTATGTAATGATAAAATAATTACACATTATGATATATTAATTTTAACTTGAATAGTGTTAATTTTCTAAATTATAATGTATACGTTTGTGTTTCGTACTATTATAATTTATATTAAATTTATGTATTTAATCATGAACTTTTTATACATAATAAAATAATAGATAACATTATAATACAAAATTAAATAAATAAATATTTTTTTTTCATTGAGTTCAATGTGCCTTACCAAATAAACTATTAACATTTTTAAATTGATAATATCCACATCCATTTTTTTTTAGTTTCATTTTTTTCTAGTGACTAAAATGTAGTAGTACAAATTTTTTTGCATTTTCCATTCATTTATTAATAATGTTCTAAAAAGCGTAATGCGTTGCGAGATGTCGATATTGAGAATCAAGAATCACAAGTTTAGGCGTGCCAATACGAAGGATAAGCGTCATAATACGTTTCGTATTTTTAATATTATTTTAATTATTTTTAAGACATTAAATATATTTTTATTTTAAAAAATAGTTTTTTTTATATTATAAAAAAAATAGATTTTTTACTATATCATAAAATCATCTAATATTTAAAAATAATACTTACTAAACATTTAATATATTACTATAATATTGCTAAATAGTGTTAGGAGAATTTTAATTTTTTTTATTAATTAAGGAACTAAACATGAGCATTAATCATATGATTTATACGAAAAGTTCGCGGATTTGATAATTCCGATATCTGAAAATAGAGATGAAGGATTTTGATTCACAATCGAGAATGATTCCGACATGAAGTTTGTGGAAATTCAACTGCGGTCGAACCGAATGCAATAAATACATAAAAATAATTTAAGTAAATCTATCTTTACTAATTAGATTCATTATATATCCTACAATTAGTCCCAACACTAAAAATTAAAAATAAATATGTTAAAATAGTTTACTTTGTTAAATTAAAATATTTTAACTTATAGAAAATAATATCTAACATTAATATTTTAATAATCAAGTGTAATTTAAATTAAATTTGAAAATTAAATAAATGAAAGAATGAAAGTGAATATTACAATTTAATTAGTTGTAATTCAAAATCAAATTAGTCAATTAGACATACATTTTAAAATGATTTTGATGAGTATTTTAACATTTTTTTTTGTTACTATCCCACATTGGAAATTTATAAAACTATTGGAGTTAAGAGCATATATAAAATGAACAATCCCACATTGGAAGTTTATGAAACCTTTGGAGAGAAGTGTATCTATAAAATGAGCATGACATCCAATACTTCTACATGGGCTTTAGAATTGTAAATTTTGAAGTCTAATTATGGAGTTAAATGATTTTTAAATTAAAAAAATTCCGTTATTTTTTCCGTTAAATCAAGAAATTCCGTTAGTTTTTCCGTTAAACCAACAAATTCTGTTAAATACACACTTTTTATATATAGAAGATGTAAGGGCAGTGAGATTTCAATTCACGACATTTATTTATTTTTATTTTTTTGACGTAAGAACCCGCAACCGCTACTCGTGAGTGCGTACTGGGTAAACCTCGCTCCAAGTGTAGTAGCCCGCAAACCACACATGAGAGATAAACCGCACTAGACTTTCTTGAAAAATGATTGTTGGTACAATATAATTGTTCTCTTCTAGCCTTTCTTATATATTTAAGGTATATTCGAGTCACATTATTTCGAAAGAATGTATTCTGAAATTGTAGATTGGTGGAGAATGTTTGGTTGAAAAGGAAGTAAAAGTTATTGATGTGATTGAAAATATTATTTTTATTGAAAAATGTGTGGTTGAAAATGAATAGAAGAATGAAAATGAAAATTTAAATGTGTACCAAATAAGGGCTTAATATATTAAATTGAATAATCCTCGTATATTAAATTATTAATAAATGGGTCAACATTAGCTGGTTTTTACAGGCACAATTGGCCAATTACTAATGAAGTGGTGGGATGTATATATCATTCGCCTAACCCTGCTTTTAGTGGGCTAAATAATTATCTCATTCTACAGGTTTTGCCTAACCGTAGCTTCAAGAGTACAGAACTATTAGGAATTTTCTTGCTATTCTTAAGAAAATATTAATCCTATAATTAATTAATTATTAAAATGCTTAATCTTTAATAATAATTGTTACACCCATAAAATATTACTATTAGGTTTGGACGATGCTGGGCTTAGACGAGGCCCATTAGCGTGCTTGGCCCATTTCCATTTTCTATATATATGTGAATTCATTTCATTATAAGGGATGATTTTCTATCCCTATCCAAATTCCCTTTCCCGTCTCTTCTCTTGCACTTATTTTTTCCTCGTCCGGCAGTTGACTTGATCGTCGGAGTGCAAACGGTCGCCGGACCTTTTTCTCTTCCGGCGGCCTTTGTCTCCTGACGGTGTGTTCAGTGTGCAGGTGATGTCAGCGTGGAGGGGACGTGGCAGGGATTCTGTTCGACCATTTTTTGAGGTCAACAGATTGACGCCGTCTGTGGGAAATGGTACTATAACCATGTTTTACCACATACCAAAAGGCCACCGAAAAATAAAGAATTTTTTCGGGCAGTTTCTACTGGAAAATAGTAAGGACAGCAGCCGGAAGTGAGGAACATTTTCGGGCAGTTCTTCTACCAAAGAAACGAAGAAGTCAGCGACGGTATTGGTTAGTCCAAAAAAGGTTCTATTTTGCTCCTTGTGTTCGGCCATATGCACTCATTTTTCTGGAAGAAATCAAACCAAGAGAAATAAAAATCCAGCAACAGGAAGAAGAGGAAATCAAGAAGAAGACAAATCCTAAATTAAAAGTCTTTCTTAAAAGAAAAATTGCAATGGGCTGAAATTTCTATTCCGGCAGGTGGCATTGAAGCCGGCCACCGCAACCTGAAAGATAGAGACAACCGTTGCAAGTGGCGGTAAGCAACTGCACCACCACGCCATCACAAGTAGCTGCTACCGTGTCTACACAACCATTTTCAGCAATCAAGCAATGATACATCGGTGACACTCTCCACCGCCATGACAACAGGTTTTGGGAAAATCGCAAAAAGATTTATGCTCTGTTTGGTATCCTTAAAATAGTCGCTGCATCTCAAAAAGAAAAATCCGGTGACCGCTATTAAGATGAACTGCCAGTATCACAATGGATCCAATACATGGATCTTGCTTTTGTCCCCTGGATAAACATGGCGGTGGCGTGCAATTTGAACTAAAATGCACTGTCCATGCAGTTTTTGCAGATTGATTTGCTAGTATACTAGCATGCTTTTCAGAATTGTCTTTTGTTGACTTTTTAGCACCCAATTTTCGGCTACCACATGATTCATTTGTTGCCTTTCTACTGGAACGGGTCAGCCCATTTGTTGCTTGATTCCAATACCAAATGGGCCTATTTAATTTCCACTTAAAGTGGCTTTGCTCATGAATTGTCCAACTTATTTTTAAATGGAAATTGGGATGACAAGAATATATTTTTCTTGGGCATTATAGTTTCTCATTTTGTCTAAAGTTTTTTGGTCCACTAGATGCTACAATTTATTGGTCATATTTCTTCCTATTAGGCCACAGTAATTTAATGTTGCTTCCATGATTATGGCTTATGAGGTGAAAAATTGGTATACATGTTATAGCTACTTGGGGATTTAATGATTTATTCATTATACTTGGCTGCTTTTATACCTCCCATGTGTTATTTGGTATGCTGGGAATTAATTGATGTGAATACCAATGGAAAATTGTTTCATTTCACAATGATACTTCAGCTTCGATTATCTTCATATTGCCTTCAGCAGTTTCGGCTTCCAACCTCCACTGCTAAAATCTGATTTTTTGGCTTATTATCGAATTTGATTTTGTGGTTTGACATCAAGTGATGGAACTTAATTTAGTTGCTATAAATGAGTTATTATCCTATCTTTGCCCCCATATCTTGGAATGGTGGTAGGCCTACATAATGTATTTGTGAAATGCATTGGCCTGATCTCTCTTACTCGAAGGCTATATTGATCATTTTAAATGATTCCTTATTGTTCGAGGCGATGTTTAAGACCTCGCATGTCCAGGGCTAGCTTGTAAGACCTCGTTCCTTGAAAAAGGAAGAGGCAATTATCCTAAGACCTCGTTCATTTGAAAAGGACGAAGCGATAAAATAAGACCTTATTCCTTGAAAAAGGAAGAGAAAAATTACCAGATGTTTATCCCTGGTTTCGCGAGATGCTTATTCCTCGCCTCTCACTATCGTCGAGCCTAACTGTAAGACCTCGTCATTCTGAGGCTAGTTTATAAGACTCCGATAGTTTGTGATTTATACGAGGGATGTTTATTCCCCACCATGCCAGATGCTTATCCCTGGCCGAAGTCATCGTTTCTTGAATAAAGGAAGAGGTGATATTTGGGAGTCCTCGTTCCTTGAAAAAGGAAGAGACAAATCGCCAGGTGATTATTACTGGCTTCGCGAGATGTTTATTCCTCGCCTCTCACTATCTTCGAGCCAAGCTGTAAGTCCTCATCATTTTGAGGCCAGTTTGTAAGACTCCGATAATTTGATTACTCGCGGGAAGTTTATTCCCCGCTTCGCCAGATGATTATTACTGGTTTCGCGAGATGTTTATTCATCGCTTCTCACTATATTCGAGCCAAGTTGTAAGCCCTCGTCTATCCGAGGCCACTTATAAGACTCCGGTAGTTAGAGATTTATACGTGGGATGTTTGTTCCCCGCCACACCAGATGTTTATCCCTGGTTGAGATCTCGTTCCTTGAAAAAGGAAGAGACGATAATATAAGATATCGTTCCTTGAAAAAGGAAGAGGTGATTATCCTAAGATCCCGTTCCTTAAAAAAGGAAGAGGCAAATTGCCAGATGCTTATTCCTGGTTTCGCGAGATGCTCATTCCTCGCTTTTCACTCTCGTCGAGCCGAACTCTAAGTCCTCGTCATTCTGAGAGCAATTTATAAGGCTCCGATAGTTCGACGCTTCGCGGGATGCTTATTCCTGACTTCGCGAGATGTTTTTCCTTCGCTTCGCGGGATATCTATTCACCGATTCGCCAGATGCTTATTCCTGGCTCCGCGAGATGTTTTTTCCTCGCTTCGCGGGATGTCTATTCCCCGCTTTGCCAGATGCTTATTCCTGGCTTCGCGAGACGTTTTTTCCTTACTTCGCGGGATGTCTATTCCCCGCTTTGCGAGATGCTCATTCCTTGCTTCTTACTATCGTTGAGCCGAACTATAAGCCCTCTCCATTCCGAGGCAAGTTCCTAAGACTCTGATAGTTTGACTATTCGCGAGATGTTTTTTCCTTGCTTCGCGGGACGTCTATTCCTCGCTTCACCAGATGTTTATCCCTGGCTTCGCGAGATGTTTATTCCTTGCTACTCACTATTGCTAAGACGAACTGTAAGTCCTCGTCATTCCGAGGCTAGTTTGTAAGACTATGATAGTTCGATTATTTCCCCTTGCAAAGGTGTATACGCCTCCTGGGCGGGGCCACCTCAAGGATGTCCACTTCATTAGGAGAGGTGCGGGTGCCACTTCTAGTGAAGCGGATCAACAGTGTTTTCACACATTCTTTTCATGGCTGGATCAGACACCATGATGCCCTTGCGAATGTGCATACGCCTCCTGGGCGGGGCCACCTCAAGGATGTCCACTTCATCAGGAGAGGTGCGGGTGCCACTTCTGGTGAAGCGGATCTGTAGTGTTTTCACACATTCTTTTCATGGCTGGATCAGACACCATGATGCCCTTGCGAATGTGCATACGCCTCCTGGGCGGGGCCACCTCAAGGATGTCCACTTCATCGGGAGAGGTGCGGGTGCCACTTCTGGTGAAGCGGATCTGTAGTGTTTTCACACATTCTTTCCATGGCTGGATCAGACACCATGATGCCCTTGCGAAGGTACGTACGCCTCCTGGGCGGGGCCACCTCAAGGATGTCCACTTCATCAGGAGAGGTGCGGGTGCCACTTCTGGTGAAGCGGATCTGCAGTGTTTTCACACATTCTTTGCATGGCTGGATCTGACACCATGATGCCCTTGCGAAAGTGCGTACGGGCACTCCTGGGCGGGGTCACGCCAAGAGCATCCACTTCATTAGGAGAGGTGCGGATGCCACTTCCGGTGAAGCGGATCATCGACTCTGCTACTTTTGTCCAGAGCATCATCACCTCTGCCATTACAGATTCAGAGCATTGCCTCTACTACTTACGCTCAGAGCATCGCCTCTACTACTATGATTCAGAGCATCGTCTCTGCTACTTTTGTCCAGAGCATCATCACCTCTGCCATTACGGATTCAGAGCATCCCCTCTGCTACTCAGATTCAGATCATCGCCTCTGCATCATCTTATCACAGTTGCTTATACTTAGTCTCCTCTCTACATCAACTTCATCACAGTGGCCTATATTCTCAGCCCGCCCATCATATTGATATTTGACTCAGATTTGGGAGACTATTGTGATACTGGTGTATCTTGGTATTATTACATTATTACGCTGACATATGCATTATATTATTGCTATCAAGTATGCATGACGCATCATTGTTAGCATGTCAGGGCACTATTTTCATTGCTGCCAGTACATATGTTACGTTACTTACATTATCAATATGTTGTTTCACTGTAGCACTACTATTACACTGAGTTGTGCAAGTATGCATGTCACGATAAGCTTTCTACACATTATATCTTGAAAAAATTTGATGTCATTATTCACTTCATTGTCATGAGTGATATGAGGGGCAAATGGACCCCAAATTTATTTGGTCTATGTGCAGTGGATATATTGTATTGTATTATAGGATGGTTTGGTCCATATTATAGAGGAGATGCTGTCGAAATTTCGACAAATTATATGCACATCCATCTTTCGAGGCAGTTCGTAAGTCTTCACTTATCCGAGCTGTTGATATTTTCGAGGCAATTCGTAAGCCCTCGCTTATTCAGGCGAGCGCACATACATTTTCTGACGTGGTTTATAGCAGTTTATATTCTCGAGGCAATTCGGAAGTCCTCGTCTATTCAGGATCAAAGCATATTTTCGAGGCAATTCGTAAGTCCTCGCTTATCGGAGTTACTTGCATCTTTTGGGCAATTTGTTAGACCTTACCTACTGACATCCTGTATTTTGAAATCCGACCCGCACATGAATGTACGACTCAGACTTGGGGGACTATTGTTACACCCATAAAATATTACTATTAGGTTTGGACGATGCTGGGCTTAGACGAGGCCCATTAGCGTGCTTGGCCCATTTCCATTTTCTATATATATGTGAATTCATTTCATTATAAGGGATGATTTTCTATCCCTATCCAAATTCCCCTTCCCGTCTCTTCTCTTGCACTTATTTTTTCCTCGTCCGGCAGTTGACTTGATCGTCGGAGTGCAAACGGTCGCCGGACCTTTTTCTCTTCCGGCGGCCTTTGTCTCCTGACGGTGTGTTCAGTGTGCAGGTGATGTCAGCGTGGAGGGGACGTGGCAGGGATTCTGTTCGACCATGTTTTGAGGTCAACAATAATAATAATAATAAAGAAGCATTTAAAATTTCAGTTTTTTTTTTTTTTAATCAGATTTTTAATTAAATAGTTGTGTGTACCCCTAAGTGCCCACATTTGGAATTTCAGTTTGTTAATGTTTAAGACTCCATTCGGAAAAAGCGGACACGGCACAGTGATTGCTTTATCATGCGCGCAAGTAGTGTGTACACTGAGCGAGAAACGAAGGCGGTAATACTGATTTACGTGATTGTAGCATCGCATGTGCAGAAATCTCAGATTTATTCCTAGAAACAATTCAGTTTGTTAACGTCTACTAACAGATTCCATCCGATGAGTGATGGACACTAACAGAGTAGAGTTCAGTGGCTAATGGAATAATTTTGGAAGTTCAGTGAGTAAATACTGACATGGTGCAAAATTCAGTGACTATTAAAACTTTGTGTTTTGCTTCAAGTACAGGTCACTCACACTGACGGGCCACATATGTTTTTTTTTTTTAAAAAACACCCCACCACCCCCCCTCCCTCCCTCTGTTAGTAGCCTGGCAGTGAACCCCCTCCCCTCCCCTACGTGTATCACTTCTCTAAAACTTTTGAAATAATGCAGCATAACCTTTTTTTTTTAAAGAAACAAGAAAACCCTGCAACCCTTTTGGTGCAAGGCCCTGGGCCATAGGTTGAAGAATACTCAATATACACGTACATTAAATCATTTGTATAGAAAAACAAAATAAATGTGTGTTATAGATCCTCAATTTGTTGCTTAATTGATGATGGTCACTATCTTCATTAAAATTCCCACTGTATTACAGGATAAGGAATTAGTTTCCTTAACAACTAGGACAAATCCTTCCTTGGAATAGACAATGTTTTTCATTTTTCATTTTTCATTTTTTGTAATGCACCACATTATAATAATATATACCAAAATAATTACAATACTTAAGCCACGATCTCATCGCTCATGCACTCTCTAAATTTAACATCTACCTTGTTTCCATCTATTTGAACAACGTCGCAGCATTCACTTCGATCAATCTGATGAAGAAAAAATATTAGAAAACAAGATATATATATATATATATATATATATATATTAAAAGTGAAAGTAGAATAGCTCCTAATATGCAAAAATTAAAAAGTGTAGCATGCCGAAATCTAACTTGGGTTCACGATGATGAAGGAACTGAGTTGAAAAAGAAAAAAGAGAGAAATTCTAGTTATAACATGTCTGATGAAGTGATCACTCGAATAAATATCTTATTCAAAAAGAAAAGATAGCAAGTATCTTGAATTTTTTTTTTTTTTTTAGTTATTGTATATTATTATATGGATGATCCAATCCGCGAAGACTATGATTTGGAATTGTTTGATCATCTTTCTCTGAAAAAGAAACGAAATATAATCAACCCTTTTTTGGGGATTGAAGAATAGGAAACATGAATATGCATCACCAAATTTATTAGAAATAAGACTTAACCGGTTTTTTCTATGTGAATAAACAACCAGACAAAATCTTTAAAAGAAACAAAAACTATACATCTCTAGTTGAAATTTGAAAACATACCTCACTGCGCTTTGTTGCTGGTGAGAAGACATTAATTTTGGAAATAATTTCTGCAGTATGATTGCCTGTTGATGAACAAGCCAGCAGCCCACGAGGCCATGCTCTTGAAAAACTCGTAAAAATCTCGTTTTTTTGAGTTTTTTCTATGGATTCAAAGAAGAAAAGATGTGGTGCTTCACAAGGATCGTTAGATGGTCTCCTTGTGTTGAACATATAATGTGGTGGTCTTCGACTCTTTCCCCACGTTTTAAAGGTTTCAATGGGGTATTGTAAATAGCTTCTTGGCATAATTCTCTCGTATATATGTGCAGAATAGCCCCAAGAAATGGAAAAAGTCCAGTTGCTTTGCCTGTGATGGCAGATGGTTTGTTGCAAAATCCGAGACTGGTCGACCTCGGCCGCCTTCATGAGGTGGCGCGTGGACTTGGCGCGATCCATGGAGGGAAATATTGGTTGCACCTTGTCGAAATGGTGAAGGGACATGAGTGGAAATTGTGGGTGTGATGATAAGAAACCGGATGCATCACCACGTAAATCCATCTGCAAACATTAGATTAAATACTAATTACATGAATTAAGTAGTATATAAATAATAGTTTAAATGATTCGAACCTTAATATTATTAAACCTTAAATTTTGGTGGTATTTGATTAGTATTTTACCTGATGAATTCCTCTTAGGGGAGACAGACTAACTCCAATATCAACAATACATGACATTGTGGTTAGATCAGCTGCATTGAGATGCGCATATCTCTTGAGACAAGATTCCATGTCTTTAGCCAGAGCTCTTGCCAAAGGGGCACTCAACATGAATCCGGCCCCGCCAAATCCTTGGCTAAACGAGAACCAATAATTCGACAAAATAAACTCAGACTGCCCACCTAGATAGTAATACTTCGTATGGTCTAACTTTGCAAGAACATCAACAATATTATCAAGAAAAAATATCGAATCGTCATCTCCCATTACTAGCCATCTGAGATTTTCGTGATCCTCTCTAAAAGTCTCCATTATTCCATGAATAATCCGTTGGGCCGTGACATCGGTTTTGTTAAGAAATTTTGAAAGATCGTCCGATACTTTGAATGGTGGAGAAGCTCCGGACCAAGGGAGGAGTCCTGCTGTTGGCTCTTTATCAAGAAACAGAAATCCCCTTGTATTGTTTGGTCTCCACCATGATTCTATGTATGCTTTCCTATGATGCCATGCTTTTTCGGAGCCCACGAGGCCAAAAACTAGGTGGCTAAGATTCGTCTTCGAATAATTAGAAATTGTCGGAGAAAGTACAGAACTGGACATGGAAATGGAAGAAGATGATGATGTTTTCCAGAAAGGAGAAAAGAAATCTGAAGCTGGGCAATTGGGATACTGATTGGAAAGGGCAATGAAAACAAAATAAAGGATCATGCAGAAAATGAGAAGGGTTTTGCATAGGCCACTCACATCTAAATTACACTTAGATGATCCCATTTTCATGTTCTTGAAACAGTAGAGGTGTTTCAGATTAAAAGGATCAAATATAAATCAGAAGATGATGAAATCTATGTGGTTTTTATGGTCAAACTTTGCTTCATTTAGTTTACTAATTCATGTGATCACGTATCGTAGAGCACGCGAAGATAATTAATTACATGCACACTCAAGGAATTACTGGAATTTTTGTTTAATCACGTCATTTATAACCTAAATGTTTTAGGCCTCATTCGTGATGTGTACAATTTTTATATATGCACGGACAAGTGACAAAGAGATTTAAACTTAAAACTCGTTCTAATTTGAAAAAAAAAAAGAAAAAAAAAAAAATCTTGTAAGGTCTTGCCCTCGTCTCCCTTCGTGCTCGTCCATTTGGTCGGAATGGAATTTGATATGCCAGGTTTTGTTGGTAGTTCGAAAGCCTTCTACCTAAGTCGTGGCGCTGTAATTATTTGTTACAATCAGTCTCGTATCAAAGTATTTGCAAATTGAAACATTGAAAATGAAATTTAATTAATAAAACAAGTTTCACTATCATACTACATTAACAAGAAAACCGTCGCTTATAAGTTTTAAGTAAAAATCAAAAAAATATTCCAGATAATGTTTGTGACAGCTAATAAAACTTTAACTTGATTAGCAGTCTAAAACTAAACAACATTACGTACAGAATACGTAAATTTAAAATTAGTAGTGGAATTTATTAAATAATTGAAGTCAAATATCATAATTATGAAAGCAGCAATCCGTTGATTGTAATTTAAAGACCTTAATATCGCACTTAATACGCATAATGCACCTTTGCTCAAGGCATTCACGAATCCTTTTTAGTCAACTTGAGCAGAGATTATTTGGCCAAAGTGAATTTTAAGACATTCTTGAAAAAAAAATATTTCCATTTTAATGAAGTTATCTCCAGTCCATACTACTCAAAAATATGGAGAATTAGATCGAGAAATAAAAGTCTGCCGTTATAAGTTTTCCACCAACCAATATTTTGGTGTCATGCTTCCCATCGTGTTTTCTACGATAATCTTTATTGTTTATCGCTTTTGACATTTTACAATAATTTATTATGTCACATTATATTTTTTTGTACTTATTTTTTTTCACCGCTGTTTTTGCGACAAACTTTAAATACGTGACGCACTAGATGTCGCAAAGTATCTTGTCACGAAATCACAATATTAATATAATGGTACTTTGAGCACCTTTTTTTACAAGTTAGTTTTAAAAATAATTTTTATTCAATAGGCTTGTAATAATTGTAACAAAGCTAGAACGTTCGTGGAATGGTCCTTGTAGAGAATAATACGTCGTAAAAGGGCTTTTTCTAGTAGAAAATCAATTCGGTGAAGTAAACAAGCTAAAAAAGTAGGTCATCATGGACGACCATTATGAAAAAGAGGAGGATTATAACAAGTAGACTAAATCAAGTTAAAGCTTAATGTCTTTAACTCATAAGAGTAAGGATAATTCTTGTTGTACATAATTTATGTACATAAAGGATTACATATTGTGATGTGTCAATCATCCGGTAGTTGATGTGAAAGTGTGAAACTTGAATTAAAGGTTGAATATATGTCACTTGTAATTATGTAAATCATTATGTGAAAATTTATATACCCATAGCAAGGTCCTAAGAGTAAAGCCCTTTGTACACCAAGTTTGACAACTTGGTGTACATCTTCCTCACAATAGGGATAAACATATGACATCATTTCCTTGCACTGATAAACAAAAATAGTATGTATCTCCAATTTCACATGGTCATTTATTCTATTCATTTATTAAAGGATAAAAAAAAAAAACATAATCCAATGCCTCTTGTATATAATGAAGAGTCAAGTAGCTTCAAAAAACTTTCCAAGAAAGTCATATTTTTATAATTTCGAGTATCAGTAAAGGATCATGAGGGCATTGACCAAAATCCCTCCTCAAGTTGACTCAAATCTTCCTTTAATTTTAGTGAATTACCGTGGATGCTTATAGGGGTGTCTAAAATATCCGAACCGAACCGAACCCGAATCGAACCAAATCGAGCGGTTCTTCATAAGTTAAAGACCCGAACGGGTACCCGAATCGAGAACCGAAATGTTTGGATCGGGTCTTGGGTCTCGACTAAGAACCGAAGAACCGAATGAGACCCGAAACTAAATAATTTTTTTATATTTTTTTATTGAATTAATTAAATTATTTTATTTTTTCTAACATTTTACATTGGTGGAAGATTAATAAATCAAGATTTGAATTTTTATCTGAGGTTGCATGGGATGTTCTTGCCGTTCCTGTATCTACAGTTGCTTCTGAGTCAGCATTTAGTACTGGAAGCGCATTCTTGATCCATTTAGGAGTTCTTTAACTCCTAAAACAGTTGAAGCTTTAATTTGTACACAAAACTGTCTAAGAAAATATTCTAGACTCTTGAACGTTTCCCAAGATGGAATTTGCATTGAAAAAATAGAGTTCTATGAGAGCATTGAGACATGTAATAAATATATATTATATTTTTTTATCAAATCTTATTAGTTGAATATTTTTTAATTTATTTGTTTGTTAATTGTATTTTTTCAATTCTTGTAGAGTTTTTTGCCATGGCAAGTCAAGCAATAGCAGTTGATGATTAAATCAAATAGTTGATAAGTATTAATATCTACTTTTTGGTATTTGTATGCATTGAATTAATGTTATTCTACAGTTAGTTATTTTTATATTTTTGAATTTGATTACGTTAATTTGTAAAAGTTACAAATGAAATGTCATTAGTTATATTTATGTAGTGTTGCTGTAAATGTTAAAAAAATTAATTATGGTATGGAACCGAATCGAACCGAACCCGAACGGTTCCATAATTATATTTGGACCCGACGAGTCCATTTATTAAATACCCGAAAATTCTGGAATCGAGCCGAACCGACCCACGGACACCCCTAGATGCTTATCCCCTGGTGCCAACTGCTTTAACCTTGCAGTCAAATTAGGGGTGTTAACTACCGTGCCGGCATGCCGGATGGATAGCCAAGCCAGCTCTCCGTCAGGGCACACTTGAAAATATGTATAAAGTTCTTATAAATATATTAAGTAGAACTTGTCTAGTTGAAAATTGAAACTATGAAAAATAATCTAATTTTTGTATTTCAAAAATTTGAAAATTGTATAATTGATTCATTATAGGAATTATTAAAAGATCAAAAGTAAAATAAAAAGAAACTAAAAGAAATTGAAATACGTTGAAAACATTACAAACGAATTCTTTTAATATACATGTCCATTAATCTTTGCGATGGGCAGAAGCCCACACACACTTTTTGCTCTCGAGGAAATTACATAAAACCAGGTACTTAAACTTCCAAATTCAAAATTCAAGTATGAAGTTTATTTTAATGTGTATCAAACAGAGGCTTAATCAAAATTCAATTATTAATTGGATATTTTGTTAATTTAAATTTTAATAATGATATTTCAAATAAACTATAATTCATTTTCAATCTCATTTTCTCTCACTACTCACTCACTCTCTCTCCCTCCTCTCTCTCTCTCTTTGTTCGAAATAGAAGCCCGCCGAAAAGAAGGCCATCGTCGGCAACTGCCACCACCAGATCTAACAAATTGGCACCTCTGCGTACAAATATATGGTTTCGTCAGTACACAGATCGTAGCGATTCATAACCGCTTCTTCTCTTCTCACTACGGCAAAGGCGATGGCAAGGGGTGTGAACGCGCTTCTTTGTTGCTCAACTTTTGTAGACCGACGCTGCTGTGAATGGTAGCGTCGCGAAGATGTTGCGAGATCGACTCCAGTCAAGTGCGGTATGGTGTGGTGGCGATATGGTATGGTATGGTGTGGTGTGGTGTGGTGCGGTGGCGAGTTTAGAAGTTTTTTTTTTAGGTTGTGATTGTTGTGTGGTGTGGTGACCGTGTCGTTGGCGGCAACGGGGGTGGTAGTAGATCTGGCGGCGGCATGACGACAGGGTGGGGGTGTGGTAGTGCAGAGGTGCGGTGGAGGTGATGTGCATGGTGGTGGGGTTGTGGTCCAGTGGAGGTCTTGTGGTACGGTGGTGGTGCTGTGGAACAAAGAGCTCTGGTGAGTGCGACAGTGCTGTGGTGCTATGGGTGCGTTCATGGTGCTGTGGGTGGCAGTCGACGGTGGTGTAGGTGGCGGATCTGGTGATTTTGGTTTTGTGACTAAAAATATAATCTGTGATCTTAAAATTCGGTAATCTGTAACTAAAAATATAATATGTGACCAATCATTTTGTTATTTGTGACCTAAAAATTATATAATATGTGACCGTGAAAAAATCTTAACGTATAAAAATTATTATTTATAACTGAAAAATAATGTGTGACTATCTAAATTGTGAATCTGTGACTATATTGTATAAATTTTTGAAATTAGAGCAGTCGTCAAAATAAAGTTGCGGCATAACGGTCACCGAAATAATCGCCGGAATAATTGTTCAAAATTGGAGCAGTCGCCGAAATAGTCGCAAGAACGATCGTCGGAGAAGAGTGGTGGCCGAAACGATCGTCGGAATATTTCATAAAAGTGGTGGAGGTGTGGTGATTTAATTATATTATATTAGAATTAAATATTTAATAAATTTATTTAATAATTAATAAATAAATACTTGAGTTTTGCATTTTAAAACTTGACACTTAAGACATGTTTGGACCGGATTAAAATCAAATTTTAAGTTAACTGTGATTGAAGTTTTTGAAACTTTTGAATTTTTTCCTTTGGTCTCACATAGCACAAATTTCTTCGAGTCCGAGCCCAAACCCAAACCAGTAGTCACCACCCCCCACTAACATATGGTTACCCTCCCGGCTGCTGCTGTGGACGGCGACGAAAATGTGAACGACGT